>CAWUFW010003801.1:797500-1077500 GCA_963921515.1 Calotriton arnoldi | reverse complement strand
AAACTGCATGTCGGTGGGAAATTTTGTGGCCATTTCAATGTAAAATCTGCTGATTGCAAATGACTGTGTGCTACCACTTCATGCTTTAGTTATGTATTCATTAAAAGTGATAGTTTTTAAACCTGATTTAAGAAACATTCCTGCTCCAGCCCAGATGACAATGCTGTTAACGAACTAAGAGCCAAGTCGGGTCATGTGTATCCTATATGTGGCTAGATTTGTATTGTATATGGAGCAAATGTTTAGTCTATTAAATCAAACAAACATTTTTTGTACAGCAAGCATGCTGAACTCTCATATGTGATGCTCTCATATGTGATCATGAAGAAAATGGCAGCTCAGTGAATTAAAATATTTGCCCATGATCACATCATTTGAAACCAGCATTACAGTTGGGTCGAGTAGATTATTTAAGTCACTAGACCTGCAGGTTTAGTAACATTTTTCTGATTGTTTTTTTTTTTTTAAAGCCTGTTATTTTGGTGTCGTTTTGTTTATTAAATGCTACTCTGTTTTTCTGATTCGCTTTGAGATTGTTATTGTTTGGGATTTTGACTTTTTTACTGTTTTGGTACTGCATAAATACTTTTACACAATGCCCTAGTTTTAGCCTGTCTGCTCTGTGCCATAGCTGCCAGGGGTTGAGCTCAGGTTAATTTGGTGAGTTTGAGGGATCACCCTGACCAGGCTTTTTATCCTTGAGTTGAGTAGTCACTCACCCCAATATTCCAATTTCTTATAATGTTCTTAAATTACCTTTTACAAGCTTTACGCTCCTTAATTTAATTAGCTTTTTTTAAATTAAAGACTTGAGATAGGAAAAAATACCTAGCCATAATAGGAGAGCCTCAATCCTCGAGTTATCTGCTACATTGTGGCACAGCGTACAAGCAGGTTTGAGGTGTCATCACTTCACTTTTACACATGAGCACTGGCACTTTCTGATTGCTCTTTGGCAAATAGATTTTACAGCCTATTCATTCACCTTTACTCACATTTAATTATCAAAAACTGATGAGACTCGAGCCAAAGGTTATATACCTGGTAGCACTTGGCTGTTCTTTGAACCTACGATGTGGTGTTGTCAGTGTGGGTGAATAGGTGAAGGATCAAATCGCTCTGAAGACACTGTTTGAGGAGGCTGTATAGCACTCCTCTTTGAGCAAGATATTTACTTTTCCCAGCTATAATATTTTTGTATGATCAGGAGATCTGAAGTGTGGGCTGGAGAGAGAAGAATCTGCATTCTGAAAAGTAACTGAGTGGACTGTGGCGAAGTTCAATAAATTTGTTTCTGGCTACTGCAATCAGAAATAGGTTAGATGCTTGTTGATTACTTCTCTGGCTGATTCCTACGACAGGTCACTCCTGATGGGCCTAATGCCCACTGTGACTGACTCCTGACTGCTGCGGCTGACTCCTGCCGTGGCTGACTCCATTCCCGCTGCAGCAGACTAACTAGAGTTCATTCCTGCCGTGGCTGAGCTCCTCTCAGTCCGTTAGCACCAACACAGCAGAGGCAGTGAGGTGCGGGAGGGGGGCAACAGTTGCAGAGACTGACTCCTCATTATTGGTGCGCAGATGCGAGGCGTCCAAACCTCCCAATTACGAAGAAAGGGGATTGGAGTAGACAGCAGTAATTGTAAAAAGTTTTCAGACAAGTGAGAACACAGAAGAAAAGGTACCTGTGAGATACTCAAACTCTCTCGCAAATGCGAGAGCACTGTAATGGTGGCCGCGTCCCTTTTTTTAGATGCTGCGGGCATATTCAGGGTACAGTGAGCAGCGTCTAAACAAAGGGGTGCAGCCAACATTAAAGTGAAACTCAAAGTGGAAAAAAATGTTTTCAAAAGCTTCTGTAGTGAAAGCTGACCGCGCCGTATTAAGCGCAGCCGCTAAAGTGAAAGCGGACGCTTGTATATTAAACAATTAAATAAGCGCGGCCACTAAAGTTAAAGCGCACCGCGCTATAATTTGAATAAATACTTACTTTACAATAAAAGCGGGCGAGTGCTGCGATGTTGTGGGTGGAATAGGGGAAGAGCATTAAAGAAAATAGTGCTCACCGACTTATAAAGCAGACCATGTAACACTAGTAAAAGGTCCAGTCATTATGGGAGGTAACAAATGCAGACAAGGTGGTACCAAGGAGGGACTAACAAGCCTAAAAACGACTTGGAAGCCAGCGTTTACGAAGGACAATGACACAAACCAATTAAAAATATGGGCGGAGAGTGGGCGGGGCTTCAAAGCTATACTCCACTATTGCATGTCTCGCAGCAGCGCATGCACTGCCCAGGCTCGACCTGAAAATGGCCATTAAAAAGACTCAGTAAAATGCTGATGGAAAATGGGCAGGGAAGGCGAACCAGAAGTGATAAAAAGTAGTAAACAAAACAAAGTTAAAAATGCGAAGTAAAAACAACTGAGAAGTAAAACACTTGAGTGAGCTTGCGAGAAACAAAAATGCATGAGTAAGCCAAAAAAGCCTTGCCTTATTGGTCAAGCCAGTAGTAGGACAGTCCAGGCACATTATCCTAGGCAAAACCACCAAAGAAGCCAGATATGCCAGGAACCCAGAAACACGACAGCCCAGTCAGGCATTTATCGAAAAGTCAAGGTGCTATGTAGCAGAGCACACTTGGACATGTTTAAATGTATCACAGCTGGAAGACTTTGCTGACTTTTTTCCAAAATAGGAAGTTGTTTGAGTTAGGTTATCTCAGGATGCGAGATCAGACCTCCTGTTTGGAGCATTACTATTTTCTGCCACCCACCCACCCACTGAAATTTGCTGAATATTTATGTACTGAGCTTAAGTCGCACAAAGTCCTCCAGATACTCTACAAAGCTACAAATAGAATTCATTCGGCGTTGTGTCAAGGCTGAATCTAAATCTATGGCATAGCTTTTTTTTTTTTGGAAAGGCACAGAGGCGAAAAATTGTGCATATGCTTCCTTTTATACCACCAGGTTGTGGAAAATGAGCAGATTCCATGCAAAGAAGCAGATTTCTTAGACAGGAGAGATTTTAGCAATTAGTCTCACATTTTCCATATGTTGTATATTTCCTCCACATTTCTGTAGGTGAAAAGCTGCTGGCAGTGATTTTGTCCACATAAGTATTAGAAGCCACACCACACTGAAATCAAACAGAATAGTGGTCAGGCAACCACTCCCAACCAAGAGTGTTCTCTATGTTGGGGCGGGCATACCTGCCCTCGTGCCTTCCCCTCGACCTGCACGTTAAGCTGTACATGCAATGTTTTGCGCTGTTACCTTTTTAAAAAAAACTTTTCGCTGCAGTCCTTTCTGTCAAATTTTGCACCGCAGCTTTTAACTTTCTGCTGAACATGTTATCGTTGTGAGTACAGTCGAGACAGGAATTGTAAAGTTTCCTAGTTGCTCGGAGGCTTTTACCTTGACAGAAAAGATGAGTAACACTTTGCTGTTGCCTGCTGCAGTCTGTGTGTGGACACTGACATTTTGACAGGAAGAGGCCCGGGGCCCTTGGGATGCCGCCTTCAGTAACAGCTTGCGCTCACTGACTGCAGGCGGAAGAAGCACAGACTCTGGGCCTGGGCCTGAGTTTTAAACAGGACTCATTCAAAAGCTTCTGTAGTGCGGCTGCCACAGTGAAAGTGGCCCGCGCTGGTAATTAAATAAGCGCGGCCGCTAAAGTGAAAGCGGACTACGCTGTAAATTAAGCGTGGCCGCTCAAGTGAAAGCGGAGCGCTCGTATATTAAATAAGTGCGGCTGCTATAGTTAAAGCAGACTGCGCTGTATTTATTCAAATTACATTAATAAAAGCAGGAGGGTGCTGCAATGTCATGGGTGGAATAGGGGAAGAGCATTAAAGAAAATAGTCCTCACCGACTTATAAAGCAGACCATGTACCAACACCAGTAAAAGGTCCAGTCCTTATCGGAGGTAACAAATGCAGACAAGGCAGTACCAAGGAGGGACTAACGAGCCTAATTACGACTCGCAAAATGACACAAGCCAATTAAAAATATGGGTGGAGAGTGGGCGGGGCTTCAAAGCCATACTCCATTACTGCATGCCTCGCTTCAGCGCATGCGCTGCCCAGTCTCGACCTAAAAAGGATGCTTCATCAGCTTTCATGTGGAGGCCATACTTAAACAATATACAGGGTCGGACTAGGACAGAAAATAGGCCTGGGCACCGAAATAGAAATGGCCCCCATTAGCCAATAGGGTAGCTAAAAGAATTATCGACATGCTCCAGAACGGGGCAGTTACGAACTCGGAAATACATGCTGTAGAGGAGTATTCAAAGGTATGGGAAACTGCATGAATCTGAACTTCGTACAGGCGATTTTTGTGTTAAAATCGGAGAAATAGACAAGTAAAACTAGCCCACCAGAACATAAAACAGACCCACAAACAGCCAAAAAAATGGACCACGCACTGACCTGTGTGCTCGAGAGTGCCTGATTGCCCTGTAGGCCAGTCCGACCCCGACAGTATTGTACATAGTGTATCACTGCATTACAGTGCTAAGATGAGCACTGTTGTAATTACTTGACTCTGGGCCATCATGCTTGCAGTTGCCATGGCGCTTCATGGAATCTTGTTTAGTGGAGATTCCATAGGGCTGTGAGTGACGTTTGGGCATGAGCAAGCGACGGAGCTTCACACTTGTGGCTGTAGGAGAATAAAGCATTGATGAAGGACGATTGCGAGTGCAGTGAGTTTTCTACAATTTGGCGACGAGCGCCTGTTCAGCTATTCTGCAGCCACAGTGAGGTTGGATAAAGGCGTTTCTAGGACCTACTGCCCCACGAGTCTGAGCGAGGACAGCGAGACTGTTGATGACCGGAAGTAGTCCACCATCGAAGGTGCTGCATCTGCTCTGCCTCCAACACTGTGTGAGGGCCTGGAAGAGTGAGGTGCCAGGCAGAGCCCTGGTGAATTATATGGAGGGTACTGGTCAGAGCGGCGCACAAGTACTGGTGAATTGTATGCGCTGCGCCAAGTCCGGCAGCTGTCAGGTGCCTAAGAGTTACTGTGCCACTCTCTTTAGGGCAGATTTAATGGCATGTGTAACCAGGGCTTTAAGTGGGATGGAAAAACTGGGGGGTCTCTCAAAGGGGCGTGGCCTATGTAATTAAGGACATGGCTTGAAAACACATAGGGTAAAAATCTGTGCTTAGCCTAGTGTGCCGCCCAACTTGTATTTTGCTGTTTGTCATTGCATCCAGATATATGATACAACAAGTAACATCATACCTACAACAAGTCAGGACTATTGGCTTTGTCAATGGTTGTTAGTTGCATGAGATAAAAAAGCAGCAACTATTGCTTGTTGTATATAATATTGAAAAAGCTTCCACTTAAAGCCCTGGGGACACCATAACGATGTTGCTGCTCCTGCGTTTCAAAAAGAGAAGGGAAATCCAGAGAGAAAATGACTCTCTTTAAAAGGATTTCCCTTGCCCTACAACGTTCACCTGGCATGACGTCATGCCGTAACTTCTCCACTAGTGAGAAGTGAGCAGTGTGAGCACGCGCACATGGATGTGCCTGCTGTCACTGCAGTCCGGAAAAAAACAGACCTCCTGTGCCAGGGCACAAAACAGAGCCCGATAGGGACCCGTTTCGAGGACCCCTTTAAAAAACTGCCGGTGCTTAGCACCGGTGAGACCCGGCCCACTTAAAGCCCTGTGTGTAACTGTATTTGAGGAGACAAGTGCAGTTTTAGCCGTTAGGAACGCCGTGTGCTCAGCAGCGTGAGAACATCAGCAGAAGCAGTGAGGTATTGGCGCTGGGGCAGTGATCGCATCAGCGCAAGCCGAATTGTGTGCACGCGCAAGCCAGCATCGAAGCAAGCTTCGGATCATCCAGCACGTGAACCTCATCGTGAACCTGCGCAATCTGGCAGAGAAGCAGTGATGATGTATTATTAAAATTTGCAGCGTGGAGGCGGCATTGTATCAATCACTTACGGAGATTGGTGAACTTTGACGTCTGTGAGGCAATCTTCCATGGCGTCTTTGAGGCAAACTTCCTGTGGAGATCGGGAAGCAAACTGAAGTGAACATGAGCTCGACAAGGAGGAGCTTTAGCTGTAGACCTAGAGGAGGAATTATAGCTGTACAGTAACCATACAGACACAAAAGGACTGATTTGAGCACCACTCTTGGGTGTTGTGAAAGTAAACTTAATGGAGAGCCATCAGGTGAGAGACGAGAGGATGAAGGTGTTGAAGGTGTGTGTAGCGCAATCAAGCAATGGAGCAGACCACATCGCATGCTGGTTAAATTCTATGATTATGTAATGAAATAAATGTGTTCGTTTTAAGGAGATACAAGAAAATGTTAATTACAGTTGTGATGGTAGCAGATCATTCAGTTATAGGTGGATTTTAAAATCCCGTAGTTCTTTTAGTTGTAGTGTAAACATATGGTTTTGTTTGGTTTGTATCACCATGTACATAGACAGATCCCACATTGTCATATAATGTTAGTTATTTGTGTCTGTAAAGAAAGGAGATATGTTGTAATTACTTGTCGGTGGGTCGCATGCTCAAGAGGTTGCAATGGTGTTTCATGGAATCTTGGTTAGTGGAGATTGCGGAGGGCTTGGAGCGACAGTTTGGCATGAGCAGGCAAGGGAGGCTCACGCTTGTGGCTGGAGGAGAATAAAGCATTATTGAAGGATGATGATTACGAGTTCAGTGATTTTACTACAAGCACCATCTTTAGTAAAATTAGTACCTAATAAAAGGGCCACCACGGTGATTCTAAAGTGCTCACGGTTGATCTCTGTGGCCAGTTTGGTCCCTGTTCTGGGAGTAATGTTGACACAAATCCCTGCGTTGGTGTCACACTGCCTACCACTATCTACTTTACTTCTTTACATTTAGGTAATATGAGACATTTACTATGCATTTTTGTTTTGTAAGATTTACAATGGTACAGCATTGCATTCCTTTATAGGTTGAGCGTGAGCCAGCGCGCAAGCGCTGCTCTGCGAAGATCTGTGGTAGTTCAGTACGGAAAGAAGCTTCGCCCACTCCCCCGCCATTATTTTGCATTGGCTTGTGTGTTTGTCCTTTGTAAATGCTGTCTTCTGATTCATTATGAGGCTTGTTAGTCCCTCCTTAGTAGGGCCATGTCATCATTTGTATCTTCCCGTGGCTACTGGCTATTGACTTCGGTTCTTACACCCTACGTGTTATTTTTAGTGTTTGTTGTAAGCACTATTTTCTTTATTGAGTTTGTCCTACTTCGGGCAGGACCAGGTGCTTTGTTTACATTCAGCGCGCTTTCACTTTCGAAGCTGCCGGGACAATCTCGACCGCTTGTTGTTTTTATTGCTTGTTTATTTTACCTTACACCAAATAGTTTGTGTTCTCTTCCTGCACTCCTTTTGTTCATTTTATAACAGCAGCAAGCGTTCTTAGGATGAACCTAAAATCAAGGGAATCCTTAATCTACAAATTTGGGAGTGTAACCGCAGCCTCTCTATGTTGTGTGTGATCTTGGGCAAATGCCGTTACCTGTCTCTGCCTCTGAAAGAATAGGGCGTAAACATATAACGTGTTTTAAATGTGCAGAACAATGCTATATTCCATTGTACATATAGCTGGGCATTGCTCTTCAGTAAAGACAATGTAAGGGGCGGCTGTGCCCAACAAAGCGAGGCTGAGAAGGGCTTTCCGGTCCCCGCCAGTATCGCGTTTGCTCGTCGGTGATGTCGCCCATTTTTATGATGTTTGCAGATTTATGATGTTGTGACAGTAACTGTAGTCTTGTAAATCAGCTTTCCCTCGTGTTATTTCTCTCTTGTCAAAGCTGGACGATTAAAGCGCTAATGGTACCGCGAAACAAGGGGTCCCCGGCTGTTCTGAACGCGCATACTTAAAGATCTGGCGCGACTGCACTCGTCCAACAAGATTAACTTCTATTTTTGGAAAATGTAGTGGTTGGCTCTTTGAAATGCGCCAAGGTTGGAACGACATTTTAACAGCACCCCAGGTTACAGCGTTTTTCTTAGAACGCCTATGCATATAGATTCACTTGCTCTCGATTACTGATACTGTTTTTGATACGGTGCGGTAGAAATATTGTCCTCTAAACTTCAAAAAACAGAATCAGAAGTATCACCATAACATATTTGAGTAAATTAGCGTACCCCCATGCTCGAACGAATTTCAGACACGTATCCAAAACGACCTAAAAGAAACTTAAACCACGCAGTCCCCCAAGTCTCTCAAGCATATTGCAAGTTAACTCACTGGCTGGTACGTGAGTCACAACAGAAGGGCACAAGGACAGTGGGAACCGGACGTTTTATCCTTTGCTGTCATCTTAAAATGAAGTCACCCCGTGTAAGCGTCGTAAAACCGCAAGCTTTATATTCTGTTTTCTGGACACTGAACATAGAACTTGCGTGAAATAAACGTTGTTTTTATCGATCACTTAAGGTGCCATTGTCAGGTTTTTGTCCCAAATAATTCTCATTTTTCTGTGACGCTAAAAGTGAAATTGATTCCAGGCGGAAGTTCCGTAGCATGTTTTTTGATGACTATAAGAAGCATGAAAATATGTCTTGATATTTCTTTGTAACCATTGAAAATTCAATCTTTCACACGCGCGCTCCCGAGTATCATACAGGAAATAAGTGTACTCAACACAGTCGCAGTGTGTAACTGTTTATGCTAATTGCTGTTTATTGGCCCAAATGTAAATGATGGGCTTTGCTAAAGTGAAATATTATGAGGAGCAAACTCCCCCCTTTTGTGCAAATTGAAAAAGTTAAACAAAAAGAGGGTGAAATGAGCCGGAGAGGGTCTTAATGGCTGCCTTTTAATGGCAAATATGAAATTAAGACTTATTTACGCAGCAGACTACCTGTTTTCTCCGATCCGCTCATTTGGCAGCAAAAATGGAGAAGTAATTGTTCCCCTTTCAGTGCGGGGGCCTGCAAGCATTATTTATTAGAGGAAATTAATCGCTGTTTATCCTTGCTTTGTGGTGGAAAGTGCTCAATAAGCATTATGGGCCTGGCAAACTTGAACCTGATCCTGGCAATTGTGCCCAGAGGCACTGATGAGGCGTGCCTTCATTTTCTGGGCCGTGGGAGTTAATGAAGACTCCCATCCAAGGTGGACATATTTGCATTTCCACAACATTTATAATACCGTCCCAATTCACTCTTCTTTTCTGCTACCGTAGGTAAAATTTAACAAGAATAAATAGACGCTACAACCTATCATTAGATCAAGAAGAAGCGAGCAGTGTTTGTTTACCTTCCTAAGGGTAGGGAAATAAATGAACATGGATCATACAAAGCAAGTAGCCACAGAGAAGCACTGAAGAGTGTCACTAGCCCTGGGAACTGAAGGTCTTGCAATGACGCATGATGAAGGGATCAGCAGAGTGGGTTCGAAGAAAGATGTCTCCTTGATCTTGGTTCAGGGTAATTCGGTGACTCTAAATTTTGTACCTTGTACGATTTGTCTGAAAACAGTCATGAAGCAGGAGGTCAATAGAAAATGGGCATGGGGCAAAATAAGGTCATGCTCTTCCCATACACGAATCTGTGTCATGCATTACCACTGCACCCAATTCCCAGACGGTGTTACCGAGTTTAAAAACAAGCATTTGCAATGCAATAGGTCTCGCATTTACGCGAGTTTAAGCTATTGCCATTGTAAATGACAATACCTTTTGTTTGTTTTAAAAACCAAAACATAAATAAAAGGCATTGTCATTTACAATGCCAATAGCTCAAACTCGTGTAAATGCGAGACCTATTGCATTGCAAATGCTTGTTTTTATTACGTTTCCTTTTTTTTAACCGATTATGCCATTGTATTGTTTTGTTTCTACACTTTCATGTTGTTTAGTGTTGCTTATATACTTTACACTAATTTCTCTGCAGAATAGCCTGCTTGTTTGTTCCACAGCTACCACGGTTTAAGCCTAAATTTGTCATTTAGACTGCCTTTAGTTCTAACAACATACTAAATTACTAATTTGTTAGGACCGTTATACTAATGAATAATACTGAATCTCAAAGGGCCTCTGTGTTTAAATGTGTACCACCCAGCGTTTGGTGCTATTTTTCATGGTTAGTTTAGTGCAGGACTGGATACAGATTTAAAGAAGTACAGGTCTACAGTACTTTAACCTCCCCCGCTGCTAGTGAACCCCTTAATTAAATAAACAAAAAGCATATTAATTATGGCAATACAATTGAGGAGCCTAGTGGAGTGTAAGCATTTATAAATATGTATATATGTAGAACGACTGTGTATAATAAACTGCATAGGCATGCTTGTACTCAGTGTTCCGAGTGTGTGTACACGTGCATCTAAGATGTATGAGCCTGGATCTTTGTGCGTTATTGATGAGACTAATTTACCTTTGGCTTCTCTTTGCCTCGCTGCCTTTAGTAAACAGATCATTAATAAAATTCGTTTTTAAAACGCTTACTTTGTGCCCCTTCATCTGCCTCTACGGAATTGCTCCACCGTGAGGTGGCATCAGATATATTTCAGATCTGGCTTCAACACGACCCCTTTTATTATGGAAATCTATATGGTCAAAAGAGGAAACATTATTTACTCAATCTATTATACGGGTCTGCCTCAAATTGGAGAATTGTTTAAGAATACCCTGGCTTAACTATATTATTTATTGGTTTAAATCTTTATTCAATTGTGACATCAGAACGGATCCTGGGTGTACTCTTTCTGTTGCTAGAGCTGAGATAAAACTAACCATGCTAGCAAATAAAATAGAGGCTCGTTCATGTGTTATTAAGAATCAATCAACTTTCCTCTTTTATTCGCAATTGGACCTTAAACAGGGTTTTCAAAGTTATTTATCAGCAGTGACTAGAGTTTCACATCGATTTGTGCTGACACGCTTAAGATTGGGTATTGTACATCATCTTGTTAATTTTCCAATTATGAAACAGTGTTCTGTTCATGTATGCCCATGTGATGGAGTCTCAAGACAAAGCTGCTGCCATATGTTATTATTCTGTTTATTTTATTCCCATTTTAGGAGATTTTATTTAAAACCTTTTTTTCTACATTACCATATAAGATCCACTACAGATGCCTTGAACTTGCTCTTCAGATTGGATGACCCACGATTATGCTTTTATTTAGCTACATTTCTTCTGAAATCTATTAGTGTTAGGAAATCTATGATTATTGATATCTGATTGTGTGTTTTAAGGGTATTATGAAATTATATGTAATTATATGCATTTGCACTTTTGAATTAGGATAATATATGATCCAGTAAATGTTTGGACCTTCATGTGAACTATGCACTTGCACTTTGTATCTGTATTAACATGTTTACGCACCTTGATGTATTCGCATTTTTATCCCACTGTTTTATACTTTTTTGGGATTTTCCTGTAGATCGAGCTTTTTTATGTCTGTATTGCTTATATGGTTGATTTATTTAACCGAATAAAAGCTCTAGAATCGAATCATTAATAACAAGCATCTAATTACAAATTATTCAGACAACTCATCAGGTATGCGTTTTAGAATGCTAAGCTGTTGTACACGCGCCAGACGCATTATTCCTGGAACACCAAAGAAAGCGCTTCTTGGAAATCACCAGCCTTTATCCGCTTCATTCTATTCAGCGTAGGCATTAATGTAATGCAGGGAAAACCATTTCCAGCCTATTCCCTTCTATGAAAAGTCATTATAAAAGCCTCAACTTTTACCAGCTCCTCTGCCACAATATTGACAATAAACGAAAGAGTTGTCATCTCGGATTAGTATGAGCCATGATTTATTCAGCGCTTCTCTAAAATATGAATACACTTCCTCGTGGTTGTTAGCATTGTTGCAAAGGCAGACAGAAGAGATGAAAACTAACATTCTGCTTGCTTCAGGTGGAGGGTATGTAAATATTGTTTCCTCCCATTCGTGATGTGAAAACTCAACTATAATATCGGCTGGTGGAAGCCGCAGCTTGGAGCTGTTATCCCGGCTTCCAGCTCAACTAATATCTGTCAGACCCGTGCGCGGCACTCCCAGGTTGCAACCAATCAGCCCCTTTGCCCCTGTTTCTTTGTTGTTGTGCTGTACTGCCCAGTACGTATGGTCTTGTGTCGCAATAATCTCCCAGACAAATGCTAATTGCTCTATTGACAGCATTACTGTACATTTTTGACACATCATTATTCATAGTTAACCACTTGACCTGGAATAAATGTTAAAGCAATTATCACAGAGTGTGTTTCCGTGTGAAAATTGAAGCAAAGTTAATTAGCTTAAGGAATGGAATGGGACTCCATTGTAGCTGCGGCGAGGCACGTGCATCCAAAAGCAATTCATAAGCTGTCGCCATTGTGCAAAGGCAGCCGCTTGTTTATATTTGCATCGCGCTTTCACTTCACACTAGCTGCCGCCCCACACAGCACTCTCTGGGTGGGGCGGCAGCTATTGTTAAAGTGAAAGCGCGATGCAAAAATAAACAAGCTGTCACCATTGCCAAAGCCGAATGAAAAAAATAAAGTGCCTACCGACTAATGAAGGAGACAGTCTAACGCCACAAGTAAAAGATCCAGTCCTGATGGGCGGTCACAAAAGGAGACAGGGCGGTAACAAGGAGGGACTAAGAAGCCTCATTATCAATGGGAAGCGAACATTTACCATGGACAATGACACCAGCCAATGAAAAATATGGGCGAGGCTTCCACACCACTTCTAAAACATACCCTACTACAGCATGCCTCGCATAGCGAGCAGCACATGCGCTCCAACGCTAGGCTCGACCTAATGATGAAATAATGCAGTGATACTAATACAAAATGTGCCACATTATGCAACGTAATTTGCCTTTTCTTGCCGTATAATTTACTGAACCCTGCCACATAATTGGCCATCTCTTGCAGCATAATTCCAGTTGCCCGGACTATAGCTTTTTCGAGAAAATGTAGATTCCCAAAGTTTGCTGTCTATTTCAATACACATTTTGACTTTGGAGGTGACTGGCAAGATACGTGATCATTTATTTTAAACCAGATGGGAAAGCCATACGCTGGTCACCAGTGGCCTCAAGTTGAAAACTTAATTTCGACATAATGCTGTTGCCACATAAGTTGCTCTACCCTCATTTATTTATTTAGATGTTTTGTACAGTATCACATGTTGCTGTAAGACGACTTGCATAGCGTTCATCAGAAAGAGATCAAATTCAGAGGTTTGCAGGCAAGATTTACAGGCAGAGTTCACTTGGGTGAGCCGGAGTCACCCTGCCTGACATTCTTCAAGTCTAGCCTGGCTCAGAAATTCAAGTCTAACTGTTTACACTGATCTGTTTTGAGTCTTTTAAACAGCAGCCAGCTTGGTTCTGTTATAAGCAGGTCCACTGGAATTATGTGGCAAGAGAGGAACAAACTATGCAGCATAGTCTACTAAAATATGCGGCCAGAAAATGTAAATTATATGGCATAAAGCAGCACATTTGTGATGGCATCAGCAGCTACGGCCCGTGCAGGTAAGAGCGGTGGGGCCTGGTGGGGTGGGATTTCGACAGACGAGGGAAAATTAAATGAATAAATATTTTTCCCTCGTTGTCGTCTGTCGAAATCCACACACTGCCCCACCGCTCCTACCTACACGGGCTGCGGCTGAGTATCAGTTCATTATTTTGTCACTTTTAGGTTGAGCTTCGACCTGTTGTATTTCTTCTGTGGGGTTTGGCAAACCCACCGATTGCCATTGGTTGTCATCTGTGACATTCAGAAATGCTGGCTTCTTATTGGTGCATTTCTGTTAAAGTCCCTCCTTTGTGTGTTCAGCTCTTTCTGGCGATTTCACTCTGCGAGCATTTTGGTCGGCCATCACACAGTACAGCGTGTGATGGACCTTTCTTCCTGTTCCTTTTTCCTCTACAGGGATTGTATTTGTTTTTCGGGAGCAAGCAGCAGCTCGCACGCTGCTTGCGTGCCTTTATCTTGTTTTCATTATTCCCACATTGCGGCCGGCCCCACCCTCCAAACCTTCCTGGGCTCGGCCACTTCCTCACTGTCTGCCTGTGATCGGCCATCCACCCTGTTCAAAGGCTTCTTTCTTTTAGAGCGTGTGATGGCCCCTCTTCGCTGCACGGATCCCATGTCAAGGTAACTTGTGGGTGGGACATCTGAGCATTAGGATTATATCTCATTATGCCGATGCTGCTGGTGGGTGCCCAAGACTGCTCACTGGCAACCTGTTGCTTATGCCTTTTCTTTGCGCCACTGTGTGATCGCTGACAGATGCTGCGGCTTCTGCCTCCTGAAGTCCGACATTTTCTTCCCACCTAACACCAACGTGTCAGCCTGCCACAGAGGCGTTTCCCTATGTGCTCTGCCGCCGCTGCTCAAACGGAGTGTGAGAACCGATCACAAGGGCTTGAGAAGGAGGAGCTGGGAGAAGTGGGGGCTGGGGCAGTCATTCAGAGTTGGCGTTCTCTGGGGTGCATCGGTTCTGTAGTACCCTCCTTCTCCCGCCTCCCATCCCCCCCACACACACACAGCTGTAGCAGCGCCACCTTCATCCTCGTTTGTAGTAACAATTGCCCCAACACAGCAGAAATTGTCCAACCTTTTCTGCATTACCTATGTTATGTTAACATTATTTTCTATGCCGCTGTATTGCTATTAGTAAGGCTTTGCAGCTCCCTGGTCTCAAGCATTCTGTAAAAGACTGGAGTCTGTTTTCTGTTTCTTTCGAGTAGAGTTGTCAGGAGTATGGGCACAGTTACTATTTCATGTTTGGTTGTAAGCGGGGTGTGTGTGCGTCCGTCCGTCTGTCTGTCCCCTAAAAAACATGTATTGCTTGTCTAGAGAGAACGCAGTGTGTGTGGGTCCAAGTACTAAAATATATAGATTATTCCAGGTCCGGATTTGCTGCATTTTCTGGTGAAATGACAGGAATGATGTAGTTGAGATTTGATGTGCATAAATAGAGTAGTTTTTAATTCCGAGATCTGTATAGACGTAGCTCTCTACATGTTGGAATTGGGGTGCAGTGGATGCGTGGGCCCGTTTGTCCGCTGCGTGACACTGGGGCACAGAGGGGCAGTGTCGATGATGCAGTATAAGTGCATTTGAAGGGAGAGGCCTTATGGTGCACAGCACATGACAAGAGGTTCACAGATTGTGACAAGTGGTCTGAACTTGCCATTTATTTGCTGCACATCTTGCATTACCTTACATTGAGCACTCTTTCTCCCCTCTACGGCTTTCTTTCTCTTACGTTTACCTCTACCTCTTTCCCTATGCTTTTTCACAAATTCACTGGATATCTCCCAAGCGCCTGCACCTTGATACCCAAATAACTCTCCCCTAAAATAATATTACAGAAGTCATAGTTTAAGCATATTCAGAGTGCCAGACAAAATTCTATTTTGCCTTTTGGGTGCCTCCTTTCCCGTGGTAAGAAATGGCAAGTTCAGACCACTCGTCACAATCTAAACGGGCACCTCAAACACCCTCGGCTATTTAGGACGGAGTCGCGTGACGTCTTGCCCCAGGGTTGAAATCGCAGGAATGCTGAAGACCACGCCCGTACCTCACTGGCAGAGTTATGTGATGTTCATGTCCTGAATAGCTGAGGGTGTTTGAGGTGCCGGTTCTCAGAATTATGAGGTGCATTGGCAGAGCTGTGTAAAATTCCCAGCACAGGAATAGTGTGTGTTACTGGTCATGGTTGAGGTGCACTGGCAGAGCCCTAAAAAAATGTATTCCTTGTGAAGAAAGCAAGACGGGGAGAAGGGAAGTAAAAAACATTAAATGCATTGTTACCTTTAACATTAACCTAGTCCATCTAATTTTTATATGACACTTGCAGCTGTACCCCGTGACTCGCTAAGTAATAAGCATCCTGAACAAATTTCTACAGAAAAAACATACAACGAAGTTCTTTGTTTTTTTAAGGTGGGGAGGGCATATCCTTACCAAGTGCATTAATGTTTGGCCGTTTACATCATGTATTATGTAATTTTATAAGTATTATTTCTAGGCTTTTTGTGCCATGGAAGGCAGCCCTCAGCAGCACACCACATCATTAAACTCCACACCACTCCACAACACTAAATACCATTCCACATAATAACACTCCAAAACACACAACCCCACTCCACATAATTCCAGTACACTCAATACCACATAACTATCATTCACATAATTCCGCAGCACACCATGCCACATAATTTCAATACACAAATCCACTCCACACCACACATTCAACGCCACACAATTACACAGCTAACTAATCCAATCCAACCCACATAATTCCACAACATACATACACTCCATAACGCATAAGTAGAAAACATTGCCATTAAAAAGCCAATAGCTCCAGCAAATACAAGACCTATTACATAAGTAAAAAGCTTTGCCATTTACAATGCCAATAGCTCCAACAAATGCGAGACCTATTGCATTTACAATGCTTGTTATGTTTTGATTTTAATATGACGTGCTGCTGGGTTCTTTTGTTTGTATGGTTAGTCATGCGTTGGGTGTTTGCTGATATTGGTGTGTAGAAATGAATGTGTTTTGCAGTGGTTACTAAAATAGCACACATACGCTGCAAGTGCAAAATATTAGTCTGCACTTTGTTGCTCCATTTGCACTCTTCAAACTCAGTTGAATATACATTACAGACAAGCAATAGAAGTTAGAGGAGTATGATTTGCGTCTTCATTTCAATGATTTTCACTGCAAGTGTTGCTTGACTAATATGTACTAAAATGCCATCATTAAAGTTTGTGTTTTAAATGAGCATTGTTCCTGTGTTTTTGTCTGACCAGTGTATTCCTCCTTGGCTCATGGACAGCCAGGCTCGGAGAGCCCCAGGGCACACCATGCGGACTTACGCTCGCCGTCAACCTCAGAGTAAAATCCAGCTTCAGACCTGGCTCTCTCCACCCATTCGCCAGCAGCATATCTTCTCCAGCAGCTCTTCCTCATCATCCTGCTTTGACCAACAGGATTCCACTGATCCCGACTTTCAACCTCCAACCAAGTGAGTTTATTACATGCAAAAAGACATCTAAAAGTGGTATCTAAGTATCTAACACGGATTCATGAAAGATTCTTAGAATTGCCTACCAAGAAGAAAATTAGTTTCATAGTTGACATTTCACAGCACATCGGTGGCATAATATTTGTGCTATGAAATACAACTTTACACTTTATAAGACATGCTCTAAGGTTGTGTGATTAGATCATTAAAAGTTAAGGCACTTTTAAATTGTTACTTCATAACATCTTTTTTTCTTACTTTATTTTTTTTTATGTAACACGCTTCTTGAAACCTGCTTTCGGTGTTGTCCCAAACTAAATTCAGTGCTTAGTTGATGCTCATGCACTCTAATAAAGGTGGTTATAGGCCCACCAGTCATTTGTTGGATTTCATTGATCAGCGACTGGTTGATTGTACATATATTTCTTGATGTATGAAGTTTTGCTTTTGCACATGTATGTTGTCATTTCGTTGATGAAGCTGTGAGGTTGATACACCTAGGTAGTAGCATCCTCTTTTTGTTTTTTCTTTGCTTACCTGGGAAAATATTTGCAGCAGGGGTCATGAATGGTTGCTTTTGGAAGTTAATTTTACAGCCCTTCGACAAATCTACTTTGTTTTCCTTTGTTTTGAAATATGACATAATGTGCTGTTAAAATTTGCTGTTTGGATGCTTGCTAATGTTGTTCAACTTTGTGTAGCTACTAAAGATCTGCCATGTCTAAGTTGTTCCTTCACCAGGTTGATATGATGTGATGAGGGCTTTCCCCCCTACAAATTAGAGAATTCCTTCCAAGCTGACATAGGGTCCTGCATGCTGAATCTTCGACACGCTGTGGTCTGACATCCCTTGCGGGGTGTCCTCGAAGCAGAGACAGGGCATTCTCAACATCGGGTGAGGGGGATGATTCTTCCCTAGGGGTTTCTTGGCTACTTATACGCATATACATACTACACATACAGATCTAGGATAGGTACATTTTGGCAAATTACTTAGGCCGCGCATTTTAGGACTATTCAAGTGCTACTGTTTTTATCTGAACTGCTTATGTTCATCTTCTTAGCACTATGGTAGAAATGTATCTACTATATTGGTACTTGCAATCTCTTTCATATGCTTCTGTCTCCTGATTGTCGCAGCAAATATGTTTTACGCAAGACTGACGCTGGACCAATAAATGCTTCTTGAAACGTCCTAATCGCCATCCTGTGTATTTTCTGAGAATAAGTGAGCAAGAGTGTCTGAGCGAAAAATATTGTACTGTTTTCCACGATCCCTGAGGAATCGGGGTTGTCATGTTCAGTGGTTGCCAGAGACTACCTACACCATTGTAAGATACAGGGGGGTGGTAGTGGCACGGTAGAGCTAGCTGGTCTAACGGCTGACATATCCTGTGGGGGTGTCCCGATGCGCTTGGGACACCAAGCCCTCAGTTTAGGTCATCCAAAACGCGTAGGTCCTGGGGATTCCTAGGAACTACATGACAGTGGTCTCCGGCGGAATTGGGACTCCACATCAACCTTTTGGAGCTCTGTGCGATCCGGCTGGCATTAAAAGCCTTTCTTCACTCCATCAAGGGAAGGCTAGTGCAGGTGTTTCCTGAAAACACCACTGCCATGTGATTTGATTTGATTTGAATTGTATTTATACAGCGCGTAGCTGCCCCAGCAACGGGGCGTCCCAGCGCTACCCAGAGTGCAGGTGTCTAAAATAACGCCCAGCCCACAGGAACCAATTATGCCGGGAAAAGCCAAGTCTTTACGGCTTTACGGAATGCCAGATGATTCTGGAGCCCTCTGATGGAAACTGGGAGAGAGTTCCAGAGTTTAGCTGCCAAAACTTTGAAAGAGCGACCACCCGCTCTCGCTCTTAAGACTCGGGGGGGGGTGGGGGGGGGTACATATGAGTCCCTGATTGACTGAGCGTAAAGAGCGACTCGGAACGTACGGTACCAATAAAGCTGCTAAGACCGGAGGTGCTTGTTGGGTCATGATTTTATGGGCAACACACAGTGTCTTAAACTGAATTCTTTTCCCTACAGGTAACCAATGCAATTTAGGTAGGAGTTTGGAACTGAACATGATTTTGGAAGTGCCAGCACTGCGCGGGCTGCCGCGTTCTGGATTCTTTGAAGGCGCTGAATGCAGGATTTATTGGCACCTAAATATAGGAAATTGCCATAGTCGAACCTAGACAAGATCGTGGCCTGTAAAATGGTTTGACGGATTTTAGGGTCAAAAAACCCCAATAGAGGTTTTAACCCCCTCAGGAGTCCAAAACAGGTCCCTGCAACTAGTTTAGATTGGATGTCAAAGGACAGGCCTCTATCGATCCAGAAGCCTAGGTTCTTGACCGCCTCTTTAGGCAGTGGTGCGGGTTTTAATTTGTCTGGCCACCATTGCTCTGACCACATATCACTATCTTTCCCAAGCAAAAGTATCTCTGACTTGCTTGCATTAAGCTGCAGGTACTGCAACAAACAGGGTGGGGTCATGGACCCTTGGTCTGGAGGCCCTGTGCCTCTGGATGTAGCTGGAACAGCAGGGCATATCCCTGGTGACTCAAAACTTGCTGAGCTTTGGGAACACCAGGGCATACAAACTCAGCTGACGTTGCCTAGCGGATCACAAATGGCGTCTTCTTCCGGAGGTGGTGCAGTGTCCTTTCAGCAGTGGGGAGAGCCTTGGTTAGATCTGTTCACCACCGCTGAGGATGTGGAGTGTCGGCAGATCTGCATGCTGGCATTTCCAAAGCGAGTCTCGGAGATGCTTTTTGTGTCTAGTGGAGCTCAGGCCTCCTGTATGCCAAGACCACGCCTGTCCAGAGTTCTAGAAGATCAGGAACGACCGGGTCGAAGTCATTCTCGTGGCTCCGGACTGGGCACGGAGGCGTCTGGTGTGGTATCATGAGCTGTTGAGCATGGCCATCAATCCTCTGATCAGGCTGCCTTCTTGCGTGGAGATTGAGCAGTGACAGTTGACAGCTCTGGACCTTCCTCCCGAAGTCTGCAACATTATCTTGGTAGCCAGGTGTCCCTCCACTAAGATGGTGCACACCTGCTATTAGAGAAAGGTTGTGGCATGGTGTACAGAAAGACAGATAATGCCATTTCTGCCCCCCTTTCTCAGGTTCTTCTCTTTTTATTCTTCTCTTCCTCAGCAGGGCACTGCTCTGGGCACTCTCAAAGACTATCTTTCTGTTATTTTAGCTTTTCTGTGGTTGTCTGACCTGCCATTTCTCTTCAAATCATCTATTGTAAATAGATTTTTGAAAGGTTTGCAATATTTGTTTCCACTTTCTCATTTCATTATGCCTCAGTGGGACCTCAACCTTGTCCTCCCTATTTTCATGTATGCTCCTTTTGAGCCTTTGCACAGTTGCCCTCTCAGGCTTCTTCCCATCAAGACTGCCTTTCTCGTGGCTATAACATCTGCCCTGAGGGCCAGTGAGCTTCAGGCCTTGTCATCCAACCCTCCATATTTAAACACCTACCCAGACAAACTGGTGCTTCGTACGAGAGCTTACATTCTAACGCAAGTGGTCAGTCCCTTTTTCACGTAGGCCAATTCATCACTTTGCCTCCTTTTACTCTCTGCCACATGCTTCCAAGGATGAAGAGCGACTTCACCGTTTGGACCCAAAACAAGCTTTGTCGTTCTATCTTGACTGCACACGAGAGTTCTGGGTGGATGGCCAACTCTTCGTGTAGTATGTGCAGTATTTCGGAGTGAAGAAAGGACGAGCCGTGCAGAAGCAGACCATCTCTCGATAGATCGAGCTCTGTATCAAGATCTGCTAAGCATTGGTCAAAAAGCACCCCCCTGAGGGTTTGCTTGCTCATTCTACCAGAGCTAAAGCGGCCACCACTGCGTTGGCATGTGAAGTTCCGGTCCTGGATATCTGACAGGCAGCAACTTGGGCTTCCTTGCACACGTTCACGAAACACTTCTGCCTGCGCAGTCAGGTCTGTTGGGATGGACACTTTGCCCGTTCTGTCCTGCAGTACTTCCTCTTATGAAATTTGTCCAGAGACCCACCTCTGGGAGGTATTCTAAATTAAGGAATCTGCAGCTAGAAATCTCTATCAGATGAACAAGTTACTTACCTTAGGTAATGCCTTATCTGGAAAAGACTCTATCTAGCCACACATTCCCTACCGACCCACTGTCCTCCCCGCTCTGAGAATGAATTTCTAGGGATCGGGTTGTTCTCCTTTCAGGAACTAGTTTTCCACACCAGTGGTCAGTCAATGTTCTTCGTGGCTCTGCGCTCCTGGGGTTGAAAGTTGCAAAAAAGAAACTGACGTCAGCGCGCCGGAATGGCGCCTTTAAGGGCACCTGGCACATCACTACCGGCGTGGACGACGCAAACGCCACATGGAGCCGATCAATTCCACATACCGGCGCACAGGGGTACTGCTCATGAAAAACTTTCGGATTCAGTCTTAATGCCTGGGAATAATTCTAAGGTAATGAATCTGCTGCTAGATAGTCTAGAGCAGATAAGGTGTTACCGAAGACAAGTAACCTGTTCGGGTTATCACATGATTAGATTCGAGCGATGACTTTCGGTCATTGATGATGAACCCTAGACCATGGAGTAAGGTCAGCATGAAGTCTAGCTCAACCTTTAATCTGACTGGATTGTGGTTCATGAATAAGATAGCATCTAAATAGATGATGAACCACATGCCTTTGGATCTAAGAAGTTTCATAACTGGTCGGAGCACCTTGGTGAAGCACCAAGGTGCAGGCAATAGCCCGAAGGGTAATGCGATGAACTTGAAGGCCTGTCCTTTCCACAGAATTTTAAAGAATCTTCTCTGAGGGACGAAGATTGGGATTGTAAGATATTCATCCTTGAAGTCTAACCTTAACTTCCAATCGTTTGGTAACAACATATCTCTTAGAATATGCATCCCTTCCATTTGGAAATGGTTGTATACCAAACAGGGGCTGAATTCCTTGAAATTGATTACTGGTCGGTAACCTTTGTTCTTTTTAATGGCTAAGGAATAGGCTGCTCACAAAACTTCTGATGTAATCTCACTCTCTAATATCCCCTTTGCATAAGAGCTCTTATATTTACTGATCTATCGACGTCTGTTCCGGCTGCAAGAACATCAAACTAATGGGTCTCCTCCTCTAAATCTGAGTCCAATAGAACTCTACCTGAAAACCTTTTACAGTCTGCAATATACAGACACCCCCCTCTGCCTCCCCCCACCTGTGATAGAAGCCTGCTAACCTTCCCCCCCCCCCACTCTTATTTGGGAAGAATTGTGGTTCCACCTGGAGCATTGTTGACTTCGCAGAAGGCTCCTGCCTCTGTTGGTCTCGCGTATGGAGAAGACTCCCCCAATTTTGTGTCCTCCGCCCCACCCTCCCCCCGACTCCACCGTCCCAAAATCTTCTGTCCAAAGAAACGCTTCAGTGGCTGCTAAAGTTTATCTAGCGAGGAAAATGTTGTCATAAACTCACTGAGCTCTTAAATGAATGGGCCCCCAAAGAGGTCCCCATCATCTGCTGAGCCTGCCTCTGTTGTGAATTCCCCCAGTTTTGGGATAATTTTGACTAAGGATTGTCTTATTTCCGTAGATGGAGCGCAGTTGGCCTTTCCAAGGAAACACACCATTTGTGGCGCCCACCCAGACAATATGTCCCGGGATATTAAATTGGCATTTTCTGTGGCCATGTCCAGGATATTTGAGCGAGCCAAGGATATCCAGGAGCTTATCCTAGCTTCCCCACCCAAGGTGATCCGTAGATTTCTTGGGATCTTTGACTAATTTGATGATAAATGTGGCTATCTTGCCATCAGTTTCTGGGGTGAGGGCAACTTTGGCTGTGAGGGCTGGCCCTCGGACATTCCACTTTAAGGCGACCACTGAGCTCTTTGTCAAGTGGCTTCCTAATTTTATTGCTGGCATACTGGGCCCCCTTAGAGTTCCTCTCTGCCGAATACCGCTGGTAAATGCTGTCTGGATCCAGCATGTCTGATTCTTTGGTGCCTGGCTTATCCCCTGCAGGGTCAGTGTTTATCTTGGGCAGTTTGAGGCCGCCTTCTGGTCTCTTAAGTGTCTACTAGGGCCTGGTTCCTCCCCTGATCTTCATCTGTTTCCTGGGTCTCAGAATATTTTCTGTACGAGGTCTTCCTGAGGGGAAGTGTTGGTGCTTAATTTGAGCTGGTGATTTCCGGTGCTCAGCACCAGCGCTTTATTGTCAACACTGGCGCTTGTGACAGTCTGCCAGAAGGTTGCGCTGTCTGGCTAATTTTGAGATGACCACAACAACCGTTAATTATTAATTGAATATACATTAAAGATTACGTACCTGCCACCCAAACCATTCTTAAAGCTTTGGGGGCCTGCAATTGTCACACTTGTGAGTGTAATTGTTAGTAGTTGTGTTACTTTCATTGGCAGCATGGCAGGGGCAATGTGTGGTGCAAGTTGCAGTGGCCTCCTGACCAGAGCCCCAGCACTTATTATTTTTACAAATTAAGCACTGGAAAGTGTCCTGATCTCCAAGGGTGTGGTCAGAGTTAAATTTGTCTAAGGCTGTCCTATGCCATTTAAGGAAAAAGGCCTGCCTCAAAATTTCAAAGGTTTTAGAAGGAGGAGTTTTTGTCAGCACCTTGGCTTTGACCTTTCCCTGGCTTGCTAGAGCACCTTGAGGTTCATCGGGTCTCGTGGGCACCCAACCTTCCCCTAGTGGGTGTTCATTGTGCCTCTTGCTGTCAGTAGTAATATTTGTTGCCTCAAGGGTTCCAAAGGAGGAGAGGGGGAGTGTTTTTCGTAACAATGCATCTACGGCATCCACAAATTCCTCATCAAGAGGAAGGACCAACTGGTGTCCTACCATGTCCTCAGTCTCCTCTCCCTGTGAGCACCTGCCGTACTGTTCAGGTCGGTTTAGTGCTTATACTGGTAAAAAGGTCTGAAAATACCTGGACAGTGGTCCTCTTGATGTACCAAATGAGAGAGTAGCCACCCAAATTATACCCTTGGATGCCCATGGCAGAATATCTATAGGGGCAGTAAATCGGTTAGATTCCCTGTGAAAAACTCAAGAATACGCTCCATGGTTATTTCTGATTCCACCTACTCGGTAACTGTTTGGATTGGTGGTGAAAATTACATCAGAATTACAACTATGAATCTAAGCAAATGATTGCTCAAGGCACCCCGTTTAATATTAATCATCTATAACAAACTCTTCCAGTAAAATATCCATAAAAACAAGAAAAAGCCACTTATCTAGCTGCTGAGCACTGAAGAAAGAGGAAGTGATTTTCCTTGTGAGCTGTTTCATATTGAAGAGAGATTATCAGTGGTTTGTTTTATTCTTGTTTTGGAGTCCTAGGATTTGTAGTTCCAATTTTTTGTTAATCATTGTTTATTAAATGGGCTGCTGAGCAAAAAAATGGAGAACGTTGATGCATTATCAGAATCCGGGCCCGATCTAGAGTTATACTATCCCATGAGATATCCTCAGCTAGTGCAATCTCGTGTGTACAATAACTAAATATCTTGAATTGTTCTCTCAATTGCCTTTTTCATATCACATCTGCTCCTCTAATGCAGGTCTAGACTTTTTCAATTGAAAGCCACTTGAGATTGTTTGCCAAATTGCTAGATTCTGGGCAATAGAGGAGTAATAGAGCTGCAAGTTTTTAGTTTTTTTCCAAACCTTTACTTATAAGTTCAAATTAACCAACATTGCAGTAATGAGCATTCGCCATGGCATGCAGCAAGCCAAGAAGAGAACAGAATCACAGCAGTTAATGCAACAACAGCTGTCCACGCAGGGGCAGTATACCGATTTATGTAAAACAGGGCATCCACTTTGCCCAAACGTGTGGTACCTCCCCACTCCACACAGTCCACGCTGGGCCTCAGTTTTCCATGTCAGTAGATACATCACTCGATGAAATGTCCTCACTAGACCAAAAACCTGTCTCCCAGGGCTCTCCATAGCTGTAGATCATCCTCTACTTTCTCATCCCTCCTGCTTAGTTTCATGTGAATCTCTTCTGCTAGTGTCAATTCCTAAATGTCCTTGCACCAGCTTTCAGTCTTCGGGGCATGCTGAGGCAGGCAAAAACCAGCGCAAGCTGAAGCTATTTATGCCATCTTACACCCTTTAAGCATACTTATATTACACAAGAGGCAAGACTGAGGGGTGAGGGAGCACTGCAATGAGGTGGTGTGTACTAGTTTCCCGACTACCTGCACCGTAAAGTCCTGCACCATCCAACACCCCCAGGTCAAGTGTAGAAAATCGGTCCATGGACTCCGACAACGTGGACATGCGTCAGTCTGGGTCTGGGATATTTTTTGCATCTTCAGGGGAGTCATGTAAGTGTGATGCAGGAAGTTTTTGTGGACCAGCTTAAATCGAGCATTTCTAGATACTGTTGTGGTGAGTGTACATATGAGCAGCCAGTCTGTGTCTGTGAGTGGTGCCTCAGGTCAGTCTCCCAAGTCGCCCGAGTCCGTAATGGGCATCCAGTAGCATCAGACACCAATGCTTTGTATAATAAGGACACCAAGTGTCGACCAGACCTACAGATCAGTAGGATTCCCAGTGTGGAGTAGGGCACCGCCGGAAAGGTGGTCCAGGCCTCCCTGGCCAGCTTGACTAGACCAGCTTACTGCAGGAAGTGCCCCAGGAGCAACCCAAACCCCCCCCCCAATGCATCTTCAAATGTAATAAAATGTTAATTGGGGTGCAAGTCCCCAAGTGTTTCACAACCACCCTCTTTCTAGGCCTGAAAGGCCATGTTGTCAACCATGCGCCTGACCGGCGCAAGTATCCACATGGTAATTTCCTATGAAAGGGCGCCCTACAAAGCACAACGCTCACATATTTCTGCCAAATATGTGCTGTCTGCCGGACCACGTAAGGCAAATCAGGAGAGACCCCATCGCTCTCCATCAACAGAGCTGGGCTATCCACAACCTCCACCACTCTTGCCAACATTGTTTTCTCATAAGTAGCCCCACTATCCAGCCACCTAGCTGCATTTGTTCAGCATAATAATAAAACTCCAACCGCTGCACTTTCAGTTCCTCCTCCTCGTAACGACGAGTCCGGGTGGACAACGCCACCCTACTACGCCTCCAAGCCCAGAGAAGCGAAATCAAAATGGAGTCCAGCTTACGAAACACCCGTGCAGGTAGCAGACAAAGGAACTTCTACACCACATATAGACACCGCGGCAGAAGCACCACTTTTGAGATCGCCAACCTCCCCATCAGTGACCTTGTCAGTGTATTCCAAAATGAGACTGACGTGCACAATGAATAGATCACCCTTCTGACATTAAGATGAAGCTGCTTGTCCTATGAGCGTGCCACCATGATACCCAAGTAACTAAAGTGGTCCAGGTAGTTTCCACCATAAACCAATATCAGGCAGCATACCCCACCAGGCCAGCAGGGAACAGGAGTTTACTGCGGTTAATGTATAGCCCTATGTAGCCCCGAAGTGGCCCCAAACTCCTCCAGTAACCGGAGCAGGATTCCCAATGAGTCCTGGGGGGCGGGGGGGGGGGGAGAGGGGCGCTGATGCAGAATAGCGCATCATCGGCATGTAGGGATAAGACATGCCGTGTCGTTCCCAGCATTATTCCCAATCATGCAACTCCCAAAGAGCCCACACTGCAAGAGGCTCCATCAGGAGAGGGAACAGAAGTCGTGAGAGGGGACACGCCTGCCACGTTCCTCTACCAGATCCCACCTTTTGGACCTGTGACGACCCTCCCGAATCCTGGCACTTGGCTCGGTACAAAGCAGTTTATCCTAGTCCTGAAACTGGGGCCCAAACCTCATAAGCCTCATAACCTTCAGCAAGTAACCCCAATTAACCATATTAAAAGCTTTCTCCAGATCTATTGAAACCAAACTCCTTTCTCCATGGCTACCGTCAACCTCGTGCATAATATGCATCAAACGTTTAAGGTTCATCCCCGTGGTATGGGCGGTAATGAACCCACATTGGTCCTCATGTACCAATTCCATCATCACCAGGTACAAGCGATTTAGCCAGAAGTTATCAAAGGATCTTGATATTGGAATTAATCATGATGAGCAGTCTGTATGCTGTTGGGTCACTCCTGTCCCTGCCCAGCTTGGGCAGCATGCATATCTCCACTTTCCGCATGGAGGACAACACTCCCTTTCGCTTAAAAGAAAACCTCCATGATGCCCTGGGTGACAACTGCCAAAAATTCCTGGTAGAACTCCACAGAGAACCCTTCCCCAACCGGAGTCTTAGACCACAGGAGCACACTCGGCTCTGCGCAGTTCCTCAAGTTCGAGCCCGGCATCCAGCTCTCCTGCTACCACCTCCCCAATCCTTGGAGCTCCAAATCTTCCCAAAAAAGCCTGATATCGAGCCTGGGTGATTCTCTGTTCTGCCCTGTACACCGCCTCCAGGTGCCCCTTGAAGGTGGCCACTATATCTGAGCGAGAAGTCACCGCAGGTCCTGCAGGGGGGGGTCACTAAATATGTGACTAGTGGGGGTCATAACCTCTCTACGCAAGAACCAGCCCAGGAGCCTTCCCGGTTTATCCCCCTCCTGGTGCAGCCATTGCCTATATTGCTGCAGGGTGTACCTCTCCAGTCTGACCCATGTGTCTACTGTGTGCTGCCGCACATCTGCCTCCTCCCCTCTTACACCTGGATCAGCCAGATCCCCTTCCTGCAACTCTGCCAGTTTTGCGTTAGATGTCGCTAGTTCCGCCTGCAGCTGTCACCACACCCTGCACGTCGGACCTAGGCACATTCTGCGCATCACAGCCTTAATCGCCTCTCATGCCATACCTCTGGTCGCTGTAGAGCCTTAATTTGTCCCCATGTACTCAGTCAGCGCCCTCGACAGGGCCTCCCTACCCTATTGCATCAGTCAAAACCTCCATTGGTAATCGGCACAACTGTCTCTTCTCCGCAGTGGCATCTAAAGACACTAGGGAGTGGCCCGAGAGGAATCTAGCTAGATGTTACTGTAATAAAGCCTGTCACAGGTATACCGTCCACCAGTATCCTATCAAGCCTACTATGAGTGTTGTATGTCGGGGAGTAACACTTATACATCGCCTGCTGCAGGTGGAGTGCCCTCCAAGCATCAACCAGCCCCAGATTGTCCATCACCTTCCCAAGGGCCCTGGTTATTTGAGGCTTAGTGCCCCCTCATTGACACAATTAAAATCTCCCAGCCACAGAATCTACCTCCTGAGCCACCAAGTCTTCAATCACATGAAAAAAACGAGGGTCATCCAGGCTCAGGGCATATGTTTTGAGCATAGAAATCTCTCTGCCATCCAAATTAACCTGTAGGAGGACATGCCTACCCTCCACATCAGTCTCAACATATGTGAGAGAAAATGGTGTGCTCGGTTCTACACAGATCAGACCCCCCCCCCGAGTGTTCGTAGAGTAGGAGGCGTGATAGAGCTCCACTTCCGAGCCATCCGCTTAGCCTCAGAATCCTCCAAATGGGTTTCCTGTAGGCATTCTATGCTGATTTTATGGTGCTTCAAATAGGATAAAACCCTATACTGCTTGATATAGGTGGACGTTCAATGTCATGACACAATAACTACTTCCCTCATCTTGTACCTGATTCCGCCCATCTCCTTCCAAACCCTTCTGCATTATGACGACCCCACCGTGCTGCGTTAACTTATTCAAGAACTGACAATAAAAAACAATCAAACTCTCCTCCCCCCCGGCCCACCAACCCACGGACAAATATAGTGCAATATCAGGTCTACATAAGCCCACCCTATTTGTGCTCGGACTTGCACTTGATCTCACCATGTATCACAGGGACAGGCCCTACTCATCCCGTTCAGGCCTCTAGAAATCTACTTGCCCACTCGCAATGACGAGTCAGATTCTATCAGGTCGAGCTATTTTTAGGACCACCTGGCCACGTCTGATGGGCTGGTAAATAGGTGTTCTGTTCATTCAGCAAGTAAATTGGCAATAAGGATGCCTATAAATCTCGTTTTCATCTGGTCACATTTTCTGGGCATGGGGGTCTAAAGACAGAGGTCACATGTCAGGCTATGTCTCCTGACAAATCGCTGCTTATTGTTATCCTGGAAATTGATGCTTACTTTTCTTTCTCTGACTGGAAAGTTAGAGGAATTTGTAAACTGAACTGTCTGACAAGTGTGTTGAGTACTCAATTAAATAACTTGTAAATGAACACTTAGTTGTTTCCATCTCACTTCAGAATTACAAAAATGTTAATTTGATCACAACTAATCGGAATACTTTACTTGGTAATGTGAACATGATAAATATTTGCTAAAGCACGATTTCAACAAATTCTTGATACCTATATAATTTTATCAGTGGAAATGTTTGTGGCCATTTCAATTGAAAATGTTTGTCTGTAAACAGTGTGCTGCCACATCACGCTTTAGTGATATATTTATTAAAAGCAAGAGTTTTTAAATATAAACTGAGAAACATTCCCCCCCCTCACCTCCCATCCCCCAACCCCTGGTGTCGTGTAGTTCCTATAAAACCTATACAGGATCTGCGCTTTCGGACAGCATACATTGTAGGATTGGTGTCGGACTGATTCTGAACACCCCCACCGAGTTTGTTGACCTTCTGTACCAGCTAGCTCACAGTGCCACTAGAATCTCCTCTTACCAAGGAGAGAATAGTTCTTGGCAACCATCGAACATGACAACCCTGATCTCTCAGGACCGTGGAAACAATATACCACTTTTCGCTCAGTCACTCGTGCTTACTTAGTCTGTCTGAGAGATACACAGAATAAACAGACTGGGCGTTTTCAATAAGTATTTATGTGACAGTTGTTATTCTGGTGTAAAATAGATGAATTGCAACAACCGTTAGACAGTAAAAGATATAAATGATTAGCAGTACTATGAAAGTAAACGGATGGTATAGCTCTACCATCTTGCAGTAATCCTGAATACATACGAGTATATAATATACATGACACTAAAAAGATGCGTACTCCTACGATGCCTCCCTAACTAGATGTACCGAAGTGTACCTAGCATGTGTGTAGGTGTTAATCCAAGAATCCCTCTAGGATAAAGTCAACCCCATTACCTGAAGTGAGAGATTGTGGGACCCCGTCCTGGTCTCGAGTTGGACACCCCACAAGGGATGTTTTAGACCACTGCAATCTGGAAGGTCTGCATGCAGGAACCTCAGCGTCTCTGGTCAGTGTGTAGGTCGGGAAGTCCTGGTCTCCTCTATCTATCTTAGCAAGATGTGATGTATATATACACATAGGTCTCCCCAGGGGTCCTACCTCGCTGTATTACTGTGTCAGCCTGAGGATGACGTCGGGCATGAACTTTATACATAGATATTATACAGGAGATGGTAGTTCTGCTGTGCTTCCAAGAATCCTCATGCATAATGTATGAGATTTCGAACTAGGAAAAACACGCGTTCTGAATGCAGTGTCGTATCTAGGTAAAAGGTCAGTCCCTGTAAACCGTTATAAGTGTAATGTAGGGAAGAATATAGGTGAAGGGTAACAAAGTTACCTGAGCCTATATTATGGTACCTATATGGAATATAACACCCACTCCTCTTCCGAATGGACGACATAGTTTTAATTCTCAACATACTACTAGGTTGACTAGATACTGGTACGCAAATACTCTAAAAGAAAACATCAGTTTTTGCTTAAAAATACTTAAAGTTATAAAACATTTTAAAAAGGTTAAAAATGTTAAAAAGGGAAAAATTGTCACTCAAGCCATAGCTCTGTGTCCGTAGGTATTGTTCGAACTACTACAAGCATTTGAAAGCTATGCATGCTCAAAAGAATGTCAATTTTGTTATGGAGTTCCAATTTTCTGTTTGTTTTTCAAAAAGTCGAATTTCTCCCAGCACACAGCTAGCCAAAATGAGTCAAATGTTTGTGTCCTGGCTGGTAGATGCAACATTCTCATCGCCTGCCTCCGCAGACTACGGTCCCTGTAACACCTCGCAGATTGTCAATCGAGCACAGATGATCTTTTGTACTGTCCACAACCGATGCTGGGGTAGCCTGTGTTCCATCTAAGGCCTGGGTGTCGGAGGAGAAGCCGATGTCCATACCAACAGGAGACGATACTACCTGTGGTGGCTCTAGGAATGCCGCCATCAACATTGGAATACGCTGGGGACACTGCAGAACACGGGCCGTTATCGGGTCCAGTAAAGCATCAACGTCCGGTTGCGCACATGATGGGAGTGTCAGACAGACCAACACGCATTCTTCTCTGCAAAACAGGCATCGGAGGACAGGTAAGATGCAGTCCATCCAGACTGGTCTAAATGACATGAACCACGGCGCTGATGTGAGGACCGAAAGGAATTTGCGCTAAGTTGCTGATTGAACTCTGCACTTACCTTGAATTAACTCAATCATTACACCGCAACTCATGCGCGGATAAGGATACGTTCCCTGGTACATTATGGACTCTTCTGGAGCCTAATTGGCACCACACCGCAACTTCCAGGCAAGTGGTCACACTGATACCAACCAACACTGTGACCAGGTTGCTTTCTGCCCCAAACACCCCCCCCACCCGTCCTGCAGAAGACCTGCAGGCTGAGGTTCTAATTACCCGCCTTGCCCGCAAGTTGGATCGAAACGTCGACGCCTACCCCCAACAGGCCTGGACCACATGTTCTCTCTTCCCCTATCTTGGATAAGATGATCTATTTCTCTAAATGTTGGTGAAACATGTTGTACAAATTAATGGCATAACTAACCATCACTGGCCAGGCCTCAAAGATTGATTACTTGTCATCAATCGTACATTCCAATTATCGAAATTGTTTCCTGATCCCGTCTTGGGATCTTTTCCCTTCTCCCTATTCTCACTTACCTCACACTAGAGCACTTGCCTTTCACGTTCCTTTGGAGCAACCTTATTTTCTCTTCCTAATGATAACCAAGTAATATGTTTACCATTTGCAAATTTTGTGATTAATAAATATATGCCTTTTTTGAAAGCCAATGGTTGTTGCACATCTAAAATATTTTCAACCAATTTGGATTCTTTATAACCGTGAGCTGACTATATGTATGCTCGCAATTGATATTGAATAATAAATGTACATATTGGGTATTTATGTGAATAGACCGGTCCAGGACCACTGTTTTTTGTACCATTCCATACCCAGGTCCAAGGATCTTTGGTTGGGTTACCCCATTTTCTATAATGGCTTCATTCTGCTCAAAGCTTCGAACCGTATTAATTAAACATTTAGTGAAGGCCATAACGGCGCCTCCCTGACTGTATGTGTCGGTGGAAACAATACTTGCATACAGCAAATAACCATGGAACTGACGGTCACCAGATATGCGATGCCCGGAAGCATCCCACAGCAACCTTGATCGTTCAGCATCAAGTAACTCCCATTTGAAAGTAGCCTGAACACTCTGGTGATCACGGCAGCTGGGGCACCCCTCAAGTGGCAGGATAAGTTCGCTACTGAACCGTTACAGGCCCCATGCAGCATTATATCCTGACATATGAGTGATCCACTTAACGTGTTTTCACAGTTTGTACCGCTTAAAAACACTTCTCTATCTCCACTCCGGCATCGAAATCTGTACGGTAATTCTCAAGATTCCTTGATGAATTCCCTACCCATTTCTTCATATCTGCCTGCTTTTGTTCAAGGCAATATTGAAATTGAAAAGTAGTGACCGGTTGAGTTATGTGGCCATGGATTAACCATTCTGTGGATGGTGATTCTGCCACTGTAAAAGCGAATCTGGCCAGTTTTTCAATCCGCAGCATTGAATACTTTGCTCCCCTTTGTGCCGTTTCTATCTTTTTTTCAGTTAGATTGTATCCAGAAAACAGAGACGTGCTATTAATGAAACGCCAAGGCACATAGCCTGCACGCAAAGATTGCAGCGTCCAGCTCAACAGTATAATAGAACGCAATTGTGATTGCCCGTGCCCTCAGCCAAACTGCGATGCTGTTGCTGACTTCTTCCTCGAAAAGGCGAGTAAGATCGAATCAGATCTAAAATCTGCCCTAATCAAAGTATCACCCTCTCCTGACTCCTCATTACCCACGCCCGCCTCCCTGTCTCCCCCACAAAAACAATGCCTCTTGGAGTCAGTTCACACCCCTCAATGACACTGCCATCCTCCACATACTCTTGACCCTGAAACCTTCAAATCATTTCAATGACCCCCTTCCCCCCAACTTCTTTAAAGAAATGATAGAATCACTAGTCCCGCTCTGGTCCAAGATCATCAACGCCTCTCTTCAAGGTGAGATCCTGGACTGCCTGAAGGCTGGCCTAGTGCTCCCTATTCTCAAAAAACCCACAGTGGACCCTGAAGACCTGAACAACTACCGACCAATCACAAACATCCCTACCCTTGCAAAACTCCTTGAGAAATGTGTACATGAACAACTGCTCAAACACATTGAGCAATTCCAACTTCTCGACCAATTCCAATCGGGCTTCCGCACTGGCCACAGCACTGAAACGGCCATCACTCATATAGTGGACGATGCTCTCACTTTGCTTGACAAGAATGAAGCTTGCCTACTAATACTACTCGATCTCTCTTCTGCATTTGACACTGTCAAACATGACAATCTACTTAACCTCTTGGAATGCAGGATGGGGCTCTCGGGCACGGTCCTTAAATGGTTTGCCTCTTTTCTCAACAACAGAACACAAAGAGTCAAATCCATTCAGACTCTATCCAACTCCAGTCCCTGCACTCTGGGTGTCCCCCAAGGGTCCTCACTCTCCCCCACGCTCTTTAACCTTTTTATTGAACCACTGACTGTAATCCTCAAAGCATCCAACACCCAATATCACATGTATGCGGATGACACCCCACTGTACATGAAAATATCCTCTCCCGAAGATATCAAGTCACTCAACGGAACCCTGCTCAAAACCCTAAATTGGCTAACCTCCAACCACCTCAAACTAAACGCCCTTAAAACTGAATTCTTCCTCATCTCACCCACTAGGCAAACCCCCACTGTTGTGAAATATCGAAGTAACCTCACCGCTCTCAACTGCACACCACACATCATTGTTTCCACGAAATCACTGGGAGTTGTGCTAGATAAGAACCTAAACATGCAAGATCACATCAGAGCATCTACCAAAGGAGCGAACTTCCAACTGAGCATCCTAAGAAAACTCAAACCCTACCTTCCCCAAGATGACTTCAAATCGGCGGTGCAAGCACTAGTCATCTCTAGACTAGAATACGGCTGTGCTACTCTATGCGGACTGCCGAAACTCCGTTTAGCCCCCATCAGAGCATCTCTAAATGCTGCGACTAGACTCATCACTGGTTCCAAGAAAACCAACCACATCTCACCGGACCTGAAATCGCTCAACTGGCTTCCATTTGAGGCATGGATCCAGTTAAAAATTGCATGTATGACCCATAGAGCACTACACTTCAATACCCCACTCTACCTGACAAATAAGCTCGAACTCTCTGGTGGCACCCGGACCTCAAGGAGCACCAGCACACTGCTGCTTAAGCCGAAGAAATTTAAAAAACTGAAAACCTACAATCGTACATTTTCTGGCATTGCCCCGAGGATCTGGAACTCCCTACCTGTGGAAACCAGACTGATTCCCTCAACATTTGCCTTCAAAAGGGAAGTTAAAGCTCTACTAATGAACACTGCGATGAACTAGAAGCTTTTCTCCTCTTCCCTCCGATCTTGTTTAGCTGTTTTAGCTACTACCTGACTTGTTACGGCACAGTGTCGCCCTCCGTTATGTCATTTTTGTTCCTGATGTATATTGCTTTACTTTTCTCCCGCAGCTATCTTCCTAGGTCTTCCACAACCCGTATGTAAAGCGCTCTGATACCCGCTTGGGTCATGTTCGCGCTATACAAAACTTTAAATAAATAAGTAATATGTACAAATCCTGTTCTAATATATCTATTGCAGAAGATACAATGTTGCCCAGTGAATATATCCTGGATGTTAGTGTAGTCAAACTATTGTCAACCACTGCTAGCGCTTTCTCTAGGTTTATACGATCTATTTCTCATAATCTCTCTGCAGCTTCTTGTTGTGATATTTTCCAAATCCCATTATAGACAGCATAATAGAAACGTTTATGACGTGGTTACCTAGGACCTAATAAAAAATCCCGTAGGTCCACATCCTCTGCAAGTAAGAATAAGTGTTGTTTTACCTGTGTAAGTGTTGAGGTTTTTAGCCAATCAAGGCATAACTTCCCAACACTGTATGATGTCACTACCCCTGGATGTTCTCTCTGTACATAGCATGGATCTGGCATGTGGATATTAAACCCTTTGGTTTTTCCCATGAATCTTCCCTGACATCTATTGGTGTCTGTGGGCCAAATCAACCATCCCTTCCAATCGGGGTCCGATCTATTGTATTGCATGATCTCATCTAGCGCAATCCCTTCTTGTGATGTTGTGTTACCCTCAGTGTGTGATGGTGTGGGCATCCAAGGTAAATTCAAGTCCTTGTTCTTGGCTATTCCAAGACAGGAAGTTTGTTGCACAGTTTCATTCAAAAACATGATTTGCTGAGGAATGAGGCATGCTCGAAACAGTGCTTCAGTTCACTGGACCTGCCAGTCTCTAGTACCCCAGACAGATTTTAAGTCTATAGTGTCTTTCCATAAGTCGAAACCTTGTTCAGACAACTGGGCAATAAAGGAAGCAGAATAAATCGGTTTGGTGTTTGTCAACATATTTTTCTGTGCTGATGTTAGTGCAACCTTATAATAATATGAGGCTGGGTCTGATGTGTTAAACCCTGACAAAATATGGAAATTTCTGTGCAAATGTCTTTGAACTGCTTTTCGGCGGTGTAGGGCAATGTTCCCATTGGTGGTAGGTAAAAACATTTCTGGGATTAGCAGATTTATGCAAGAAATTATGACCATAATGTTGATAGCAATACATTGTTTCAAAATCTGATGTGACTTCCAACATTTCACTATTAGAAAAGGCAGCAGATTTTTCTAAATCAAACAACATATTATTTACAGTTTCATAATCCCAATCATCGGAAAATGTACTGGAGGTAATGATATCATTCAATGATATTTTAAATAAATGTGGAATTTTTAAAAGTTCGGTCGGACCAAATAAATCGTAATTGACCTTGTCCCACACTATACCATCAGGTATAGGAACTGCTGTAATGTTAACTGATGACGGGTCTCTTTTTTCACGATGTGGTGATAGATGCGGTTTCAGAATCAGATTCACTTTTTGTGCTGCAGAGCTTTCTCGAAGATAAGTTCCATTTGTAAGCATACTAAAGAGTTACTAAGCCTATCCAGAAAAGAAAGAAAAGTATCCCAGTAGTTACCCAAAGTTCCACCCAAGGTGATACCAGGTAAGTCTTTTTAAGAAAGTTCAGAAAGTCCTTAATTTGCTGGTTTCGTGTTTTTTGGGTTGGCATCGTTTCAGGTTCACTTGGATCCAATGAAAAGGTATCAAAGTCAATGAAATAGCCGAATGCAGTGCGACCAATTTTCAGTATTTCCGCAGGTTTTGTGGAAACTGTAACTTGCTCTTGTTGGGGCATATTGACGTAGATATCCGTGTTTGGTCGAATTGAAATTTGTCTTTCATTTTGGATTTTGATTCTGATTATGAACTTCAGGTTCGAGAGGAACGAGTTTCATGGCATTGTTGCATAGTCCATCATTCCGTGTAGGTGACTCTTCAAATGTGATGAGTCTTTCTGTTTGAACTTCTTGTATAGTAGCAAGAGGAGGGTGTCTGTTACTCCGGAGTCCACGCGGCCTACTACTCAGTATCGGCCACATAGTGTGGTTTGATTAGATCAATTGAGACAAATCTTTTCTCCTTTTTACTCGCAAGAGGCGGCAGAAGTACAGTTCTTGTTCCTTCAACTGCCAGGACAGGTACAGGCTCTCTGTAGGATGGCCCAAATTCTTTTTTGTCCGCTATTTTTTCTCTGACCAGGTCCCCGACTTTAGGGACCCAGACAGGTCTTGCCGTGACAGACTTGACTTCCCCAGTGGCGGTCCTCTTTACCTAGACATTGCTTTGTAGTGCCCTGGATTCATTTAGCTCCTGTAAAACAGCCAAACGTTTATGGATGTCAAAAGGTTTCTCATCCGCCACTCTGCCTTCACAATCAAGATCAGGTACCCACATTCTCGTACCAAATAGGACCTCATAAGGAGCGACACCCCCTAGAGAACTTCTTGGCAAGTTATTCAATGCTCTTTGAACCCCAAACAAATGTTTTACCCAACTCTCACCCAAGCCTAATACTCTAGCTGTTAAAGACTGCTTTAAGTCCCGGTTTTTCCTTTCCACTACCGAATTTCCCTCGGGATGGTACAGAGAGGAGTACCGCAATACTACACCCAAACTTCCCATGGCCTCCTTGTAAGCCCTAGAGCTAAACGCGGGGCCGCGGTCCGAATGTAATGTGCCAATTGCGTATGTCCCTATAAAGACTCGCAAATCTTTTATAACAGTTTGAGCGTCAGGCGAGTGCTGGGGCCACACCCATAGGAATCTAGAGCAGGAATCCACTGCCACCATGATATACCTGTATGTCCCATTTATTTGTAAGGGGCCGCAGTGGTCCAAATAAACACACACGAGTGGTTTCTGATATTAGCAATGGTGTATGTGCTGGACGTGTTATGGTGGAGCCTTTCATCTGCTGACAGATGGTGCATTTCAAGACATAGTCCTTAGTCTGCTTTGTTAATCCTGGCCACCAGTAGCGTTGTTTCAGTAGAGAAACAGTTGCCGTAACTCCAGCGTGTGCTGAACCTATTCCCTTGTGTGCTGCTAGAATTAAACCTAACCTACGATCCATATTTGCTATTACTCTATCCCACACTCCAGGAATCTGAGCAAATGGAACGTTATTTGCATCTAACTTGTAGGAGTACTTGAGTGGAATTCTTTTCGGTACTGGTGATTTATTGCGTGTAGCAATAATCGCAACCATAATCTCATTGTCTATTCTCGTTTTTGAACGGGTTGTTGCAGCTACGGAAGCCGTGCGTACAGCCCCCTTTGCGGCTTCATCAGCCAATGACTTCCCTTCAACGTGAACGCCGTTACGTTGATGACTCAGTCTGTGTATCACGTGAGCCCTTGGTAGTTTGTTTTTCAACTCTACTATCTGTTCCCATAGCGTTTTGTGCTTAATTGTGCCACCTTTTGCATCTTTTAACTTATTTTGTCCCCAGTGGTGTAAGTATTCATTGTATGACTGTACACAGTAAAAGGAATCACACATGATTAGTGTGGGGAATTCTCGATCCGTATTTACCAGTGCCAGTAATAAAGCTTTTAATTCCGCTAATTGCGCCGTGCAGTCTCCTAGAGACTGAGTTTTTGTACAACTCTGATGAAACTTTCCATTCTGCATGCGACCTTTAATGATTGCGCATGCGGCGCTGTATGGTTGCTTACTCCCAATGGCTGGCTGAGCAGACCCATCGGTGTAAATTATATATTCATGCTGATCTAGAGGCATTATTTCATTAGGGAGAGGATATTCTTGTTCGTATTGCAGGAATGCTTGTGTTTTTAGACTTGGATCGTACCTGAATTCTACACCTGTTGCAGTAAGAGAATTAGCCCATTGTATCCATCTCGGATGTAATGCTTTAGCGTTAGGAACACTAGCCTTTGTAGCAGCCTCTAAGGCCGGTACCGGGGTTACGACAATTATTTGTTTTCCCTGAGCCAGTGCTCTTTCTCTCACTACAGTCAGGATTTTTTCTATTGATGCAAAACGCATCTCAGCATTTGTGTACAAATGTGATTTATACGCTATTGGTACTGTTTCACCTTCATTGTATGTTAGGTAGGTGTATCCTGATTGACCCGCAACTATATGGATCACTAGGTTGCGTACATTTACGCGTGTCTAAGTGTTTTGAAGCTATCATAGCTTGTAGGGAGCGAAGGATATCTGTATGTTCCTGTGTCCATTGTCCCTTTCTGCATAATCCAAAATGTATGTTCTGCCAAAATTCAGGAATCCCAGTATTGATTGTAAGTTCTTTAATGAATTCCGATGTTGGAGCAGCGTGCATTTTTCTGAAAAGTTGGCTGCTAAGCTTTTTCCTTCACTTGAGAGCTCATATCCTAGAAATAGGACATTGAGGTGTGCTATCTTTGATTTCTTAAAATGTTATTTATAACCTTCAGAGGCGAATCCCAATATTATGGTATTCACTCTGGTCAAGTGTTCCTCCAGGTCATCATCCGTTAGATAAATGTCATCCAAATAGGACAATACCTCTCCATCCAGATTTTGAAGTAATTCAGTTACTCTGGCCGAAAATAACCCCGGGCTGTTCTTATACCCCTGGGGGAGTCTACAAAATTGACGCTGGGAGTCTAACGCGGAGAATGCAGTTAAATACCTGCTTTCAGGCGCTATATTCTGGCAAAAAAATCCATTTGAAATATCTAGTGTCGTTTTGTATTTTTCCGCACAATGTTGTTCATTAGTGCGGCACTGTGTGCATTTTGGACTGCAAATGTTTTCGTGCAAGTGTTTAAATGTCTGTTATCTAAAACTAGACGATACAAGTTGTCAGGTTTCATTAAGGGAAACAAAGGATTATTCATTTGAGAGGTGCAAGTTTCAGTCACGCCTTGGTATTCAAGTTGATCTAGGATCTCCCTGACCTGTTTTTTTAGCTTCTTGCTTTATTGGATACTGTCTCTGTGGAGTCGGAGTATTTTTTAATGGAATTATGTGGTGGGTTGAATCCTCATCCCATCCAACATGGTTTTTATATAATGCCGTGGCTAGGGCTACCGCCCACTCCTTTGCATATGTGTGTTTTAGATATATTGGAACCGGGTCGGAAAAGGCTGGTAAAATGACTGTTTCTCCCCTAGGGCAGTCCATGACAAATACTGGCGGCCAATCTTTTTCAGCTAACCGAATGTCATAACCAAACGTCAGGTTCTCCCAAAAAAGACCTCTAACTTTCCTGGGTTTGTCCCCCTCCATTTGGAGCGTTATTATATATAACGTATGTGGGACACTTACCCTAGTGTCAGGTGTTTCCACCGGGATATAATCATTCAAGTCCGCTGTCACCAGAAATTCCATCAGGTTCTGGTGAGCTATTGTTACTTCTGCCGCACTGTCTAGCATCGTCAGAGCCCATTCCCCGTTCACTAGTTGAGTCCTCAGAATTCTGGGCATGTCTGATCTTTAGACCTGCAACCTTCTTCTTTTTGAACTGAGGTTTTGGTTTAGACTAATCTTCTTTTTTGGAAGTATACTCTTGAGCGTGCTGCTTGTCTCTGGACTTTGTACGCTCTTCTTGTCTGTCTGACCGTCCTTCTCTATCGGGGTTTTTCGTTGATCCCTGAAAGGAACGAGATGAACATGCATCAGTATCCTGATACCTGTCAGGTTTCCTAATATTGTCCCTATTCCTGAGGTTGTACCTTCTTTCGGGAGGCTCCTGTGGTGGAGATCCCCCTCCTGATTGAGATCTGTTTTCTTTAACTTTTTTCTTATTTTTGTTGTCCCACTTCTTCTTTGGTGAAGCAGATGTCTGTTTAAAAGTGTTCTTTTCGGGACTACCCATTAATTGTGGTTTTAATGCCTTTCCACCCAAGCTGTCTCTGCCTAACTCTGCATACGCAGTCTCAATTATTTTAGGTAATTCATGTTCCTGTTGTAAAGAACTGAACGCCCTTAGGCGTTGACGGATTGCCACTGATGCTGCTTCCCCCTTAATATTTGCTAATATTATAGCTGATACCTGGGCATAATTACCTAGTAATTTCATCCCTAAGTTCAGAGAAGGTTCTGCTCCGTACTCATTTTGTATTTGTCTTAATACATCTGGTACTACTGCTAATGATGGGATACCATGTGTTCTGATATATATGGCAGCAAAAACTGTACCCCAAGAGGTACAATCCCCTATCTGTGGTGTTATCCCCATGGGCAAGCATATTGTCAGCATTCTATGTTTTTCATAAGGGCTAGAATTCGGGAGTACTGCTTCTAGCTGTTATTTTTTTGAGCCACCCAGAATGACATTTGTTCACGTTTTGCAGGCATTTTACCCATTACTGCGTGTAAAGTTTGTGGCATAATTTTAGTTGCTGTATTTTGAACTGTATTTGTGTTTGTTATAACCGTTGCCGGCTGGACCGTAAGTGTCCTCATGACAAACTGTCATGTTTCTGTAAATTTGTATTAATTCTTTATGAAGTTTAAGTAAATCTCCTCCTGGCATTGTTTCAATGGCAGGATGTGGTGTGTAGGCCGCCAATATTGGCCATGTCGCTCCTTCTCTTCCGAGCGGACCGAGTCTTACTTTATTCCTTGTATGGGGGAGGGAGCCTTTAAACCAGTATAAATGCTCCTGGTAAGTGAGCGGAACTTCAATGTCTTCATAAGGACAATATTCGTTCGGTATTTCACTCTGTGTAGAAATTAAATGTTTTTAGGTCTCGCCTACGCAGCGCGCATGCGCTGCATAGGCAAAAAGACCTTTTGCCATCGATTCGGCTTTTCAGCCTAAAACGTGCACGCGTTCCATTGCCTTCAATGGCAACGCGTGCACGTTTGGCGATTCACTTGCGGGAGCGAGCGGCGCCATATGGTAGCAATTATCGCTCCTGGCGCCGCTCGATCCCGCAAGTGAATCGCGCAGGCTCCCTCCTCTCCCCCCTCCCCCTGCTGCCGTGCGAGGCGCGCGCTTGTTTTTTTACTTCCTGGGATCCTTGGAAAATCTTTCAAAAAGGCAGTAGCGCTGCAAGACAGCAGAGCTCAGCATATACACAGAAAAGCCAGGAAACGTTTTTTCTTCATTTTTTTCTCGGAGCGAATTGAATGAAAGTGCTTGTGGTCGTTAACAACCGTCAGTTTGAATGTTCGTTATCTCTTCTTGTCCTCATAAATCCTCAGTGAGCGGAGGACAGTGTTTGAAAGACTGCACTGCTGACGACCTTTTGCCCCGCAGCAGTGGAAGAGTGCAACCGATCTTTCTGCCAATCACCAAGACGGACAGTGATTTATCCTGACAAGATAATATGATCAAGGGGTGCACATGAAAAGCTTTGTTTTTCACGGAATGGGAAAAGCTTCTTATTTTACAATTTTCAAAGATCAGTGTAACACTTCTTATAGGGAAAGGATTTTGCTCTAGTGGTGTCAAGCAAGCAACTTTGTACAGTTTCAAACCAAAGATTGAGCAAACCAGGGATCTTTAACCTTCCCAAAATTCTAGTTGTTCAGATGCTAAACCTGTAGGAAGTAATCACGAGCAAAATAAGACATTTGAAGTATCATCTATTTATTCAGCACGTTACAAATCGTTTTATACCTGCATTGGATTTATCACCCTGATTGCAGTTTTTCAGCCCTTGATTTGTACATATATATTAGTAAGCAATTGGAGAAAGTAAACAAGCATTGGCATAGCCAATAGGTCTCGCTTTGGGACCTTATAAGTATTTAGATATGCAACACAATATCCTTGGTGCAACAACATCAACTGTTTTGCTTAACTAAACAATTATAAGGTCCCAAAGGCGAGACCTATTGGCTATGCCAATGCTTGTTGTTCTTGCATTTGCAACTGGGAATGTAACCTAAGAATAGAATACCTCTGTCCTAAATGATTTGTGTGCCTCAAGCACGAAAGCTACTGGTCCACCCCTGGATGTTAGACCGTGTGCACCTAGTTTTATGGTAACGGCATTTCTAACTTTTTCTGCAGTGGAAATTGCATCTGCATCTTCTTCCACTTCTGAGATATTTAGTTCATGCGCAACTCTATCTACAGTTCCTATTTCTTCAGTCATTGTTATAGAGAAGAAGAGCTTTTCAGGGGAACCAAGATAAGGTGTTTTGCACAGTTTAGGAACAATGTGTCCTTCAAGCTTGATTAACCAACAGCCAATAAATAGGATTTTTGCCTACTCAGCTGTGGCCGAGTTTGTACCCACCCACTCCAGACGTCTCTGGGACTTGTGAGTAGGGGTCTCTGTGACTTAGCACGACTGAACTACTCGGATTCTACTGTTAAATAAGTATTCAACCAACGTTGGCGGCGCCATGTCGTGTAGTTCCTATAAAACCTATACAGGATCTGTGCGTTCGGACAGCATACACTGTAGGATTGGTGTCGGACTGATTCTGAACACCCCCACCGAGTATGTTTGCCTTCTGTACCAGCTAGCTCACAGTGCCACTAGAATCTCCTCTTACCAAGGAGAGAATAGTTCTTCGCAACAATCGAACATGACAACCCTGATCCCTCAGGACCGTAGAAACAATATATCACTTTTCGCTCAGTTATTCGTGCTTACTTAGTCTGTCTTAGAGAGATACACAGAATAAACAGACTGGGCGTTTTCAATAAGTATTTATTGGACAGTTGTTCTGGTGTAAAATAGATGAATTGTAACAAACGTTAGGCAGTAAAAGATACAAATGATTAGCAGTACTATGAAAGTAAACGGATGGTATAGCTCTACCATCTTGCAGTAATCCTGAACACATACAGAGTATATAAAATACATGACACTAAAAAGATGCGTACTCCTACAATGCCTCCCTAACTAGATGTACCCAAGTGTACCTAGCATGTGTGTAGGTGTTAAGCCAAGAATCCCTCTAGGATAAAGTCAACCCCATTACCTGAAGTGAGAGATTGTGGGACTCCGTCCTGGTCTTGAGTTGGACACCCCACAAGGGATGTTTTAGACCACTGCAATCTGGATGGTCTGCATGCAGTAACCTCAGTGTCTCTGGTCAGTGTGTCGACCGGGAAGTCCTGGTCTCCTCTATCTTAGCAAGATGTGATGTATATATACACCCATAGGGCTCCCCAGGGGTCCTACCTCGCTGTTTTACTGTGTCGGCCTGAGGATGACGTCAGGCATGAACTTTATACGTAGATATTATACAGGAGATGGTAGTCCCGCTGTGCTTCCAAGAATCCTCATGCATAATGTATGAGATTTCGAACTAGGGAAGATCTGCATTCTTAATGCAGTGTCGTATCTAGGTAATAGGTCAGTCCCTATAAACCGTTATAAGTGTAATATAGGGAATAATATAGGTGAAGGGTAACAAAGTTACCTGGGCCTATATTACGGTACCTATAAGGAATATAACACTGGACCTGATGACAATTCTATTAGTGAACTAACAGTCAAGTCAGGGGTCATTGTGTACCGTATATGTGGGCTACATTTTTATTATACAAGGAGCAAAACCTTAGCCTATAAAATCAAATGAGATTTTTGTACAGTAGACATGCTGAACTCACATTTGAAGGTGGTTTTGTTTGTGGTAATAAAGTAAAATGTGAATCAGTGAAATAAAATAATTGCCTAGGAACACAGGAAGAGATGAGTTTATGGGTCAGGCGCATTACAATTGGGTCGAATAGATTATTAAAGTCTTCTTTATAATCTTTATTCGATTTTACAAATAAAATCACAAAAGTCAGATTGTTAAAAATAGCATACAGATTTTCAATACCAAAATCATTCTAGTTTTAAAACCCCCATCAAAAAGCGTACAAGAAAAAAAACAGAGGGAGAATTTAACAGCTGTAAAAACAGTAAGTCTGGCCTGACTTGGGTAAAATTCTAGGGTGTTAAAATTGGGCCTATGAACTTATGTTGCAGATTATTATATTTTGGGAAGAGCGTAACAACATGTAATGTATCATTAATCAATGTATTGTCACAATTGCAAAAGGGCAAATTCAAGTATGTAAAACAACCATGATTAAAAGGGACTAGACGGGGGAAATAAGTTTAACCTGAAAGAGTCCGCAAGCGGCGTTGGTGGCGAGACATATTCCAGGTCAGAAAAGGTTCAATATTGCTGACTGTTTTCACTAATATTGTATGTCGCATAGAGTGTTTCATTAGTGCAGAGTCCTCACGTTCTGATGCCAACTTGTCCCTAAAGGCAATTTCGACTCATTTGCTATCAGTACGAGTTATTTCAGAAGGGCTAACCAACATATCTGGCCTCTCTAAGACCCGCAAATTACGTGCCACATATGCCAGCCAGGGGATCTGAGAGGATTCTTCTAGTTTTAAGCAATCCTGCAAAATTAATCTACTGAAACTGAGTCCCTCCTTTAATCAAATTGAATTCCAAAGTTTTAAAGGGCAAAGGCAGAGCTGGTCAATTAAAAAATCTAAACCTATCTCTTTGTGAACAATTTCATAAGGTACGTTATGAGAAACTCCCAAGAGGCTCCTTAAAGTATTTTCGGCAACTTGGAGTGGAGCAACCCGGCCATATCCCACTGCCATAGCACACTAGTGGGATACACTTAGCCCTGTAAATTTCCAGGACCGATTGAATGCGAGTGCGCCCGAGCTGGCGTGAAAAATCTTCAATGCTGAATATCGCTCTATTAAAAGACAAAACGTTCTGATCTGTTACTGAGTGCCAATTAAACTCAGAATCCAGTTGGATCCCTAAGTACCTAAACTTGTCCACCTGGCTGATGTGTTGGCGATCTAGTACGTATTTCATGTTTTACGTATTTGACGGACGATTATTCAAGTCACTAGACCTGCAGGTCTGGTAATATTTTTCAGATTTTTCGAGGCCTGCTGTTTCCCAGCCCATTCGCTCCAAACTTCCATTAGTGGAATTATATTATCAGTTGCCTCCACACATTTCAGGTATCTAAGGCGAGCCCCACAGTCCAGAATCCCCCACGACCAATGCAAACATTCCTTGCAGAACATCCGTAAATGCCCACACGTCCGGCAGGCAACATTACACACCGCTCTTGAGCTCACATCATGGCATGGGGCCAGCGAATCAACATATGCGCGGAGCACAAACAGAAGTATAGGCCCAACATATTTAGCAGGTTCAGTTTAGCAGTGTGCCCATGCATAATGTATCCGGGACATAGTCCACAGTAGAGCCTTGGTCAGCAAACCCTGATCTAGCCCTGGGCGGGGACACCATCCCTCTGCCAGGCTTCTCCGACTCCAAGTCTCCCTCAACCTGCATAGTACCATCATCCTGGATTGTTACTGTGTGCATCCGAGGGACCTGGCCCTACTTGCCCATTTTGGGATCGCCCACACCGGGGAACAGCACTGGAGCCCCTCTAGGCTCCCCCACAGAGCGAGGCAATGCAGCCTTGTCCCAAAATTCCAGCCACTTCCAAACCTCTCTGGGGCGCTCGAAAAATGTGCCCGGCTCTGTGAAATGACCTTCAGTTTTGATAACTATAGGAACAAGTATTCCAGCTGCACGGCTCTCAACTTCTGCTTGACTGCCAGAAAACATTTTCGCTGCTCCTGCACTTTTTTGGTGTAATCAGGGTAGATAGCACTGTTACAGTTTTCGAACATGGGCACCGTCTGTTTCCTAGCTGCTCTCAAGATACTGTCTGTCTTGTTAGTTCAGTATCCATGTAATGATGGCCCTCGGTGGGACACTTGGCGGCAGAGGAGGCACCAACACTCTATGCGCCCTTCCCACCACAAAGAACTCCGATAGGCCCCTCGTACGGAGCTGGTGCCTCACCCAGTCCTCCAGGAATGTCTCGGCTGGGGCCCCTTCACTCTCTCCAGGAAACCCCAGCACACGAATGCTGCTGCACTGTGCGTGGCCCTCTGCATCCTCAACCTTATGCTCCATATCGCCGGTGATCGTGTTTATCTTGGCCATTTGTCTCTTGAGGCTGCGACCGCCCCCTGGAGAGCTGCTATATTACTTTCAGCAGTAGTAACCTTGTCCGCCACCTTCCTCGAATCAGCTCGCAGCAGATTCACATCTATTGAGACAGTGTCTATCGTCTGTTTGAGCGCTGTGCGGGAACCTTCAATGGGCCCCCACTTAGTTTAGAAGTGCATCCCTGTCGTCAGGTGTATGCCCGCCCTCTATCAAACCAAGGTTTTAGAGGGCGAGGACTGGTCAATGATGAAGCATGACACCAGGTGGTGTGTGAGACCAGCCCGTTACATTTTGTGAGATGTCTTCACTCACAATATATCCCAAACCACACAGTGGTCACTAAGTTAGGAGCAGCTCTTTGTGGTTAACCTTCAATGGCTGCCAACAACTCTGCTCTAGAGGGCTCAGGGTCACCATCCAAGGGCCCACCGGCTGAGTGTGCCCCTCCCTCCCTGCTGTGCGATCTGCTGAGATGGCTGTGGCAGCATGTTGTATTGCGTGATAGACTGCGACACAACGAGCACAAGTTCAATAGGATCCTTTGCACGAGTCTAGTGACAGTTATAAACCCGGCGTCTACCAGGAGTCTCCCTCACCGCAGGTCCAGCAGTTGCCCCCTACCGACCTCACCTAGGAAAGAGCAGGGCCCCGGGCCCGGATCCAGCCTCCAGGGTTGAGCGGCAATTGTTGTGGTAGCCCCCCGCCCCTTATAGACCTGCCCTGGCCCACCTACAAGCAATGATGGGTCCGATCCAGGCCCTGGAGCCCCTAAAACAAGCCTATGACAGGCAGGCCATGTTCTCAGGCCACAGGTCCGCAGTCAACAAGCCGCTTTAGCCCCTGGACTCTCCTGCCCAAGATGTCTATATAGGCACCCTGGCTCAGTGGTCTGTGCGCTCTCCCGCTCACTGTACTGACCCCGCCGGAGCCGTCTGGCCTCTTCACGGTGTCCCCCAGGTGCGGAGGGGGGAAAGGAATTCATCCCCTCTGGGTCCGGCCCCTGCAGGATCAAACGTGCCTCTTAAGTGTGTCTTAAGGGAACACGCTCCTCTCAGCTGTGGACCGCGGCTGTGCCGAACAATTAGAGCGCGGACCGCCTCCCAGGCAAATATACCTCAGGCCTTGCGGGCCGCACCCACCACCAGCTCCGGGCACCGCTGCCTCCTCCGATGCTCCTTTTTCAAGGGGGGGGGGGGGAAATGTTGGTGTCTCTTTAGGTGAGATGTGAGCTAGAGATTACAGGATCATTCAGGATTAGGGCAAATGGGCTTGGAGTTTAGGGAATCTACTTCCAGGGCCGGACTGGGAAACGAAACCGGCCCTGGCAAACAACTCGGCCGGCCTCCCTGGGGGTGAGAAGGGGGGTGCGGTCGAGCTGTTTGATACGGCCGATTTCGGCCGTTTTTGTTACAGGGGGCCGATATTGCCGGCCGCTGGTAACAAAAACGGCTTCCCAGGGCCTCAAACCGGCCCCCTCCCTGGCGGCCTACCGGGGAAACGCCCGGTGCCCGCAACGGCCAGTCCGGCCCCGACTACTTCCCGTCAGCTGTCTTCCTTGGCCACGCCCCCAAGCTGCAAGTTTCTCAATGCGTACTGCAGGTTAATGTTCATAGAATCACATCATCTCTCTGGCAGTGTCTGATATATCCTTTATCGCAAGGGCAAATAACCATACAAGCACGTTTGTGGTCCTGCAAGTGGTCATTTACTTGAAATATCTTATGTTTCAGTTAAACCCAAGTTATTCTTTCAGAAATGCCACATCACCAGCTTGGCTGATACCACGTCTGAGATTACAACGCTTTCTGATTATCTTTCGATGTTGTCTTATGAACAGTGCGTACCAAACTGTCTTTCAAGCTCCTATTCCTATGAGAGGCAAAGATGTATTTGTATGTTTTTTAAAATCAACCACATTAAGAATATGCCAGTTAGTATTAATCAAATTCTTGATTTTATTGATGTTTGAAAAACGCAGAGTTATCCATCTCCTGAAACCTTGACCTTTATCATTGGTTATTATCAAGTTCCTGTTATAAACTTTTGTTCTTTTACAAGAATGTGTGACAAGGCTGCTGCAGTAAACTCTCATGATAAGCTTCCCTTTCAGCATTTTATAATTGTTTCAGATAGTCATTTACAATAATGAATTTCTTCCAAGAATGGAGAAACTGTCCTAAATTGAGCCACTCTTTGGCTCTTCGGAAGGAAACTTAGTGTAATACGGCATTACAAGCTGTAGGTTTCGTAAGCAGTTACAACTCCAGATTGTTATTGTTAATAATTCAAAGATCTAGAAATTTCACTTTCTCTTTACTCCTTTTGGCTGTGAATCTTACATTACAATTACAAAGGGTCGGCCACAAAAGGAATTCATCCTTGCCTTTCGCGATGAGCACATAATGATCTGATATTGATTTCTGAAAATTTAACAATTTCAATGTAAATTAAACTTCATTCAAAGAACTCCATGTGAATGTTTGCTACAATATGAATTCATATCGTATTGCGTATTTTAACAATGTGATTGTTTCAGTAAGTTAGAAACCATTGATCTTAATGTTTGTTGTGTCAATAGCGTTTCAACTGATCTGTATGAATTGTTGGTTCATGGGGACAGGGTGTGTTCTAGTGCACACAATTCTAGAAAAGAAAGATAATTATTGAAGTTATTTGGAGGAAAGGACGAATTGGTCCGTGGACATATTGGTATATAGCGTTATGATTGGTACTTGGGTACCTTTTCTTACTTTATAAAGGTTAATCCATTGAGTCCTCCTTGAGCCATTGTTTTAATGTTCTATGTATGCCCGATCTCTTGGGAGGGTCTGCCTTGGGCGGCTCCTGTTTTTACATTGTTTCTTTTTTATAAGGCGGCCACCTGAAGTCAACCTTGCCCAGGTCTCAATGTCCCTCTTGCTTCATATTTGTTAGCTTTTAGAATTTTAGGCGCTAAAGCATCACACATGTAGTCATTTCATGTAATTCTTTATCCCCGAAAATTAAAATTGAACTGTTTTCCATATACAGTGAGGGGTTCTGCCTTCAAGGGGGGGGACACACTCACACTCTCTCCCTTTATTGGTTAGTGCCTCTTGCTTCCTTCTATGGCTTCCAGTGTGTCCCTTCTGTGGAGAATGGACAAAGTAGAGGTTCCTGTGTGCAGCAGTGTCCTTCCACTGGCCGCAGTCTTGTGCAGATTCTATTTTGTTTTTACATGTTTTAGAGCTACGCAGCCTGCTGTGCAACATGGCTTTAAGAACAAGCATTTGCAATGCAATAGGTCTCGCAGTTGTTAGAGTTTGAGCTATTGGCATTGTAAATGGCAATGCCTTTTATTTATGTGTTGGTTTTTAAAACATAAATAAAAGGCATTGTCATTTACAATGCCAATAGGTTAAACTCTTGCAAATGCGAGACCTATTGCATTGCAAATGCTTGTTTTGACTAGCCACAATGAAGAACAGGAGAGCTTGGTTGCCGTCATTGAATTGGAAGAATCATAAACTGTTTTAGCAGCTAATTATTAATCTTCAGAATGTGCTGATAAAGTACCTAAGACCATGAAACCATTATGTGGCTCTGTAGGCCAGGCTTGTCCAACGTTAAAGAGGGCGTTAAACCAAGTCCACGAGCACAACGTCTTCCAATGTATAGGTACATCGCTTTTAATACAAAAGGGCGCCACCAACTTTTCTAATCTGTCCATATCTTTGTTTTTTTTAAAGCTGTAGGCTTCTGTTCCCAACCCTTTTTTGCCCATACACAAAATATAGTCGACATGACTTGTGTCCTTTATAATAAGGCTGGCTGTCATCATTAAAATAATTTCTTGCCACAAGTATATGGGGCCTAAACATTATAGATATAGCGAAGAGAAGATCGCATCAACATTCATCAACATGCTCCTGATACCCAGCTGTATATCAGGGTACCGTTCTCCTCGAATATTGCATGTCCTAAAAAGTTCCTTGAAAAACAAGTTACATAAATGAGCAAATTTTCTTTAAAAAGTACTCTCTGGACTAATAGGTTCTATTGTTACATGTAAAACGGGCAGCGCTATATCCTGCTATAAATAACCTAAGTTAAATACATATTTTTGTTTCCAACACAGTACCTGTCCCACCTTCGGTATTTGACCAAAAATCGTGTGGCTCTGGGAAAAAGTATCTCACAGTGCCTTAAATTGTGGATCTGTGTACTGTGGTAATGTGTGCAACATAAACCACAAAAACACAATGTAAAGTGTACTGTCCCAATCGAGAATTGAGTGTTCCTGTCTCATCCAGCACACCCCCCGCCAAAACATACTGTATTGCAAGCATGCTTGGGCTACTGCTGGTGAAATAAAAATATAACATTCTCTGTGAAGCATTCGTCTGCTCTGCACCTTGCTGATGAGTTGGCACTTTACATAACACCTTAAATATTATGCATAGGAAACCTTCGGCTACTCTCACACAAACTCCGTAGCAGTAATGTGCTGAACGCGCAAGCCGTACGCGTGCACATCGCCTGTCCGGGCGCGTGCGTGCACGCCTGTCCGGGCGTGTGCACATCTCCTGTACCCCTTCGCTACCAAAACCGACGACAATAGATCTCGCCAAGGCGAGCAGCGCATGCGCTGCGTCGCTTGGCGAGACCTAATAAAAAAGCGTTTTGACTCAAATAACGCAGATCACGTCATAGCGTTTTATTTTCATAAGTTGCTGATTTACTCATTGTGTTAGTAGGCATAACAGAATGCATTCATGCATTTTTTTCCCACAATCACTAATAATGCCAGTTCTGAACTACATTTAATGCAGTATTTACTTTGACCTTCTAATTATCTTCTGTATCCGCAGTCCCTGGCCTTTTTTTCTACACAGATGTTCCTGTTCTGTTACTTCTGAATATGGGCATATGAATAACAGCCAAACTCAGACAGCTTGTGCTAAATTAGAAAAAGAAGGAAGCAAACCCAATAAGAGTATGGAAAGAGGGTGGGTGCAGGGTCCTTATGGATAAGTCGGCTACTGTCTGGGAAAGCATTAGCCCTCAACTGTGCCACTTCCCAAGTACTTTCAGCCTGGTTTTACGGCTATTCAGAGCCAGATTCTGGCTGCAAGACCAGCAGTGTGCAGCGGACTCAGCTAGGGAAGTACATGACCACTGATTGTCGTGCCTGCTGTGCCTGCGCCGTCTTCAGTGTGGGTCACAGCAGGAGCTTATAAAACATCTGCGAGCCCGTAGCAAAACGCTTCACTTTCTAGCGTTTCGGATGTTTGTGCTGCCGGCAGGGCTTTAAGTGGGCCGGGTCTCACCGGTAGTTTTTTAAAGGGGCCTCAAAACGTGTCTATCGGGCTCTGTTTTGTGCCCTGGCAAAGGCGGTCCTTTTTTTTTCCCCGGACTGCAGTGACAGCAGGCACATCGATGAGCGGGTGCTCACACTGCTCACTTTTCACTAGTGGAGAAGTTACGTCATGACGTCATGCCAGGTGAGCATTGTAGGGGAAGGGACATCCTTTAAAGAGTCATTTTCTCTCTGGATTTCCCTTCTCTTTTTGAAACTTGGGAGCAGCAACATCGCCCTGGTGTCACCGGGCTTTAAGTGGAAGCTTTTTCAGTCTTCTATACAAGCCATAGTTGCTGCTTATTTACCTTATGCAACTAACAACCATTGACAAAGCCAATAGTCCTGAATTGTTGGAGGTATGATGTTACTTGTTGTATCATTTATCTGGATGCAATGACAAACAGCAAAATGCAAGTCAGGCGGCACACTATGCGAAGTACAGATTTTTAGCTTACGTGTTTTTAAGCCACGCCCTTAATTACATTGGCCACGTCCCTTTGAGAGACCCCCCAGTTTTTTCATCCCACTTAAAGACCTGGCTGCCAGGTCACTTACCGGAGTCCTTCCTGTTCCTCTCACGGCGGTATCTTGGCGTTCCTTGTCGGGTTCCTTCGTGGCTTCAAATTCTCGTCTGCTGCAGCCTCTCGTGGCTCCGTTTCTAGCGTAAGACACTCTTTTTCCGGGAATAAAGAAAGAAGACAAAGCCAGTGAATCTGGAATTGCGGTAATAGCGCTTTTTGCTCTGATAGTTTAATTCTAACTCTAGTCTAGAAGAAATACTTATCTGATTTATAGGTCTCTCATCCTTGGAGAGCCCCTTTTTGTATTGCAAAGCCAATCTGCTGCCTGCAAAACAAGAAAAACTTTATAAACGCTTCGTGAATTTAAGGAGGTATTATACATAAGCTCAAATACAGTGGTTATATTTACTATTTTTCTAGCAAGTAGCTAAATCCTTGATTGAGTTTAATCCTCCTGTTATTGTGAGCAATTCGGTTTTTTTTTTCCTCGTATAGGTGGGTGCTGTTAAAAATATTTCCTTTATTACTTTTATGTACTACATCCTGTATCACTTAAAAAGGCATTTATGTTTTCCTGTTTCTTGTTTCTAGATGAAACCACAGATCCCACTTATATAGTAAAGGCTTCATAGTGGAAGAGGGGAATTAAACAGGTAGTTGAGATTTATACACTACATACACGCCAGCACCATCATTACAAGTAATTCTTCATCCTTCGTATATATTCATACATTCTGTTTTTTCTGTCTCATATAGGAAATACTCCTAAGTGCCTTACCTTACCTTTGAGTGGGAGACATCGTGGGATATTTGTCTTTCTTGTCCTTGTTTTGCCCTCTTCCCCTAACTCAACATTGTTGCTTTGACCTTGTTGGGCACAGTGGGTGGGAAGGAGAAGTTGGGACCTCTCACTTTGCATATCGTTCCCGCAGAAACACAAGTAAGAGTCTGACCGAAGTCTGTCACTTATGAGATAACCATATGAGAGGCTCGGGTATTGGCTTGATGCGAGAATGTCGGATGTTCTTTTGCACGAGGTACAGAGTTCTCGCTCACTCTTGCCAGTGGTTGGTACAGTAAAAGCCAATTGCGCCACAAGGAGTCCAACACAGGTTAGTATGTCCTCTCTAGCAGTCTAGAATTAACTGATCGGGTTGGTACACAGAATTCACATCTCCTCATGAACTTGGCAGATTAAAGGAGAAAACTAAACAAGACTCGCAGTCTGCAGCTTCCCACCCTTCCTCTCGCACTCAGTCTGAATCTTGTGTATGCTCACTTGTATTTAGACACAATTGCTCTCGTTCCATTCACGCACTCCTATTACCACAGCATCTCTTGAATTCAGAAGGACAAATTGATTCTAGAGATGTAGCGTAACAGCTAGAGCTGCCGACTTTGAAACTTGGAAACCAGGTTTGAGTCTCTGCGTCTGCTCAACATCCTGGGATTCTGGGCCAAACACTTAATATCCTGTGCCTAAAAATCACAAGCATTGGCAAAGCCAATAGCTCTCTCCTATGTGTGATCTATTGGTTTTGTCAATGCTTTTTTAGCTGTGTATTGTGTTGTGGCATGCAATAGCCTTTCATTTTATAGTGTTGTATGGTATGGCCTGTCACTCGGTAGTATGGAAAAACAACAATTGATGGACAGAATGCAGAACAATGTCATACATTCACCCCAGTACAGAGATCTGGGCCTAAATCCATCGTTTTTTTGCTCACCATGCCATTCCAGTTTGAACCCAGCCATATGCAAATTAGCCACTGTCCAGCATTCCGTCCATCAATTTTCTTTTGCATATACTCGGTAGTATGGTGCATCCTTCAAGAACCACAATTTACAACTGAGCCCAAAGCACCTCAGCCAGGGAGGCCAGCACGCAGGCTAGGGACAGTGTAAACAAACAAAAGCATGTGAGTTGATAAGAGCTTACTTTACATTGCTCTGGTGCAGTGTCATTTACATCGTGGTCACAGCAATAAAGCATATGTGGTGCAAAGGAGCCATCTGTCCTACTGAGGGAAGAGTCTTGGGCCTGCTCCGTCTCGCTGACTTAAGCGCACAGCTGGACAAAAAATATATTAAAAGGCCTGGGTTGTGTCGCAACCTCCAGAAAACAATGGGATAGTATTTATTCGATCCACATAGTTAATTTAAAAAAATCAACATTAAATATCACGTTTCGTTCGTGACAGCCGATTGTTGGTTTGCTGTGCACCTGGAGACTACAAAACATCCAGAATATTGCTGAAAACATGCCTTGCACATAGGTCCTCACCCTTTCAACGACATGACGGTATCGAGCAAACAAACAGATCCACGCCTGAACTCGGATGCACCGTTGTATCAAATGTCAACAGATTCTCGCATGCTGGAGGGCCAGCAATCTGTCAACAGTTTTCTTAAAACAAGAAAATGCAAATTACTCTTAAAGGGCACGGCTAAAATGCACGTATCAAAAGGGTGAAGGCACGGACCCTTTTAAACTGAAACGAACCCAATTTTCAAAAGTGGTCATCTGAGATAGGCATCCTGTTCTTAGCTGCAGACCTATTTCGAAGCGCGCCTGTGCATAAAAGGGAACTAAGAAGGGCGGAGGAGTTTCATAAAGAATCAGCACCTTGGGGTCTGAAAATGTGCTGGCAGAGGTCCCAGACAAAAAAAAAGTGAGGAACCCCGGTGGGAAACGTGCACCTGTACCAAAGAGAGAGCCTATCTGCGTGAAAGTACTCACTCTCCGAGGAGACTGGGACATCAACGAGCGTGCTGTATAAGGAGTCACCAAAAGACACACAATTGATGGACGGAATGCAGAACAAATCAAAACATTCACCCCCAGTCAAGAGATCTAGGTTAAATCCATCATTCTTTTGCTCACCATGCCACCCCAGTTTAGACCTGGCCAAATGCAAATCAGTCTTGACCCTGTGCCTCATGGGAACAGTCCAGCCCGAACTGCCAAGCCAGGTCCTCCCTGGACCGGAAACAAGCATCCTAGGACCGGTTTCAGGGTTTCACCCCTCTTCAGCCAGGATAGCTTGATTCCAGTGGCACAGTGAGCCCAGGACCCACGTCTGGGCATACCTGGCGCACTTAGGGCGAGAAAGCAAAAGACACACAATTGATGGACGGAATGCAGAACAAATCAAAACATTCACCCCCAGTCAAGATATCTGGGTTAAATCCATCATTCTTTTGCTCACCATGCCACCCCAGTTTAGACCTGGCCAAATGCAAATCAGTCTTGACCCTGTGCCTCATGGGAACAGTCCAGCCCGAACTGCCAAGCCAGGTCCTCCCTGGACCGGAAACAAGCATCCTAGGACCGGTTTCAGGGTTTCACCCTCTTCAGCCAGGATAGCTTGATTCCAGTGGCACAGTGAGCCCAGGACCCACGTCTGGGCATACCTGGCGCACTTAGGGCGAGAAAGCAAAAGACACACAATTGATGGACGGAATGCAGAACAAATCAAAACATTCACCCCCAGTCAAGATATCTGGGTTAAATCCATCATTCTTTTGCTCACCATGCCACCCCAGTTTAGACCTGGCCAAATGCAAATCAGTCTTGACCCTGTGCCTCATGGGAACAGTCCAGCCCGAACTGCCAAGCCAGGTCCTCCCTGGACCGGAAACAAGCATCCTAGGACCGGTTTCAGGGTGTCACCCTCTTCAGCCAGGATAGCTTGATTCCAGTGGCACAGTGAGCCCAGGACCCACGTCTGGGCATACCTGGCGCACTTAGGGCGAGAAAGCAAAAGACACACAATTGATGGACGGAATGCAGAACAAATCAAAACATTCTCCCCCAGTCAAGAGATCTGGGTTAAATCCATCATTCTTTTGCTCACCATGCCACCCCAGTTTAGACCTGGCCATATGCAAATCAGTCTTGACCCTGTGCCTCATGGGAACAGTCCAGCCCGAACTGCCAAGCCAGATCCTCCTGGACCGGAAACAAGCATCCTAGGACCGGTTTCGGGGTTTCACCCTCTTCAGCCAGGATAGCTTGAATCCAGTGGCACAGTGAGCCCGGGACCCACGTCTGGGCATACCCGGCGCACTTATGGCGAGAAAGCAAAAGACACACAATTGATGGACGGAATGCAGAACAAATCAAAACATTCACCCCCAGTCAAGATATCTGGGTTAAATCCATCATTCTTTTGCTCACCATGCCACCCCAGTTGGGACCGTGGGTCCCTTGCTCACTGTGCCACTGGATTCAAGCTAGCCTGGCTGAAGAAGGGTGACATACCCTGAAACCGGTCCGAGGATGCTTGTTTCCGGTCCAGGGAGGACCTGGCCTGGCAGTTCGGTCTGGACTGTTCCCAATGGGCACAGGGTCAAGACTGATTTGCATATGGCTGGGTCCAAACTGGGGTGGCGTAGTGGGCAAAAGAACGATTTAACCCAGATCTTTTGACTGGGGGAGAATGTTTGCATTGTCAGCATCCCGTCCATCATTTGTTTGCTGTAACACTTGTAAAACTGAATGGCACAAGTCTTTTAAAAAAAATTTTTAAAAATGAAGAGGGGGACAAACCAAGTTTGGCAGTATGCAAGCGGCATCACGGCGCGTGACATCACAGTACGTGCCATCATGGCGCATGACATCGCACGTGGCATCACAACCCATGACCTCACAGGAAGTGACGTCAAATCTTAAGACCTCACATATGTTTAGCAGGTCTATCACGAGTATATTTGAGCACATTACAATATTTAACAAATTAAATTTTGCATTGGGGTTGTGCCCAGCAAATTGACGCAACCCCAACGCAAAATCTGGGCCTCAACGTATACATTTATTTTGTAAAACACTGCCACAAAGAAATTGCCAACAGGGAGAAACATGGCAGTAAATCTCTTCTCAATTGCTTGCAAAGTTTGTATTTTAAAATATCTTATGGGGTTAAGGCACCTTCTGCAGAGATCTTTGTGTGCCAGCAAAATCTCAAGGAATAATAATTATGGCAAGATAACTCTGGAGGATGACGTATTTGCTGGAGAGATCTGTGTTTTGTCTAGTCCTAGTTTTGAATGAAAGCCGCATAGAGGGTTAATATGTCTCCTGCAAAGCACATTATGTAACACACATTTTTATTTTACGTAAATGGGTAAGTGGGTTACTGCTTTTAACAGAGATCCTTTTGTTACTTGCAGTTCATAGATTGTAATCCTTCTGATATAGCTCAGTGAGCTATGAAGGACATGTGGCTCCTATACCTTTTAACCCTCACTGTCTTATATAACACATCTTGTACATTGATTTTCACACGCACAATTTATTGTCAATGTATAATGTGTACGTGTGATGTAAAGCACTCTGACACCCTGCATTGGGGGTGAGTAGTGCTAAAGCATTATACAAGAAATAAAACAAAATAGTGGTATTTTAATTATTTGTGTAAATACTGGGACAGACCAACACATCGGACATTCATACAGTGCATGCATCTCTTATATCTAAAGTCAAAAGCATACCCCTTTTAAGCACCTGTGAAGCGATAACACGCAGGCAGTCTACCCGCGTGTACCCTCGACTTATGCCCTGCTTTTAACACTTAGTTTTATTTTATGAGAAATATTTTTGAATGTTTTATTTGCCTTACATTAGCCACTGTTCAACTAAAGTCTGTGCCCTGATTGCTGCTTCATGTTAGTCTGTCTTTGAATTGCTTGAGAGCTCTCGTTGTTTTGATGACTTGGAATAACCTTATCCACCATTCGTCATCATGCCCATCAGTAAGTTTTGCACAAAGCTGCAACACAGGGTGATGCTCGATGCAGTAATTTCTCAAAATGTTAGCAAATGGTGCATGGTGTGACGGTTCAGTGGTGTATGCATTAAGATACTTTTCCTTCTTGAACATCTCTTGTGAAATCCCCAATAATCGGACACCGCCTATGTGTCACTTTTGCATGTAAATGGAAAATGTTGGAGCCACTGGTGCGTGAAACAGTGTGTCTTCAACTTGTTTTGTGTTGATAGGGTGTCCGTCCTAGACAGCCCTCTAAAAACAAGTATTGGCATAGCCGATAGGTCTTGCCTTTGGGATCTTACAAGTGTTTAGCTAGAGCTATTGGCTTTGCCAATGTTTTTAAGCAATGTTATAGAGCAGTGTGGCTGCTGTGCAGCATGTTGAAAAGTTATAATACAAAAGTGTTATAAGCATTTTTTTACCTTTATATATAACCAAAAATACATTATGTACAACCTAACGACCATATTTAAAAAAATTAAAAAAAATGAACATAAAAAGGTCTTTTAGTTTTTTTTTACCTTGCTGTGCTGGCAACTTCTAACTGCCTGTTACTCCGAGCCAAATCTTTGCTATCTCTCTCCTTTTTTACGGAAGTCACAATAAAGAATTCAAAAACCTCTGCTCGCATAGACATTCCTGAACATTGTTAAAAATAACTTTATTCAAAAACTTTTTTTTTTTTTTACATTTATTCCAAAACCCCTGCTGCTTTTCCATTCGCCATGGTTTTAGATCGAGATCCGAGGTAGTTTAAATAAATAAAAATGGCTCATCCGTGCATGAGCACTGTCACGTTAGAAGGATGGGCCCGCTTATGATAAGGAAGCAGAACAGTGATGCATATTAGATAGCCCCTGACATTACATTTCATAAGAGAGGCTGACTGATTATCATCATCATCGCTATGCTTTGTCATCATAGAAATCTTGCTTGAGGAGCATGTTAGCACCCAGTCAATAATGAAGCACGTATTTATCATTTTTAAGCACCCCTCGGTCTCAAAAATAAAAAGAACAAGAAGGCCTCTTGGCAGAAGGAAACTAAAACCTCTTGGCTGGATAACATGGTCACCAACAGATAGAGTTGAGAGAGAAGCAAGTCTTCAAAAATATATCAACAGGTTGGAAACTACTTCCGGAAGGAGGATACCACTTCATCCATTTGCCTGAAAATATGATAATAGACTCTTCGACAGAAAATGGCTTTTATTTATGTAATTTATAGGTTGAAATAACAAAACAAGCATTTGCAATGCAATCGGTCTCGCCTTTGGGACCTTATAAGTATTTAGCCATGCAACACATTATCGCACATTACTGCAACGTAGCCTTGATCACATATTAGGAAATGTAAATTCTGGTAAATGTTCGGAAATTAATATTTTCGGAATGTTTACAGCTGTACTGTTAGAGCAATGCTGATTTAAGGATTTTATATTAAGTACATGCGCCTACACAGTTTCATTTAAACATTAGCATTGAAAGATGTGCCATTGCATAAAAAAAAAGAGATTGGTAACAAAATAAAGTAGGGTATATGTTGGTGTACTGCAGTACAAGAGCACGTGCCTACCCATGCCCCTTCCACCTCAAAAGAAAAACCACTAGTAACAATCTACCCTTTAAATCTTTCCATCCAGTTACCATGTTATTATTTATGTGGCTTAAGGATTTACAGGGGTGTGATGATTCAATGGCCCTGCCAGCTGCTCGAGTTGACCAGTCGGGTAGTTTTAGTCCGAATTAGCTGTTCTTTTGTCCTGCAAGCAGCAAAGGGTGGTTTGTATATTTGGCGTCCCGTACCAGCCGAGGGCGAGCTGTCTATAATGCGAGACGCTTGGAAAGTCAATGAGAAACTACCCCAGTACTCTAACAGTCCCTCAAAACAGGCGCACCACCTCAAGGATGTCCAATAGCTTTATAGTAATTCTGGAAGACTCTCTCTAGCACAGCCAAATCAGCAAATGAGTCTGATTTGAACAAGCAGCAGGCTCACACATGGACTCTTTTTAAGGGGCATGTCAAATCTGTGCTGCTGTCGTCTACAGGTGCCTCCTGGTCTCTTTAGATGCGGAAACTGAACATGGGACACTGGCTGCAAAGAGACTGTGCAAAAAAGAGGGCTGAACCCACTTCTTAAAATAGCTGTTACAAGTAGGAGATCTGCTTCTTACCCCCTCTGGTGTGGCTATCCTGCGTGAATTGTGAAAACCCTGTCCAGGGTTTGTGTCCCTGTACTGGTGAAGTGTGTAAACGCACAGCAGGCTCTCGTCCACGACAGAAACCTGCCCCATCCTTACATCCGATGGATACCCTCAAGTGGACACCCCCCCTGCCCGTACTGTGGGAACCTAGCCCTCTACAGACACGAGGCGGCCAGGGGGTGTGTTCGGCGCCCAGCAGCCGTGGGCCTCGCTTTCTCTGGTGATTCCCTCCCGCCATATGCTGGGGCAGTCCACACACACTCTCCGTTTATAGTGCCCTCTCCCTTGTTGAGTTGAAGTGTTACTTACTGCCGGTGCTGCGAGCCTCCTCTGTGTGTGTCTGGGAGTGTCTAGGAGCCGGAGGCGCCCCGGCCTGGGGTGAGAGGAAGCGTCCGCTCATGGTTACGGGAGCTCCTGCTGCTAGAGGCTGGTCTGGGGCACCCTGTGCTTGTCACAGGTTGTGGGTGGAGGCTGTCTCCTGCCTTTCACACATAGCAGGCCCCGGCCCCTCTACGCAGCGGTGGAGGGGGGGCGGGCAGGCAGAACATTTACTTATGTGGCAAAAAACGATGAGACGCTGTACAGTGACATACAGCAAGCATTGTGTGCGATGCTTGTGCTGTGCCCCTCCATGGTTTCCTGCTAACAGTGTGCATGCATTGGCACATGATGAACGCAACAAGCATTGGCAGCAGCCACTGTGCAGGGACACTGGGCAGCCATGCCAGGGATTGCCCTACCTTTCAGACGAGGACGACTTCTTGGAGTTAACTGACATCAGCAGCTTACTGCTTCCACTGGCCTTGTGGAGAATGATGGTAGAGCGCCGAGGCCGGGTCACTCTTGGGCTCGCTCTGTGGGGGTGTTTAATGCACTGTTGTGAGTGTCAAATCTAGGTTTACAAGCACTGCGGTGCAGGAAAGCTTTCAAGCAGGATCCAGAGGCGACGACGGCCACCTAGCCGCACTGTGCACATGACTACCGGGGAGGCAGGTGCTACCATTGTACTGGGGAGGTGGGCGCTACCATTGTACGTGTCGTAAAGGAGGCAGTTTGGACTCACGCCACCCTTAGACTTCACATGGGGGTGGATGCATGAACAGAGTAGAAGTGAAGTCACTGCGAAGCTTAGGTGCATGGCAGGGAACGGCAGTTGGTGGAGTACTGACCGAGCCTCCATGGATCTGTTATGGGCAGCCCCGTACAAGCAGAGACGGGCAGTATGTGGCGCGATCACAGAACAATGACACACACTGCAAATGACAAGCTGCAAGGGGCGGGAAATGTTGTTGTGGGAAAGGCATTGGGAGATTAAGTGAACTGGGAGCAGTGCCATGCACCTGTGAGTGGTGAGGAGAAAGTGGAAAGACAAAGTAGTGCAGTGAAGCAAAACGTATAGCCGATAGTGAAAGAATCCATGTAGCAGGGCAGTCTCGAGGGTAGAACAAAACAGCCCGAAGGTGGGACAAATGTATCCTATTTATCAATGAAAACAAAGGAATCTGTAAATGCCGACGAAAGAACCAATGGAAAGCGCTGGGCGTGTTTAAAGCACATAGAGTGAATACCACATGTCTCAAAGACCTCGCATGCGCGCTGCCTATGCTCAACCTAATGACAGTCTGTTTTCTAAAGCACTCTCCAATTTCATGTTTTTACCAGTTTTATTTATTATGTATTTTACTTTTAAGAATTTGAGAAGCTCTGGTTTTGGGTGGTTGACCAGCCAGAACTGTGATTAAATAAGCAAGTCAGCGTGGCTTTTTGAAAACAAAGTCAAGTTACTTTGTTAGTTTTTTGTTCCTTTTTAGGTCTCGCCTGAGCCAGCGCATGCGCTGCTCTGGCGAGACATTTAGTGAGTGGGCTTTAAAAAGCCGACCACAGCTTTTTGGGTGGCATAGAGCGTGCGGTTACGCGCACAGGTACGAGCAGAGGCGCCATCTGGCTTTCCTCTCGCTCTCCCAAGTGCGCGCGCCTCGCTCCACCTCTGTGTCTTGCTTGCGCTTTTACGCCCCTCCCCCACCACAGAGCGCGTCTCGCGGCCGCGGGTCTTGTTGCTCCTTCTCTCTGGCTCCCTTTGTTTGTCGTAATTTAGTTTTGAGTGCTTCGGACACGTGAAAATTAGTTTCTGCTTTGATGCATTTCCGGGGTCCTTCATTTTTTTTCTTCTGTATCTAGAGATCGTCTCCGTTTTTAGGTTTTTAATATTTTGATGGGTTTTGTTGTTTCAAGCCTTAGGAAGGTTGAAATACTCATCCCTTCTATTAATGCCCCGCTCGCCGCTCTATCATTTCACTAGAATATCTCTCTGTAAGCCGAGAAATCTCAGACTCCGAGAACATGAATACTTCTCTCTTGTCTCCGCCACTGCGTACCTAGCGCAGGCTGCGCCAATCTTTAAGCTGTAGCCTGTGCCAAGCTTGAGAGCCTCTTGCTTTAGAAATAGAAGACAGACTGCTTCTTGCAGCTACATACGGGAGAGACCCCCGGCACACCCGGTGCATTGTGGGGTGGCGGTGGCAGTGCCATGGCGACGTGCAGCTTGGATATACCACCCCACATATTCTTTTTGGTGCTGCTGCGGGCACTCCAGTGTGCCGGACAGAGTCTCTTTCCCGCTGCTACTGCCCGAGAACTGCGGACCACAGCATTTCTTCCACATCAATAGCCTGACATGCGTGCCTTGCGGAGCCCATCAGCGTCAGAACAACAGGGGCAAGAGTAGTGGCGAAGGACTGAACTAAGCTTTGCCTCTTCATAACTGTGGTTCCCAAGCAGTGTAGGAAGTGAACCTTTCATCCCCGTCCCTCCCACTAGACTAGAACATTGCAATGTATGACTCCACCCCCCGCAGAAGGGTCAGTGTGTAGAAGTAGACATGTTACAGCTTTCTCCGCTCACCGTGACACCGCCCCCTCTGTCCACGCCCCGAGGCACGCCTCCTGAGCTGCCCTTGCAGCGTCACTCCGCCCCTTTCTTCATAGCCTCACTCCTGTCTCTTGATTCTCCGCTAGCACATTGTCCCGCCAGTTCTTGCTCACAGTCACACACCTCCCTCTCTCGAACATTCTTCTGTTCTCCTCTCTCTAGTCCTCTTTCCTCGTTCATCTGCTTCTCACCTCTCAGCGCCATCTTCCTTGACCTCTTCTCACTCAATCATCCCTTGCTCTCATCCTGTCTCCGCCACTACCTGTTGCTTTCCATGCTTCTCCCCCTCTACACTGGTATCTCCCGCCATCCCCCGGTTTCTCCTCTTTCTCCCACCCATCTTTCTTGGTCTACTCTCGTGTACCCCCTCTTTGGTCATCTCGTTTTGTTTCCACTCTGTTCTCCAGCTCCTCCTTTCCTCTCTCTCGCCCTTCAGGCACTTCTTATAAACATGTCTCCCCCCTCAGGCTCTTCTCTTTTCTCCCACCCTCCTCCTTATCTCAAGTGTCCTAGTAGCTTGTATTAATTCCAAACAGCAGCATTCTGCTTTGTGTCTCAGCGTTTGCTACAGTAGTTGCACTGCGTTCTGTAGGTCAGGCTGAAGTCTGACCCATCCAGGCTACCAAGCCTATAAATAAATAACAAATATTTGGCCCTTGGATATATGAAAGTGGTGGGCAATAAATTAACGGGTACCCCAGCCTGCTGTGCGTAAAAGCTGCACCTATGTATCTTTAAACTTCTATTACAGCTTTATGGTACATTTATTCTACCTGTATGGCTTTTGTTTTTAAGAGGTAAATAAATTGCTGTAAGTACACTGAAGATATTTTTATGTTACGTAAAGCATGTGCATATGTCCATTTACTAAGGTATCCTCTTCTAAGCACTATGCGTGCCAAAGATCACACAAACTGCCAGCAGGGACTCATCACATGAACAGATTAAAACTGGGAAGGAAAAGACCGTGTTGAGAAACTTTCTGATCTCTGCGGTTGTCAGCCTGCACAAAAGCATTTTGTAAAGTGAATGTGCGTTCTGGCAGACACCGGCTTTAATTAAGCCCCCTGCAGGGGCCTACATGGACAGCCTGTGACAAGCAAAGCCTCACCTGAGAAGTTTTTCTCAGGGTGATATTGCTAGGAAATTTCACAGTGCCTAAACAATAAAATCGTATGAAGCGCAGCAGACATTTGTCTTTTTTTCATGGGAACCAGGTTCGATTCTAGGCAGGGATGCTTAACATCCTGTGTTTCTGGGCAAGTTACTTAATCTCCCCGTGCCTAACAAAATGGATGTGTCCAACTGTAATGCAACTGGTGCACATGTAAAGTGCTCTGGTTTATTCCTTGACTTTGAAAATGTGTTTATTCGAAAAATGGAATACTGCGTGACAACGTAAAGCAAGGGCATATGTCCATTTACTAAGGTATTCTCTTCTAAGCACTATGCGTGCCAAAGATCACACAAACTGCCAGCAGGGACTCATCACATGAACAGATTAAAACTGGGAAGGAAAAGACCGTGTTGAGAAACTTTCTGATCTCTGTGGTTGTTAGCCAGTTGCTGTAGATGGCTAGGTTAGGATCTTTATAACAAGGCTGCTTTTCACTTCGTTAGCTCCTCCTGGTTTCCTTTCGTAACTGTAGGACACGCTAAGTTGTCACACAATAACAGACCTTTTGGCTCCTTCCCCTCCACCCCCACCCCCCTGGACAAATGCTAATCCACTAGGATTTATTCACACTGCTACACAAGGCAGCGTAAAAACAACGTTTTTGAGCTGCACCTATGTATCTTTAAGCTTATATTACAGCTTTACGGTACATTTATAGCTTTTATTTAATTTAGGCAGATACATTGCTTTGGATTAACTTTACACACGGGACTGCAAGTTTCTGCACGCAAATGGGTTTTTAATTCTGTGCTTTTTATCTGTATTATAGCGCCTTTTATTCACTAATTTTCTGTTTTGCACGCAAAAGTTCTTTCTAAAGCAGTGTGAGAACACCTATTGCATTGCATATTCTCTATCTCAGTGCAAGCATAATAGTTAGCAAACAACTAGCAATTAATTTAATATTTACAAATAACAGGCAGTTGGGGTATACATGCTACTTGCTACCAAATGGGTGTTTGAACACATAACAAACTAGAAAAAGAAAATGCAATATATTCACTAGCATAATTAGGATAATTGTTTGTGTCTCATCATTTCCTTTTGTTTCAGTTACAAAAATATTAGATATACATTTTACAAATATTTTGTTTACAAAACTTTCATGTTAGTCTACAGAAAAATATATAACAAACCATGGTGTAGCACCCAGGAAAATATGCTACATGGCTAAATACTTAAAAGGTCCCAAAAGCGAGACCCATTGGCTATGCCAATGCTTGTTTTAATGAGCTAGACAGTTAGGTTTCCAGTTAGTTATTTGGCAGGTTTTGTAAAGTTCCCCCTCTGGTGGCAATCCAGGCTGGTTAAGTAGTAATGATGTGGAAAGTGCTGCTCCTTCCTTCCTTCCTTGTTAAAAGATTGGGAGAAAACGATAGTGACGTTATTTACTATTACTCCCCTTCAGGCTCACTACTTGTTGATCAGTATGTGGTTTGATTGGCTTTGTGTAGTGCTGCCTTTGATTCTCGTTAGATAGCATGCCTCCCCCCCCCCCTTTCCCTCTTCTATGCCTGCCGTGGCAGGTTGCATCATGCCTGAAGGTGAAATCATGTTCTTCCTCACTGTAAAGTGATTTAGTGTGGTTATTCATCTGGAACTAGCTTATCGATCAGCATTTTGTTGGTTCTATTAAGCAGAGTCAATTTTATGTTCATAGTACCGAAGTTTACATTGTAACCAGGCTCCTCACGATTTTGCACAGTGGAGCTCTGGTCTCTTGCAAGAGTGCTTGCATATACATTTTTTCCACTCATAAAAGCCATACTTGTCCTTGTGCAATTACATTTTTTTTCCTCGTGAACATAAACTGTCCCCTTAGAACCTCTGTACCTCAAAGGAAATCTTTCATCTTTTTTTATATTTGTGAACTGTTTTTATTTTCTTATAATTGAAATGGTAGGTAATCATCTCCTCCCTGGTTTAGACTTTTTGAAGTTTCACCCGAGACGCTTTCAGCTAAATATTTTCTATACAATTTTTTTTTTTAAATGTAAAATTGCTTAGAGCCTGCCCATTCCTTACCATTGGTTGGCTTTGACTTCACTCGTTTCCTTGCTTCTTATTGGTCGATGCCTCCTGCAGTGTCCTTCAACTGGCCGCATGCTTCTGCAGGTACTTTTATTTATTTATTACTTCATGCACTCTATAAGAATGCATGTATCTGCAGTTCATCCTTCCTCTGCCCGCTTTTCTTGATTTTTCAGCTCTTACTCTCCTCCTGCTGTCTGTGCTCTTGCCCTCCCACCCCTCCCCTTGTGTTCCTTGCCCCCGCCGTCTGTTATTGCTGCTCCCTCCTTCCTCCCACCGTCCCTCTTCATGCCCTAACCTCCCCCATGTTGCTTGCACTTACCCTGCCCTCCTTCCGCTGACCATTGGGATGCTGCTCCTCCGACCCCGGTTCCTCTTACCCACTCCACCTCTCCCATCCGCCACAAAAAACAAAGTCCAATAGCACTCACATGGCACACTCAATAGCGATTACTTAGCTGTGTCAATGCTTACTTAGACATATTGCACAGTAGTGCTGGCTGCTGTGCAACATGGATTACTTGTGCCTACTACTCCTCCTGGGGTATAGGCAGGTCCAATGGAATTATGTGGCAGGGGAGGGCTAAATTATGCGGCAAGAAAAAACTAATTATGTAGCATAATGCAGCACATTTTATAACAGTATATGCTGTTTCAAAAGAGACATGTATCCAATTTGTGGACTTCAGCGCTTCCATAGGCTTCCCATTTGCTGGCTCCATCGTCACTCTTCTATTCTTTGTCCATTTTTCCATGGCATGCATATGTCAAGCCTCTTCCTGTGTTTAGCCCTCCCCAAGAGCAGGGACCAGCTACTAATATCCATACACTGTGGCCATTTTAGGAAATGTTTTCGGGACTGCTTTTTTCTTTGGTTAACAGCGCATTTCACAAACACTGTTAACATTTGCTCTGAACGATTTTCTAAACAGGCCTGTATTTCTTGTTCTTATCTCCTCACATTGCTGTGCATTCTGGTGTTGCTTGCTCATCACCCAGCGCCCTCCCGATTCACAGTTTGACACCCTCTCCCCTCCTCCCCCTCATGCATCTTGATTTACTTCACAGAAATGGCGTTTGTGAAGGAAGCGCGCCACATACGGAAAGCTGTACATCAAAATGAATAACATTTAGGAACGTGTGAACTGATCTCTTTTCTAAGCCTTTCAACTACACAAAACCGTAAACCAAGAGAATGGTAATGGATTTGAAATGGCGGGATGCACGCTGGATTAGCGTGTGGTCACTAGGGTGCGACTCGTGTGACATTTGCTATGCATACTTTACAACAAACTCTTGCAGTGGTGGGGATGTTCCTGCAGCGGGTGCAGTAGAACAATTCCTGCAATGCAAAAGTGAACAGCTCCATGTCGATCGTAAAATTAGCTGGGCCGTGCACATGGAAGAAAGATTTAAAGGCAGAGTTGTAAAAACTAGAGTGCTGACTTTATACCATTAACACTGACAAATACTATGTGACGCTCGGTGATTATATAACTGGCAACACCAGCTATGGGAACGTTCTTCTGCTGAGACCATCCCCAGCTCTGCACACAAATGCATTAACATTTCCAACGCCTGTAGCTCTCGGATTGCTGAGACCTATTGGCTTTGCCAATGCTTGTTACACTTGTTAACCCTGTCTGGGCATTGGTTGCACCTCATTAGTACTTGTTTAATATCCAAATACAGCAATAAGCAACAGAAAGATGACCAGTCAACGTTTACAAAGGGTCTTCCACTGCAGGTAGCACGTGTTGCTGCATTTTTAATAACTTTTAAACCATTTGAGCTAGAAACAGGTTTTTTTGTATTTGCAGATTATGCAGCAGATGATGGATAATGTGGCAAATCCATAATTATGCGAAAAGTGTTGCAGCTGCCCAATGGCTTAATTCCAGTGACCCTGGATATAGGCCATCAACCAGGACTCTCAAGCCATCTCTGTCCGGGACTTTTCTTTCAATCTGACTCTAGGTGTAACCCATCTCCTTGGAGTCTGCCTCAACGCCATATGTTTCTTGGCCTTCCTCTTTTCATTTTCCCTTGAGGATTTCAGGTGCGGGCTTGCCTCGTGGAGTTTGATGCGGGTTTGCGGAGGGTGTGACCTATCCAGCCCTAGCGTCTTTTCATGATTTCTTCATGAGCAGGGAGTTGGAAAGTGTTGCCATAGGTTGTTGGTGCTAATGGTGTTTGGCTAGCAGATTTTGAAGATTTTCCTCAGTCATGTGTTGATAAAGGTCTGGACTTGGTTGGTGGTGGTCACTGTTGTCCTCCAAGTTTCTGCTCCATACAGAAGGACCGATTTTACGTTCGTGTTAGAAAGCCTGGTCTTGGTTTGCAGCATTGTCTTTGTACTCCAAATCTTCTTTAGCTGAATGAAGGCATCCCTTGATTTGCTAGCCTATTTGCCTTGACGTCCGCTTCTGTGCCGCCCTGCTTGTCTGACACTGCCCAGGTAGGTGAAGGCCTCAACCTCTTTCAGTGCATTGCCTGCAAGAGTGACTGCAGAATCTTGCTTTTTTCCATATGGATGTTGATGCCACGTTGTGGTGATCAGGCTGCAACTTTGTCGGTCTTCTCTTGCATCTACAGATGGGTATGTGAGAATAGGGCCAGGTAGTTGAGCTGTGTCCACTGGATCCCATTTCTTCTCCTTGCTGTGGATGTCATCATTATCTAGTCTATGGCCAGCAGTAAGAGAAAAGATGAGAGCAAACAACCATAGCAGACTCCAGTCCTCACTTCGAATGCTTCCGTGAGTTGTCTTCTATGGACTAGCTTGCAGGTCATTCCTTCATATGAGTTCCTGATGATTCTTAAGAGTTTATCTGGCACACTGTAGTGGTGGAGGAGTTTCCAAAGGGCCTCTGTCCACTCTGTCAAATGCTTTCTCAAAGTCGATGAAGTTGACATAGAGGGGGGGAGTTCCATTCCATTGACTGCTCAATGATGATGCGCAGTCTGGTCTGTGCAGAATCTATCTTTGAGGAGGCCAGCTCAGTGGGTCTCGCAATGGAGCGCCGACTTGCTCCTTCATTCTGTTCAGGATGACTTAGTTGAACGCTTTGCCTGGGGTTGATAGTTATCCCGCTGTAGTTTGCACAGTTACTCAGGTCACCTTTCTTGTGAATCTTGACTAGCTATCCCTCCTTCCAGTCTAATGGCACCTTTACCTCTTCCCAGATCCTTCCAAAAATGGGGTAGAGCATGTCTACTGATGTTTCAATGTCTGCCTTCAGTGCCTCTGCAGGAATGTTGACGGGTCCTGCTGCCTTCCCATTTCTCAGATGTTTGCTGGCTTGCCGCATTTCTTCTTTGGTTGGTCTTCTGCAGTAGATTGGCAAGTCCTTGTCAGCTGGCTGTATTTCTGGTGGAGACTGCGGCACAAGCTAGTTCAGCAGTTCTTCAAAGGTCTCCACCCATCTTCTTTGTTGGCATTCGTTACCCATGATTGTCTTATAGGAAAGTGGAGTATTATGTAGTGAGACTAGTTACAATAATAAATCCTTAGCTCCGTTCTGGTACTGTGGCAAAGAGCAGTCAGGCTTTACTAGAGGAACATGTGTTAAGCATTTCAGAGTACTGACATGGATGATAAGTAATTGACATAACTTGAAAGAATACGACACCAATTTATAAAAAATAAAGCAGATTTTTACAATAATTTAGACTCCAAAACAAACACAATCAGATGAGTATAACCGGAGTTATCGATTTTAGAAGAAAAAAATAAATCCATGCAATTTAATACTACAGAAGTTTAACATTGTGGTTAATGGTAAAAAGCACTAGTGACGATTGGCAACCCTCAGGTCGAGTTGCGTGGAACCTGCAGGAGGTTAAGGTGATACGGGTCTCAGGACCAAGCCACAAAAGTCAGTTCAATTTTACCAGGTCTGAAAGGTCCTGACGCAGAGTTGTCCTGGCTGTCTGGGTTCTGAAACGGGAGCTGCGGGAAAGCTGGTTTTACTGCTTAGACGGTGCTGGTGAGGAAACAGGTGCAAAAGATCAGCAACTGGGCCACTGCAGTGGTCGGTTAAAGGTGCTGTGAAGTTCCCTTAAGTTACAGCGTCGAACAAAAATGGTGATAATCTGACTGGCCACCAACAAGCCTTGACAGCGGTAAGGTCAGCGTGAAGATATTTTAACATCTAGAGGTCCTGGGGAAAACGGTAGCCCCCTGAAACTTGCTGGAGGTCAGTGCTACTTTTCCCACAATGCACTGGACCATCTACTTTTGGGCGATCCCTCAGAGTGGTCGTAGAGTTCTTTTAAGTTTCCATGGCTTGCTGCTTCTGAGGCACGACCATCAATGAATGTTTGCTTGTCTGCTCTGAAGCTTCTATTTGCTTCCTTGTTGGTTTTGGTGTATTTCTTTGAGCTTTTGCTTTTTCTGCTCTCGTTTGGCAGGTGTAACTGCAGCTTTCTCGCTTGGATTTTGCAGAGTCTCAGTGAAGATCCATTCTTTATGCTGATGTTTCTTGCTACCCAGTACCTCTTGGCAGGTTGAGGTCACTATTTCTTTGATGTGCTTCCACTGACTTTCTACTGAGTCTGTTGTCCTGTTGTTCTTGCAGGACTTCAACCTTATTACTGAGGGTCACTGAGTATTCATTCAGTTTCTGTGCAACTTTGAGGAGGGGGTGGTGTTACATCACTGGCGTTTGTTTATCTGTTCCATTCATGCTTTCTTCAGCTTTAGCTCTAACCTGGCCACAACAAGGTGATGGTCTAATCCTGTGTCCGCTGTTCTCAATTCTCTCACATCCTTCAGGGACCTCCAGAACGTCTTGGAAATGTAGACATGGTCAATCTGATTCTCTGTTGAATGGTCTGGTGACACCCACGTCACTTTGTGTATTCTTTTGTGTGGGAACACACTAAAACCTATTACCAGACTGTTCAGGGAACAGTTCTGCGAGCCTTTCACCATTCTCATTACAGAGACCATGGTTCTTCGTACCTAATTTTGTTGCTTCCGATCTTGCCATTTATGTCCCCCATCAGTATGATGATGTCTCTCTCAAGGCATTTCTCCAGGATGGACTGGAGTCTGTTGCAAAACAGTTTTTTCCTCTGCTGTCGTTTGTAGGCTCATAGCACTGGATAACATTACCGGTCCTAGCCCAGCTATGGGAACGTTCTTCTGCTGGAGGAGGGTTATGCGTGGGGCTAGCTACCCCACCATGTAAAAAAAAAATGCTAGCTACTGAAACGTCGACCAAATGACATCCTGACCTTGGGGAGAGAGGGATTTCCTTCACGGAGAGCTATGATGCCTTGTGGTGAAAGCCAGATTTCCCTGGACTGTACAAAGCCAATCTATCTTCTTTCAACCACGACCAGCACCAAAGGGGGATAGAACATGAGAAACATGTACGAGGTGCGCAAGACAGCCCAAGTGGCAACGGAGATGAAAAAATACAAGCTTGCTCCGCTTGGCATCAGCGAGACCAGACAGAAAAGACCTGCTCCAGGAAGAATGCTGCTGTATTCTGGACACGAGGAAGAGAATGCCCCACATACTCAAGGAGTAGCACTGATGCCAACGGAGCCTTGATTGGCTGTGAAGTCCTCTGTACCAGAATCATCACAGCGACCTTCCACACAAAGAAAAGGAGGATCTACATGAATGTTATCCAGTGCTATTCAACATGGATTAAAATAAAGAAAAAAATGGCATGACGTGGCCAACGCTGGCCGAGTCATAATGATTTTTTTCTTTACTTTAAGCCCTGTTGTACTGCAGCCCTTGCTGCTGTGCATCAAGTCTAAAAAAAGAAATAGGCAAAGCCAATAGAGCTGGCATAGGCGAAACCTTTTGGCTTGGTCAGTACATGTTGTTTTTGACATGGTAATTTGGAACAATAGTCAAGATACAGAAGAGTTAACTACTTTGATTTGTTTTTTGTTTTTTTGTTTTTACTACAGTACTACCAAACTTTATTCTCCAACCAGCACAACTTTCTCATCCATCATGTCAGTAGCCAGTTATGTATGAATTCTGATTTATAGTTGTGCTGCCTTGCGGAAGATACTCGCAAACTTATCTGTGGAAAGAATTGCATGTTATCCACAAAAGCATTTGTCAGTTTCACCACTAAAGTAGTGGGATGTTCTCAAATTGAATACTAGGATTGGCTTATGAGTAAAAGCACATTTAACACTGGTAGCTTTGTTAATGCTAATAAGTGTGTTACATTCCTGATCAATGACTGCACCTCTCAAAACGTCTATTTCACTTTTTCTCTATTCATTGTAGGAGGCTCAGAAAGCGGAGTGTCGCTGATCCAATATCTGCAAATCGCAGTGTGGCGAAATCAAAAGTGGGCAGAAAAGCCTTGAAGTTAAAGAAAAAGATCAAGTATGGGTTTCGACCTCTGACTGGAGCAGTAAGAAAAGAATCTACCATTTCAGAGCAGGAGATGATGAATAACGAACACATGGAGGATATATTTGAAGAAGGAAAAGAAAATAGCATCTCTGGGTTTAAAAGGTAAAATCACAGTCTGAAATATGGCACTATCAGGAACCACAAAGAATAGTAAGGCTGTTGTCTGGCTTTAACCACATATTGCTATTTCATGATTGGGCAGGCAGAACTCCAACACAGATTACCTAGATCTTGAGTTTGTACTGAAGTTCAGACTTGGCATCATTGCCATAGATTAGGGTGGCTGGTGATAAATGTCTGGCCTTGTAGAACAGCAGTGATTAACAGCAAGACACATAGGATTTGAATGAGTCAGGCAGAAGAAGGATGCCTAGCCCTCCTGAATCCGGACGGACTCTGCTTGTATTATCAGCACAAGATGATTGAACCCTATAAATCCAATGTGGGACAGTCTGCTGGTGAATGATGACTGGGTTCAGAAGTTAGTTGATTAGACTTTTTGGGCAAGCTAGCAAAGCCTGCAAATGGTCACTTGTCTTATTGACCATCGGCTGTTGATTGACTTTGGGGTCCCAACAGGAGTAGTCTGTGCCTGGGAGCCAAGGAAGAGTAATTGTGCCTGTGAGATAAATGATGGTTCGCAGTCTTGAATCCCAGTCCTATATTAGTCACCAGGAAGATGATCTGGTGTGGATCAAGATGGTGAAACAAGTGATGCCTTGGTTCCAGTACACCGCAGGAGGACAACTTGGTTTAAAAAGTCCAGCAATAGGATGATTGGACCAAAGACAACCAAAAATGTTTGTTGAATTTAGAAAGAGCAGCCACAAGCTATTGTCCCCAACTGAACCAGAAAGGAATCACTGGAAATTAGAAGGACAGCAATATATGAACTGTGTCCAGATTACCCTCAACGGTTGACTGCATCACCATGAGAGGAAGGGTTGATTGTGAAATGAAGGTTAAAAAAAAGGTGACCAAGCCAATAGTTTTCACCTTTCTACCTATTGATTTGCCACTGTTTTCCTCCCCAGGGCTGTGCAGCATTGGCAAAGAGAAATACTTTTTGACAAGGCTATACAGCATTGACACAAAAGAAAAATTGCCCAATTAAGTTCCTGGTGCCTACAGATTGAGTCTGTCGTGGTCAAGCATGATGGATTATGCACATTCACGTATCACCATGCATGCATGCATATACAACATGGTGTGGTTGTCATTCTATTTTTTTATTTACTATTTCAAGATGTCTGATTGCACTTGAAGCAGTAAATAAACAAGCATTTGCAATGCAATAGGGCTCGCATTTTCGAAACTTTGACCTATTGGCATTGTAAATGACAATGCCTTTTATTTATGTGCATTTTGTACTTCTAGTTGCTTCTTGCAGGTTTTCAAAACACATAAATAAAAGGCATTGTCATTTACAATGCCAATACTTCAAAGATTTCGCAAATGCGAGACCTATTGCATTGCAAATGCTTGTTGTTACAGAGTTGTGAGGAGTTGAGTTGCTTCGGTTTGTGACCGAAGCGTTATCCTGCAGATGTGAGAGGGGACTGTTGGTACCTGGCATACTCTTCTCCTGAAGTCTTCTTGGTTTGTTCTGCATCTTCTAAGGTGGTGTCCTGTAAGGCGGTGTGAGGCCCACAGTGAGCAACAGTAGGCCGTTACTGCTCACTACATTTAGTTAGGACGTAACGATCTGGACACAACTTTGGTGTGCATGGATTGAGTATTAGCAAATTAGGTTATCACATCGCTGATGTTTGTTTAGATGATTGCAGCCCTCTGCTGCCATCCAGTGACCAACGCTACAAATGCTTGCATATACAGAAAAAACACAATGTTCTGGCAGGGTAATATCCCTAGAGTAAAGGCCTAATTACAACCCTGGTAATCAGTTCGGCCAAATACTTGCGTAGACCATTCTTATGGCTATGTTGCTTCATATTTGGAATAGGCATGACGTTACTTTTTAAAACTTGTAGATGTAAACAATGAGGATAGTTTGGACCTTGTGTAAAGAGCTGCAGCACAAACAACATCTGATGGCAGCACTAGCATTAAGGTTATACTATGATTTAAAAATGGGTATGGACGGTCTAATTGCTAAAAGAAAGCAAGTTTCTGTAGCCCGACCTCTAAAGTAAAAGCGGACTGCGCTGCAAATTAATTAAAGAAGCGCGGCCGCCTAAGTGAAAGCGGACCGCGGTGTAAGTTAAATATGAGGCAGCGCGACCGCTAAAGTGAAAGCGGACTGCGCTGCAAATGACAAAAAAATACGTAACAACAATGTAAAAGTGGGCTGTGGCTCTGCCAATTAAATAAATAAAGCAGCACGCCCGCTAAAGCGGACCGTGCTGCAAATTACAAACAAAAACGTAACAACAATGTAAAAGCGGGCTGCGGCGTTGTGTGGGTGGAATCGGGAAAGACCATTAAAGAAAATAGGGCTCACCCACTAGATAACGCAGACTGTGTAACGAGCCAAGTAAAAGGTCCAGTCGTTATGGGCAGTAACATGCAGACAAGGCGGTACCCAAGAGGGACTAACAAGACTACGTAAAAATTAGAAGCCAGCATTTACGAAGGAAAATGACACAAGCCAATGACAAATATGGGAGGAGAGTGGGCGGGGCTTCCAGTGCATACTCCAATACAGCATGCCTCGCAGAGCGAGCTGCCCATGTGCGCTGCCGCTAAGCTCGACCTTCAAAATGACTCAATTAGTGCATGAAAGCCCTTTTTGAAAATTGAAAAGCCCAAACCAGGTGTGCCTACGCCATTGAAGGAATGCAACCATGCCTCTGATATTGGTAGGACATAAATAAACATGGAGACTGGAGTTCTGTGTGTTTGACTAGTGACTGGCACGTACAATGTGAGAAATTCTCCACAGTATATTTTTCACGCATTTTGTATTAAAAGCAATATATGTTAAAAATACAGTTTATCATTGGTATTTAATCAGTGGATATCCCTTTGTGAAACAGCAGACATGCAGCACAGCTTACAGTAGTTATATAATGCCAGTTCTGAGCTAACCTCTTTCAAGACTCCCTCATATGTGCGAATGACTTCCCTTGCACATATGGGAGGGTTTTAAAATACATGAGCTGAGGATCTGTTTGCTGAAAGCCAGCAAGCTTTAAGCTCCCATGTTTGTTTTCAACTACAAGGCTGGATCAAAAGATGTCGGTATCCAGGCTTGAGGCTGAAAGCAAACAGTAATAAAAACATAACAGACATGAAGGGAGGTGTGGTGTACAAACAGGAGACCACACGTAGAAGTTGGAGGTAAGTGAAGCTTTAATTGATCACACCTCATCCAACGGCACCGGCTAAGCAACTGCCGTTCAGAGGTCTTCTCCATCAAGGACCCTCGTTCTAACATTCCAATTCTGACCTCATTGCTCACGAGGTTCCACTCCACACTTCTCCCTCCCATATAACAAAATGCACAGAGAAAAGTAGGAACGATGATAAACAAAATATGAACACCCACACCCCGCTAGAATTAGTCACAAAACAAACCCCAAAACAATCCAGGCTAAACAATGTACATAAAATAAATTATCTTATACAATAAAATCCTTCAGATATGAAGGTTTCCTGATCTCTCATCCACTCCTCCTGTGAACAGTTGGAACACCTGTGCAATGACCCTGTAAACCAGAATCACAGACTCTACCCTCATTTGGTTGAGGAGTAAGCTCCATATTGGAAGAATGAATGTGAGGTTGTCTAAAAACTGCAACCCTACTTTTGTTCCAAATGCGACCGTCCTGTGTCTTTACAGCATTCTTAAAACATTTTAACACTTGCAATTTTCTCGTGAATTTTAACCAATTAGCACATCCTTTTGGGGCTCTGATTTTGACACAATCACCCACACAGACATTAACACCACTCACATTCTTGTTTGAGTCAAAATTTTCTTTTCTTTTGAGTTGAGAAGATAATTCTTTCTCTCTCCATTCACCAGGCGTGTTGTCAACGCAACCTTTATTCCAGTGCATCCACCCTGGACACACATTTGTTGACGGAGATCTCCCTTTGAACAATTCAAAAGGAGACTTGCCAGTAGAACCATGTGGGGACAAACTATAACCCATCAACCTGTTTGACAACTCTTTCTTCCAATCTAAACCATTTACCCTAGCTAGTTGTATGCCTTCCTTTAATGTCTTAACTCTTTCTATTGCACCATTTGTTTCAGGGTGATATAAAGCTGACTTCTTATGCTCAATTCCACACTTCTTCAAATAAGATTCCGTCTCATGAGAGCAAAATTGCACACCATTATCGGTGAGAAGATACCTTGGAAAACTCTCTTCTAAACACACCTTCAAGAAATCTGATCACTGCTGAAGAGGAAATATCTTGCACACATGATACCTCCACCCATCTGGAATACAAGTCCATCAAAACTATAATGTAGGGAGTGGAATGTTCACCTCTTATAGGCCCCAAAATATCCATCGCAACCTCCTCCCATGGATATTTTGGTAAACTTCTGCAAACCATGGGCAACTGTTTAGTCTTGAGTCCTTTATCGGAAATTACACACTCTATACAATCTCTAATCAAACACTCTACATCATGATCAAGAGAAGGCCACCAGAAATCTCTCTTAAGTCTCCCTTTGGTTTTTACAATACCCATGTGACCCTCATGAGCAAGCTGTAGAACTTTGTCTCAGCTTAGTCGGTGGAACCAATCTTGTACCTCTTAATAAAAATCCTTTGTCAACTGACAATTCTTCCAAAATCTTTCCCCACTTCCCTTTGTGAGTCCCCAAGTCAGTTGCACACAATTTGCCCGAACTCACTACTCGCATGACACAAGCCAATTCTTCATCCTGCTGTAATTCGTCTAACCATTCCTCCTCAGAAATGCTCCCATCAGTGACTTCACAAACACTTACAACATCCCCTTCCTCTCAATCATCACCATCAATCCAAACCGTTTGAGTGACATCCACCTATCTAGACAATCAGCAGAGTGATTGCTTGCTCCTGGAACATAAATGACATCAAAACTAAATTCTTGCAAACTCACAACCCACCTTCTAATGCGGGAAGATATAGAATCAAGACCTTTTCTTGAAAATACTTCAACCAAAGGTTTGTGGTCCGTGTGAACAGTGAATCTTGTCCCCCACAAAAATTGTCTGAATCTGTCAATAGACCAATGTACAGCTAATGATTCTCTTTCAATAACAGAATAGTTACATTCTGCATCTCTCAACGACCGAGACATACATGCTATTAACTGCTCCTTACCATCTTTAATCTGAATCAAAAGCGCACCCAAACCCTTTGCACTTGCATCACATACTACTCTTGTATCGCACAAGGGATCATAAGCACTCAAACATGGTGCATCACACAACTCCCGTTTAACTTCTGAAAACTCACTCACATTGCATGTCCCACACAAACTCCACATTTTTCTTTAATCATTTCCTCAAATTAAATGTTTTGCTTGCAAAGTCTCTAATGAACTTGCTGTAGTATTCTAGCATTCCTAGAAATGATGCAAGTTCTTCTTTAGTTTTTGGAGTCGCTAATGATTTAATTGTTTCCACAAGTTCTCTTTTCGGTTTGATCCCAACTTCAGTGATCTTATATCCAAGGTAACTTACTTCATTAACTCCAAATTTACATTTTTCTGCTTTTAGTGTCATACCTGCTTCTTGTAATCTACTCAAAACACTTCTAACTCTGTGATCATGCTCAGACACATTTGCTCCAAAAATGAGAATGTCATCCTGGTAACACTTCACACCAGGTAGATCCTTCAATATTTGACACGATACGCTGAAAAACAGCCGCTGCTGAAAGAAGTCCAAAAGGCATCCTTTTGAATCGAAATGTACCAAATGGAGTAACAAATGCTGTGAGGTCTTGTGAGTCTTCATGAAGTTCAATTTGATGATACGCTGAAACCAAATCAAGTGTTGAAAAAATCTTAGCTCCAGCAAACGTTATCATTTCCTCGATGTTGGGAAAAGGAAACTTATCAACAATTACTTCTTTAAGGGCTCTTAAGTCCACGCAAAGACTAATGTCACCATTGCCTTTATGTGCTACTACAGTGGGAGCAAGCCATTCAGTAGCTTCAACTGGTTCTATGACACCATAATCACACAGTCTCCCCAACTCTTTTTCAACTGCTGCTTGCATGTGGAGGGGAATCCTTCGAACTTTTGCCACTGAAGGACATGCACCTAACCTAAGTTTAATCTTATGTTTGTAACCTAAAAGCATTCCCAGTCTATCGTGAAATAAGCTTTTAAATTCCGTTATAAATTTCTCTTTAGAGAAAGATACTTCATCAACTTGAACCTGAGGAGTCTTATTAGGATGTAAACTAACACCTAACTCACTCTGGTGAACCCATCCCAACAAATCATCACCTTGACAGGATACATATACCTTTCCAATGGTCAACTTATCACCTAATCTTATGTCAGCCACAAAATAACCAAGCATCTCGATCTTTGCTCCACCATAACCTCCAGGCTGTATATCCATGGGTAACATTTTTTTTCATAGAAAAGATTTCCTGAAATGTCTTACTGGAGATAATGGTAATGCGTGAGCAGCAATCAAACTTCATTGAAACTAGATTCCCATCAATATCTACCATCTCAGTGGGAAACAATTTATTAGATTCTCCGACATGGAGTATGACCTCTTGACATATTTCATTCGTTTTAGTTTTATATCTTCTTCTGCTCTTGTTGCGACAACACCTACTAAAATGTCCTTTTACGCCACAATTTTTACACATCTGCGATAAAGCAGGACAAGATCTGTCATTAGCCTTGTGGCCATCCATACCACACCTGAAACATGTAACTTTTAATTCCTGATCTAACTTCTTCTGACTTTTCACATCAGTTTCACCTTTCTTAACCCATCCTTTTTGTGACTTAACCTCACACACTTCCGTCACTTCTTCCTTTTCTGTTATTTTTTGTTCTTTACTCGTTTTCAACTCCCCCACACATTTCATCATATGCTCCACACGCTTTGCAACAATCAGAACTTCATCTAGTGGTGGCTCATCTTTCATCCACAACTCTTCACGTATTTTGTCACTATTGCATCGTAACAAAAATTGATCTCTGATTCTGTCCTCAATTGAAGCCCCAAATTTACAATTAGATGCTAATTTCCTCAGACTAGTCACAAATTCTTCAACAGTTTCGTTTTGACCTTGAACCCTCAATCCAAAATGATACCTTTCTAAAATTGTGCTGACTTTGGGAAGGTAGTGTCTATCTAATCTAGCAATTGCAATCTCAAATTCATTCAAATCTCGTGCATCACATTGTGGTAGTTCAGGGAGATCTTCTAAAATATCTTGTACCTCTGCTCCTAAACAATGTAGTAATAAAGCATGCTTTCTCTCAGCACTTAAATTAGTGCCATAAACCCGAGCGTAATTTAAAAACACTTTTTTCCATTTTGCCCACTTAATAAGTGGTTCTCCTGGCGATGACAAAAAGAAAAGTGGTGCAGTTACATTCTGCATAATGCAGATTAATAACAATTAATCCCCTCTCAAAACACAAATATATAATCTATATATGTATAACTTTCACTTATGTTTTTACAACAATGCGCACCATTAAAAGCTAAATAAACGTTGTTAGAATGCAAATTTCAAAATGTTTGATTATGCATATATCATTCAAGTTAGACAAATGCCTCATATAATAATCTCTCCTCGTTGAAATGTCTTTTTTTTTTTTTTTAAATGCTTTGCAAAAAAAAAATCTTAATTTGTGATGAGAAAAACAATGTATCAACGAGCTTCCCTTTAATTTGATTAATATTTCAAATTAAAGCTCTTCTACACTTCCCAAAATTCTGTAATTCAGAGTGACTGGTATCGCGAAACAAACGGGCGAGTACGCAGTCTAGACGTTTCCTTAACATGGATCTCCACCTTTAATACCTCACTGACATGCGCAAAACGGAAGCTCAACACACTCCGGTGCTAGAGGGCGAAGTGGCGTTCCTCATAGCACTTGAAGTGAGCTGAGATGAAGTAGAAGGAGCAAGAGGGCGAAGAGTCGTTCCTCTATGCTCATTTTAAAACATGAAACGTACCTCGAGTGAGCGCCGCCTGCAGCCGCGGTGCACGCAGATTCTCTGTGAAGGAAACCGTAGAAGATGCGCAGCAGCTCATTCACGAATCAAACCGGTTGCCATGCCCCGAGTCTCCTGCACACATGAAATGAACTGGAATCAGGCCACAGGAGTGTCACAGTGCTAGAGTAATCATCTTCCAGCACTCTGGTATATCTCCGGCACGACCTTTTGAACCTTCCGTTGAGGCACGAAACAACTTCCTGCCATATTGAGGTGTGTCACGCTGTCAAGCAGCACAACGTGAAATTAGATCCCATCCAGCGTCGCCAAATTATGTGGTGTACAAACAGGAGACCGCACGTAGAAGTTGGAGGTAAGTGAAGCTTTAATTGATCACACCTCATCCAACGGCACCGGCTAAGCAACTGCCGTTCAGAGTTCTTCTCCATCAAGGACCCTCGTTCTAACATTCCAATTCTGACCTCATTGCTCACGAGGTTCCACTCCACAGGAGGCCTCTGTCCCTACTTTCTAGTCAGTGGCAGATCCTGCACTGGTCCGGATTATACAAAAAACAGCAAGTTTCTGTAGAGCGGTCCCTAAAGTGAAAGTGGACCGCACTGCAAATTAATTAAATTAAGAAGCGTGGCGGCCGAAGTGAAAGCGGATCGCGGTGTAAGTTAAATAAATAAAGCAGCACGGCCGCTAAAGTGAAAGCGGACCGTGCTGCAAATTACAAAAAAAAATACGTAACAACAATGTAAAATCGGGCTGCGGCGCTGCCAATTAAATACATAAAGCAGCGCAGCTGCTAAAGCGGACCGCACTGCAAATTACAAACAAACGTAACAACAATGTAAAAGCGGGCTGCAGCGTTGTGTGGGTGGAATCGGGAAAGACCATTAAAGAAAATAGTGCTCACCCACTAGATAACGCAGACCGTGTAACGAGCCAAGTAAAAGGTCCAGTAGTTATGAGCAGTAACAAATGCAGGGACTAACAAGCCTACGTACGAATCTGACGCTAGCATTTACGAAGGACAATTACACAAGCCAATGACAAATATGGGCGGAGAGTGGGCGGGGCTTCCAGTGCATACTCCAATACAGCATGCCTCGCAGAGCGAGCAGCGCTAAGCTCAACCTAAAAACTGACTTAATTAGTGCATGAAAGCCCTTTTGGAAAATTGAGGGGTCACTATCAAATGGCAGCTACTGGGCACTCTATAAATAAATACTTTGAAAAACAATTTTTCATTGGGGTAGCATTGGTTGAGTTGGGAGAGAGAAGTCCGCATAGTGAGGAGCAATAAAAAGTGGGTGAGGGAGCAATGGAGAAGCTTGATGGTGGGCATGAAAAAGTAAAAAACTGTGGGAAGCAGTGGACGAACTAGGTAGGTGGGAACCACATGGAGCTTAATGGGGGTGTGTATTTGATGGGGAAGCAACACACGATGGAGAGAGCAAGAAACCATGCTTGGTCATAGAATACTGAAAGAAAAAAAAGTTTCCTCAAGTTGAGCAGTGGACGAATACAAGTCATATAGTCAAAAGGATGGTAAAGAAGCTGTGCTCCAGGGTAGGGAAAACACTGTAAGAGGGAGGAAAGCCATTGAATGAGAAGCAGGCATATGAATGATAAAAACACAAACCAGTGGTAAGTAATAGCCTGGCTCAAAGCCAAATGTTGGTTTTGTAATGATCTACAAGACATCCTTCAGCATTAGGCGGCTAAAAGGTGTCTGAAAGTGAGACCTAAAAAGTAAGTGATGGACAATCTTCATTTGAAACTTTGATGCCTGGTTATCCTTAAGTGGTACCCTAGCTACTAGAAGACAAACCCAGGATAATGGGGCTCTGGGGGTTCTCAGGTTACAGAGCTCTGGAATGGCAGTGTGTAGGCCCGTTCTGTAAGACCAGTTAAGTTCTAACCGGTCACCTTCACAGGTTCATTGAGACTTTGAGAACAGGGAGGGGTGTGTCTGAACCATTGGAATACCAATGAGGTTAAAGGAAACCACAGAACACTAGTGAGAGCTGACTGAACAAAGGCAAACACGATTACCATATCTGCAAAACCACTGAGTGATGGGCACTCTGATGAAACTAAAAGGGGGTGACTGACACACAAGTTCTAAGGGACCACTGGGATCTGCACCATGCCCAGAAGGTAAGTAGAAGATTTGCCCCTGAAGTCTATCAGTAGTATGACATACCTCGGGAGACCAGTAGAAGCGACTGATAGCGTTTGGACACCAGAGAGGTTTAATAAGTCCTGGAGAGATTGTAGTGAACACCCTGACACTGAGACAGGTGAGCTGCAAACGCTTCGTTTTTTCGTAGATGAGAAGAGCTGACCACCACAGCTCACACAGGCAGACGAGTCCGCTTCCAACTGTATTCAACCTTTTTCATAACCCCATGTAACCATTCTTACAACTTCCATTAGTCATGGCTGTATGATTTAGCTGCAGCGTTCTGAGAAAAGGTAAACTTATGGTTGATTGACTGGACCCAGAGTTTTGCCCAGAGGACCGGCTGGAGATGATTGGGCCCAGGGACCCACTGCGGATGACAGGGCCCCTGGGTACATGCAGGGCATAATACAAATATAGATATGTTTCGAAAGTTTGCACTGAAAAGAAGTATAACAGAAGCCAACTTAAGCCAACATGTGTTATGCGACCTCTTAGTTTGCCACTTCATCAGGGCCCAGTTATGGTAATCTGTGATGTTCTTCAATATTGTTAAAGTGGCATTGTATTGTGCTTCAAATTTAAGGTTATAGACCCAATTTGGCTGCATAACCAACCTTGGCAGGCTCTAGAGCTGCTGTTGAGGTTAGGTCGGGTACCTGCCGGGCATGCCTGAAGCCCGGGAAACCTGGTTGGGGATGACTGGGCTCTTGGGACCTGCTGTTGATGGATGGTCCATTGAGCCATGCCAGTGATCAATGGACCTGGGAGAACCTTCTGGGGCAAGTTACACTGGAAGGCCTGCCTTGGATAACCCTACCTTTGGGCACCTGTTTGGGATGACTGGACACAGGGTAGATTTCCTCTTGCGTTAGACAGCTGCTCTTAGAAAAGTGAGTAATGGCAGGGCCCTTGAAGTCCAGCATGGAATAACTGGGCCATTGGAGACTTACCAGAGTGCACTAAGCATCAGGAATAAGTTGAGCCACAGAAGTCATACCAATGTTTTCTGAGTCTTGGATAACCGGAATGGGATATCATTGCCTTATGACATCTGCAAGGGGAATACTAGTTTTGATGTCTTTGTATGATCATTTTGAATAGGTCTGGCTTGCCAGACAGTGTGATAAATCTAAAAAAATGGCTTTAAGAAGCACTATCAGGAGAGAAGCATTTCCTCTGCACACATCTCAGTAGCCAAAAGTACTTGTTCTGATTGTGCAGAAGTTGTGTGCTTCTATTTAAAAGAAAAAGTGCTTGCCCTACCTCCATGTAGCTTTGGTCGTTTTGCTGTTGTAGGGTTTTGGTGGTAGTCACTCAGTGTGACAAACTATGGTTATAGGTTTGCTCTGTAATAATCCTTGCTAAACCCCCTTAAGAGATGGCGTTGTGCTTCGCCATCTGTAACTTTGTATACTCTTCTGTTTTTGACTTTGTCTGATGGTTGCCATGTGAAAAGGCTTACACAAAACTGAAGGCCTGAGGTGGTGATGGTGACGAGCAATATTCTCGTTTGGTGGACTGGAAACGTTCTGTCCAAAGTCATAGCTCTGGTCTGGTTATTGGGAACAATTATGACAGTGGAAGTTGGTCTAGCTTATTAATTGTGAAAAGCATATGTTAAAGCCAGTTAGCTTTTAACAATTGGTGGTTATTACGTTGTCATAGACAGGTATTTTGTTAAATGTAATCTCTCAGATTACTATAGTAGGCATGTTTTTGGTATTGTGTGCCACCTCTGACAAACCCTCTGGGTTTTCACTTTGATTCTGGTTAGGCGCCGTTGACTGGGGTGGTATATAATTTTGCAAAATATATTTTTCTAAACATTTGGAATTTTTTAACTGTATTTATTATGGTTGCCAGTTTATGTGCACTTGAATAGATCGATGTTGGGTGAAATGTAAAGTAAAGGCTTCATTGGGAAGAGTCATGCTAGATTTCATAGGTTTGATCTGTTTATTATGAAATGTTATGACAAAACCACTAGGTCTGACCTACTTATTCTGACAAGCATGTGTGAAAGACAATAGACTTTTCAGAATGAACTGCTATTATACTGTGCTAACCTTGTTAGCAATTATTTTGTTAGATCAAAATTTCGCAGATTACCTTAGGAGGCAAGGGTTGTGGTGTTTACTCCCTCTGACAAACCATGAATATAGAAGAGTTATACAGTGAGAATCCTTGTTAAGCCCTATCATTTTGCTTTGCCAACTGACATGTTGTATACACTTGCAGTTTTATGACTGTATGCCTTGATGGTTTCCTTGTAGGGATGCTTACACTCCGTACCATAGGCTTGAGTTGGTTATGGTGATAACCATTTATAACACCTATAGGTAATTGTGTGCAGGGAAATGGTATGCCTGATGTCATTGACCTGGCCAGTTTATTATGAACAAAAAGCACCAAAGCAGTAGGCCAGACTTAACTATTGTGAAAAGCATATGGTAAAGCCAATAGGCTTCTAACAGTGAATTGGGATGTGCTGAACGGGCTGGTTAAGCCCACATTGTTACTTGCTATGTGCTGGGGTAGGACTCGGTCGCCCAACGGTCACCACGAGCAGGGAGGAGGAGCCAATCCTCCCTGATGCCACAAAAGCGCCAGGAAGAGGCAGGGCAGGGCCACCTCTCTTGGACTGTCCATAAGGATACGTCTTCAGCCTTGTAAGATTTCTCTGCCTCCCTGTACTCCAGTTCTTCTCCAACGTCGTTGTTTAAAGCGCTACAGGGCCGTTTGCTTTCTCGTGCTGAGTCCCGAGTGAATTTTAACTGCTGACGCAACATTGGCTGGTTTCACTTGTCTGGACTTTTTACATCCCTCCTCAGAAAACTGTAATTTATTTGCTACGCTTTGTCGCTCCCGGCATTATTATAATCACTTAAAGGTCTGCTTCTGTCATGGGAAGTGCAAAGCGACAGACTCTGCAGGGGGAAAAGGGTCAAAAGTTGCAAGCCAACAACCAGCCTGTCCCCTCATAATCACTCTGGTGCTTTAACTCTCAAGGACATAGACAATTTGATAGAAGTAGAACGTCTCTTGGGAGGTGTCGATGATTCTAGCTCTCAATCAACCAAACCATTGAAGAAAGTGCCTTCTGTCCTTTTTTTCAAAGAAAAGGAAAAGTATTATGCAAAGCAGCCACTGCAGGACCCCTCCATCTCAAATCCTGTTTTGGACACTGTTGCAGTGCAAGTTGCTGGGGATGATGCTGTTCCAATGCTCACTATGCATCAAACTGTATCTGGAGATAGTATGAATGCGTATGTTCCCCTTTCGCCTTCAGTAATCTGTGTAAATAGTTTTTTTCCCTTAGCGAGTCCTATGAAGGTTTGAGTCTCATCAGAAGGACCAGCAAGGTTATCCAAAGCTCCCTTTTTTTGCTACTTGGCATAGATCTCATTTGAAACCAACTGTTTCTGCTGACAAAGCAGACTATAATTTGGGCTCTTCCGGGTTTGTCTGTATTTTTCAACCACTCCAAACAGAGGTTGGGGATCTGAAGTTGCTCTCAGAAATTGGAGAGCTCAAAACTCTAGTTAAACAGTCTCCTGCATTTAAAACACTCCAAGTTGTTGATAGCAGTGTTTGCACTACGTTGAGCACAAAAATGGGGGAAAAAAATAAAAGCATCACTAAAGGATGTCCAGCCCTTTCCACATTCTTTTTTTAACTCCCTCAGCAAAAGATCTAGTCTATGGAGGCATCTGCCCCAGATTTCTAAAGGCCCTGTATGCCTGCTGCCGTACAGCCAACAAAAACTGAGTAGCATGGCTCAAAATGGTACTGCCCTTCTAGGGGAGCGAGTTGAGGGTGCTTCCAATCCATCATCTTTATCGCCACCAAATAATTCACCTTTTTGTATATGGTAAAAGATTCCCCATTATCGAGGGGAGCTTTTAAAGATGAGAAGGCTCTTTTGAACAAATGTATATATCATATTCAGTCCGTTTATGACTGCTGCTCTGTTCGCTCAGATTTCTACAGGCTAAACGGTTTCCAGACCTATCCTATTCTGCAGAGGTTTGATTTTATTAGTTTGAAACTAAAGACAAATTTCTTTGTAGATGGCTTACTTCGCTTAGCAGCGCGCTGGATCCTGTCCCCCAACTTACACATCCAACTCAAATTGAATCCCCAATGTCTTTCTGAGAGACCATCCCTCAGGGGGGTCCCATGCGTACCCATTTGTGTTTTGGGAGCTGAGGCGTTGACTTCTTCTAACCAACATCTAGAAACTCTGGGCACCTCTATGGTTGATTAACTGGTTCAATCTTCACAGTCCCCTGAAGAACATGACAGATTGTTAGGTGCCCCAATGTACCCCAATCTAGGCGTAGATAGCTACACAACCTTTTACCTACATTTGTCCTACCTTGCTCTGCATAACGGTTCTAGCATTGACCTTTTACCCAGTTATATGCTAAATAAATATCAGTTTCCTTGAAACTAGCCTCATTTATTATGCATGAGGATTCTTAGAAAAGTCCCTGCACATGACGTACATAACAAGATTAACAAACTCTGTATAAAAGTCATGGTCATCTTCATCATAGGGTGAAAGAACTACTTTGCATAATTGCAGGTATTGATTTAGGCTCATTTACATAATCGTACTCCCAACATATCGATTGTGCAAGGAACTCTGAGGCTATCTTTATGGTATAAAAGAACCATACCAACACTAGATAGAGGAGAAAGCTTCCACACTGACAAGACGCTGAGGTCCTGCACGCAAAAGCTCCAGCATGCAGTGGTTTGACATCCCTTGCGGGGTGTCCAACTCGAGACCAAGACGGGGCCCTTCATTCTCTCCCATCAGGTAATGGGGTTGGCTCTTTCCTAGGGGATTCATGGCTGTACACCCACATACATGCTAGGTACACTTGGGTAGGGTTAGCATCTTGGTATTGCGCTTGGTTACTGTCATATTTATACGCCTGCATATATTCACTGTTTAGCACCATGGTAGAACTCTACCTTTTATTTACTCTGTTGGTGCTTGTAATATTTTACATTTGTTTCTGTCTAGGGATTGTCGCAGCAAACATGTTTTATACTGGAATGACGCTGGTTCAATAGATGCTTATTGAAAATGTCCCCAACGTTTATTCTGTGTATCTCTCTGAGACTAAGAAAGCACGAGTGACTGAGCGAAAAGTACTGCACTGTTTCTACGATCCCTGAAGGGTTTGAGAGTTGTCATGTAAAGTGGTTGCCATAAAGTATTCGCTCCTTGGTAAGGGTCGTGGGCTTATAGTGGCACTGTGAGCTAGCTGGTTTATAGGCCCACATATCCTGCGGGGGTGTCCGGAATCAGTCTAGACACCAATCTCTTAGTTGGTTGTCCAAACAATGCGCAGATCATGCAGATTTGTAGGAACTATATGACATGGTGCCGCCAACGTTGGTTTGGTTCTTATTTAACGGTCAAATCTGAGTAGTTCAGCCGTGCTTTCTCAGAGACCCCTACTCCTATTTAATCAGAGGCGTCTGGAGTGGGAAGGGAAATCCGCCACAGCTGAGTAGGTATAGCCTATGTATTGGCTGTAGGTTTATTCAAGGTTGAAAGATTATAGTTCCCCACATTGTGCAAAACCTTCTCTTTCCCATACTAACTCTTTCCAAAATGTCTATCCAGGAAGGCTCTGCGGATGGCGATGCAAATGCAGTACAGGAAGAAGTGCAGAAAGGTGCTCTTGACATTTCTGAAAATTGTAGACATGCAGTTACTGTGAAATTTGCAGACTATGGCCTATCATCAATAGGTGGAACGGTACCTTCGTGATTGAGGCACACGAGGCATTCAGAACAAAAGGTATTATATTCTTCGATCAAATTCCCACCTGCAGATACATGCACACATTTGTTTCATACTTACATTCCAGATGAGACACCAAGAACATATCAGTTGGTTTAAAGGCTCCCTCCCCCACATCACAGCAAATGTGAGACTTGGTCTGCTCAGCAGAGAAGGAGTGACTTGGCCAGTCCTAGCTGCTTACACACCACATCCAGACATTGATACATTGTCAGCAGCAGATTTATGTACACTTTACAAAGACATAGTAAAACTGTACAGAAACCTTACACAGTTCTTAATGCAAACACAATTCAACCTACAAGGGTCACTCAAGCTGGTCAACCGCAAGGGATTCAACAAAGATAAGCCTGCAAACGCTAAACGCGGTTATGGGACGAATGGCCACTACACGTGAGAAAATGCCGTTCTGGGTAGCACAGAAAATAGCACAGCTTGAAGCTGTATTTCCACATACAGGCCCGCAGGAAAAACACTGAATACTAACAATTTGCTTGCCATTGGGGATATCTCCCCCAATAGAGGACTGTACCACTTGGGGTACAGTTTTTGCTGCAGTTTACACCAGTACTCATGGTACCCCCTGAATAGCAGTCATACCAGAAGTATTGAAACAAATACAGAATGAGTACGAGGCAGAACCTCCCCTAGACTTAGGGATGAAATTGATAGGGAATTTTGCCCACGTATCAACAATTATGTTAGGTAACATAAAAGGGGAGGCAGCAGCGGTGGCTATACGCCAATGCCTGAGGGAAATCACTCCTGCATAACAGGAGCGTGAACTACCTAGAATTATCGAAGAAACCTATAGGTTGTGAGTACAGATAATTCGGGTGCTAGACCTGGGAAACTACAAATAACGCGTAGTCCTGAAAAAGAGAACTCAAAGCAAGCACCCGATTCTTCTAAAAAGAAATGGGACAACAAACGACAGGAAAATTAAATGCAGAATACACCACAATCACAAGGTGTCTCCCCTCAACAGGAGCTCTTCAAAAATAAGTACAATCTTAGAAACCATGATAATTTAAAAAAACCTGACCTGTATCAGGATACTGATCCTCGTTCCTTTCAGAGTTCATCAAAACACTCTGCGAGGGAAGGACGGTCAGACCACAGATCAGAAGAGTGAGTCAAACAGAAGAAAGACACACATAGCACTTCAGACTACATTATCAAACAAGAAGATGAACCCAAAACTAAACCTCAGTTTAAAAGAAGGTAGCTGGCCTTAAATTATGAAATGCCCAGGCTACTGAGGACTCTGCTTCCGAGCAGGGAATAAGCTCTGATGATGCTAGAAAGCGCAGCAGATGTAACCATGGCTCGCCAGAACGTGATGGAATTTCTGGTGACAGCAGCGTTGAATGAACATATCACAGTGGCGACACCTGTTACAAGGTAAGTGTCCCACATCGTTTATATACGAAAATACACTCCAAATGGAGGGGGACATACTCCGGAAAGTGAAAGGTCTATTTTGGGAAAACCTGACATACGGTTATGACATTCTCTTAGCCAAAAATGATTGCTCACGTAAGATCGTTATGGGGTGCCCAAAGAGAAGGTGTAATTTTACTGGTTTACTCAAACCTCGTTCCAGAGTCACTTAAACATTCATATTCGCAGGAGTGGGCATTAGCCCTAGCTCTTGCACTTTACTGCAATCATGTAAGGTGGGATGCTGTCACCTCATCATGAAATCCTATTAAAAACTACTCCAACTCCACAGAAGCAGTTCCCAATAAAACATGACGCAAAGAAACCGGTCGGGGAAATCTTAGATCAAATTGAATACCAAGGTGTCATTGAGAATTGCACCTCTTCCATGAATAATCCTTTGTTTCCCGTATTGAAAACAGACAATTCATACTGTCTAGTTTTACACTACAGGCATTTGAACACATGCAAAAAAACATTTTCAGTACAAAATGCACAATAACATTGTGCGGAAGAAATACAGAACAACACTAGATATGTCAAATGGATTTTTCTGCCAGAATATAGTGCCTGGAAGCAGATATTTGACAGCATTCTCGGCCCTCTGCTCTCAACGCCAATTGTGTAGACTGCCCCAAGGGTATAAGAATAGCCCCGGTTGTTCTCAGCAAGAGTATCCGAGTTACTTCAAAATTTTGATGAGGAGACATTGTCCTATATAGATTATATTTATCTGACGGACGATGAACTATTGCATCATTTGAACAGGGTGAACCATATTTATCTGGGATTCGCCTCTGAGGGCTACAAATGTAACTTTAAAAAATCGAAGATTGCCCACCTCAATGTCCTATTTTTAGGATATGAGCTCAAGTCAAGGGAAAAGCCTTGCAGCTAATTTTTTTAGAAAAATGTGCACTACTCCAACCTCAGAAGACTCTGAAAAATCTACAGTCCATTTTAGGATTCCAATATTTTGGCAAAACATGCATTTTGGATTACACAGAAAAAGTAAAACCTTTCTACGACTTAATTAGACCTGATTTTTCAGTTCAACATTGGACACAGGAACACACAGTAATTCTTCGTTCCTTACAAGCTGACATGATAGCTTCCAAATGCTTACACACATGTGTAAACTCCACGAATGTGGTGATCCGTGTAATAGCGGGCCAATCTGGGTACACTTACCTCACCTTCAATGAAGGCGAAGCGGTACCCATTGCATACAAATCTCATTTGTACACGAACGCTGAAAGGCATTTTGCATCAACAGAAAAAATACTGACAGCTGTACAAACTGCTGTAGTGAGAGAAAAAGCACTAGCTCAGGGGAAACGCATAATTGTCGTGACTCCGGTACCAACCTTAGAGGCTGTTACCAAAGCAGGCGTTCCAAACGCAAAAGCACTGCATCCACGATGGATACAATGGGCTAATTGTCTCACTGCAACAGATGTAGACTACAAATTTGACTCTACATTAAAAACACTAGCATTTCTGCAGTACGAACAAGAATATCCTCTCCCGAATGAAATAATGCCTCTAGTTCCGTATGAATACGTTATTTATACAGACAGATCTGCCCAGCCTGCTGTTGGAACTAAACGGCAATACAGCACAGCATGTGCGATTGTGAAGGTACATATGCGGGACGGCAAGTTCCGTCCTAGCAATACACAGACTCGGTCTCTAGGAGATTGCACGGCACAGCTGGCAGAACTGAAAGTCCTGATACTGGCACTGAGGAATACAGACCGGGAATTCCCCACACTCATTGTGTGTGATTTGTTTTACTGTGTCCAGTCATACAATGAATATCTTCACTATTGGGGACAAAATGGGTTCAGAGATTCCAAAGGTTGCACAATAAAGCACATGTTGCTTTGGGGAAAAAGTGGTACAGCTGAAAAAAGGCTTGCCACGGGCTTATGCAATTCACACATTGAGTCATCAGCGTGTTGGCGTTCACGTTGAGGGGAATTAACTGGCTGATGAAGCTGCCAAGGCGACAGTGTGAACTGCTGCCGTTGCTGCAATCCTTTGTTCTAGCACGAGGATAGACCGACAAATCCTGGTAGCTGTCAACGCTTCGCGTAACAGCTCAGCCTTATCAAAAGATTTTCTACTCAAGTACACAAGTTAGATGCGCAAAACATTCCTTATGCTCAAATTCCAGGAGTGGCGGATAGAGTAATTCCTAACATGGAAAGCAGATTAGGATTAGTTCTAGCTGCACACGAGGGTCTGGGTTCAGCACACGCAGGCATCGCTGCAACTATTTTATCACTGAAGCAGCGTAATTGGTGGCCAGGTCTCACCAAACAGACCAAGGGTTTTGTCCTGAAGTGTGACATCTGTCACCAGATGAAAGGTTCACTGTAGCACGTCCACCACAAACACCTCTACTGATATCAGACAGACCTCTTGTATGTGTCTGTTTGGACCACTGCAGCCCCCTACAATCTGACGGGGCTTACAAGTACATGTTCGTGGCAGTGGATTCATGCTCTAGATTCCTGTAGGTTTGGCTTCAGCGTTCGGCTGATGCCCAAACTGTTATAGAGGATTTGCAAGTCTTTATAGGGACATATGCAATTGGCACATTACATTCCGACCGCAGCCCTGCGTTTAGCTCACAGGCTTGCAAAGAAGCCATGGGAAGTTTGGGCGTAGCATTGCGGTACTCCTCTCCATATCATCCTGAGGGAAATTCGGTTGTGGAGAGCAAGAACTGGGACTTAAAAGCAGTCCTTAACAGCAAGGGTATTCGACTCGGGTGGCAGTTGGGTCAATCACCTATATGGGGTCTAGAGGGCACTTAACCACAATGTCAAGAAGTTCCCTGGCGGGCCGTACTCCATAAGAAGTCCTTTTTGGCATTAGAATGTGGGGACCTGACCTCGACTGTGGCAGCACAGTGGCGGATGAAAAACCATTTGACATCCATGATCGTATGGCTGTTTTACAGGAATTCAGTGAATTGCGGGCATTACAAAGCAACGTCCAAGTAAAACGCACCACCACTGGAGAACTGAAAGCTGTTCCGGCAAGACCTGTCTGGGTCCCGAAGATTGGGGATCCGATCAGAAAAGATTTTGGACCCAAAAATAATTTAGGCCATCTTACAGAGCCTGTACCTGTCCTGGCTGTCAAAGGAACAAGAACAGTACTTCTTCCACCCCTTGCCGGAAAGAAAGAAAAGAGATTTGTCTCAATTGATCTGATCAAACCACACTATGTGGCTGATAATCAATAGTAGGCCACGTGGGCTCCTGGGTAGCCATCGATCTCCTCTCGCTACCATATAGGAAGTTCAGATGGAAAGACTAATTACTTTTGAAGATTCTACTCCACGAAATGAAGGAGTTGTTAACCACTGAATGCAACTTATACCTGTTGAAATTGAACAAGTTCAATCTACAAATGAAACAGATCTCAATTCGGCCTAACGCCAACATCTACGTGAATATGTCTCAAACTGAGACATCTGCCAGTTCCACAAAACCTGCTGAGCTGCCAAAGATAGATCGAACTGCGCCTGGCTACTTCATCGACTTTGACGATTTCTCATCGGATCCAAGTGAACCCGAGTTACCTTCACTGCCTGTTCCCGACAGAAGAAGAATTTGTGATTTCTACCTTTGGCTGAAAAAGACTTGCTTTGTTTTTCCCTGGCTACAGCGCTGGATTGCAATTGGTCTACTGTTCCTAGTCCTTCGAATTGGTATAGTGACTGTCTTCTTCTTTCTCCTAAATGGACATTATCTCACAGAACGCTCTGCAGTACAACATCTGAACTTGGTCCTGAAACCGCATGCATCATCACACCGTGAACAGAGGGACCTGTCCTTAGTGAACATTACAGCAGTTCCAGTTCCTGAAGGAATAGTATGGGACAGAGTTTCATATGGTGTATATGGTCCTACTGAACTTTTAAGTATTCCACACTTATTTAAAATTTCTCTTAGTGATATCACCTCTAGTACTTTCTCTGATGAGTGGGACATTGAAACTGTGCATACTATGCTATCTGATGCGGAACAGTCTACTACATTTTCAAATGATGAATTGTATAATGGTACATATCATTTTGATGACACATTCTGTTACCAACACTATGGCCACCATTTTATGCACAAAGCAAGTATCCCACATAATGTTTTCACTTACCATCAATGGGAACATTGCCCAACACTGCCGAAAGTAGTTCAACAATGTTTGTACAAAAGTTTGCTTATTAATCTGGCTTTAATATTTCAGATCTGGCCTCTTATTACTATAGGCTTGCATAAACATCTGCGAAGAAAAATATGTTCACGAATACCAAGCTGATATACTCTGCTTCTTTTATATCCCAACTGTCTTTACAGGGTTTGAATTTTGGGGGGACACTATAGACACACAATCTGTCTGGGGAACTAAAGATTGGCAGGTTCAGAGAACTGAGGTCTTATTTCAAGCATGCCTCACACCACATCAAATGATTTTCCTGAACAAGACTGTGCAACAGACTTCCTGTCTTGGGCTAGTCAAGATTCCCTCACCTACACACCTTGGGGGTTGGCAAAATTATACATATAGTGAGGATACATTAGATTCCATGCTACAAAATGGTTCTTACAATTCATCAGACCCCAATTGGAAGGAATGGTTGGTTTGGCCTATCGACACAAATAAGTGTCAGTCAAGATTTAGGGATACCACCGAAGGGTTTAGTATCCGTAGGCCCGACCCACGTTATGTACAATAAGAACACTCCGGGGTGGTGACATCATACAGTGTTGGGAGGTTATTCCCAGAGTGGCTAAAGACCTTGACACTTTCCCAGGTGATACAACACTTCTCTTCTCTGAGACAACATGGGTCTTAGGGATTGTTTGTTAGGTCCCCAGAAGCAATGTCACAAGCGCTTTTTATATGCAATTTACAAATGGATATGGAAACTCTCTCAACAGGAGGCTGCTGAGAGATTACGTTAAATAGATCAGGTTAACCTCAAAGGGTTTGGCAGTGGTCGACAATGGTTTGACCACACTAACATCTAGGATTTAATATCTGGGCAACATTGTGTCTTCTGCAATAGATATAATGGAACAGGATTTGTCTATTCTTCAACCTGGACAATAGCAATTGCGATCTATTGTATAATTGAGCAGGACGCTACAATCATTGCGTTCTGGCTCGTGTCCTGGTGTTACATCAACAGTACGACTCTTTTCCACATACAATCTAACGGAAAGACAGCTGGCAATGACATGAAGAAATGCAAAATATTCAATGCTGCACATTGAAAAATTGGACCAATTACCTTTCACCGTGGCTGAGTCTCCTTCCACAGAATGGTTAATCCATGGCTGTATTACACTACCAGTCCGACCTTCCAATTTTAATACTGTCTACAGTATCACCAGGTAGGCAGATATGAAGCGCTGGGAGATGGATACATATGGGTGTACTGGTAATTACCATACAGATATAGATACAGGAACGGGACACTGAAGTTTTCTCCGTAGTTCAAACCGAAAGTGCTTTAAGTGGGTCTCTAGTTTGCAAAGACATTTCGCTTCACGGAGCTTGTAATGCTTCGGTTGCTAACTTGTCTTGTTATTTGAAGGGATCCCCAGCTGCTGTGATTCATCTCGTGTTCAAATTGCTTTTGAATGGGAGCTATTTAATGCTGAATGATCAAGGTTGTTGTGGGATGGTACCAGGCATCGCATTTCTAGTCACAGTAAGTTCCAGGGTTACTTGTAGTATGCAAATATTGTTTACACATACCCACACAGTTAGGGAGGCAACGCTATGGCCTTCATTTAATGTTTCCTTATGCGGTTTGATTCTCTGAGCAGACTGAAAACCATGCTTTTTCAGAAGGATGTGGCCTTAACCTCCGCCCGAGAGACTTTTGATCTCCAGGTTGAAAGTCTTCGTCTCAGATACAAGCACTAGTGCGTACGAACTTCCAACTCCATTTCGGGGAAATGGTTCATCGTATCTTTAACATGTCTGATGCGACGGGACCGTGCACCTATTTAAAAAAAAAAAAAAAAATGTGTTCTGGACTATTAAGCACCTTTCAGAGATCCTTCTGAGTTATTCCAGCCTTTATACACTCCATATTGGGAAGTGTTTTTGGAGGGCTTCCACTGGTCCTACTACTTGTAGTGGGTATCCTGGTTTTAATTTTCCTGCTAAGCAATGGACGGCCCAGTTCCTCAAGAGATGGAAAAAGGCACTCCTGGTACGACGTTGCCGTGAACGCATGGTACGTCATCTGGGTACACCTCCGCTTTGGGAGCCAAGAGAGCATTGGCTCCGATCGTTCAGACCAGTCTGGGTTGACTGCATCTTGCCTATGCTCCCCTGACTCTTCTGCGGATACGAATGCGTGTTGGACATATGTCTGACTCATCCATCGGTTGCGCCACTGGACATAGGCTTACTTCTCGACCCCTTAAAGGCCCACGTGTCCGTGTCCTCAACGTATTCCCATGTTGATGACCGCATTCTTAGAGCCCAAAAGGGATGCTTTAGCTCGGATCGGACAACGGCTCTACAACAGGTTCACAGGCATAGAGTGTTTCCTCAGCGGCTGCTGTGGGGACTGAAGAAGATCACCTTTGCTCCATTGACCTGATACAAGAGGTGTTACAGGGCCCGTCGTCTGCGGATGCAAGCGACAGTGATGTTGCGACTCCCACACAGGACACAAACATTTGGCTCTCCTTGTGATGGGAACAATTCGGCCTTTTTCCAAAACAAGCCAAATTGGAATGTGAAAACATCATTTTTTTTTTTCTTTTCGGTCTCTGCTCTCACTGAGCAGTACGGCTTTCAGCGTGCGCAGTCAGTTTGATCATATATTGACTCTTTTTAGTAGACCTGTAGAGCTTTTTCGAATTTTAATAGAATAGTTTTTCCATATACCATGTTTTTAGATACAGGTTTTATGACAATTTTTTTATGGTTTTTAAACAGGCATATTTTAGCTTTAGTTGACCTTCTCGACCTTCGGATGAGGAGTGGGTGTTATGTGCCCCAATGTACCCCAATTTAGGCCTATGTAGCTACACAACCTTTTACCTACATTTGTCCTACCTTGCTCTGCATAACTGTTCTAGGACTGACCTTTTACTCAGTTATGTGCTGAATAAATTTCGATCAGTTTCCTTGAAACTAGCCTCATTTATTATGTATGAGGATTCTTAGAAAAGTCCCTGCACATGACGTACATAACAGAATTAACATACTCTGTATAAAGGTCATGGTCATCTTCATCCTAGGGCGAAATAACTACTTTGCATAGTTGCAGGTATTAATTTAGGTTCATTTACATAATCATACTCCCCACATATCGATTGTGTAAGGAACCCCGAGGCTATCTTTATGGTATAAAAGAACCATACCAACACTAGATAGACCGAGGAGAAAGCTTCCACGCTGACACAAGACGCTGAGGTCCAGCACGCACAAGCTCCAGAAGCAGGGGTTGACATCCCTTGCGGGGTTTCCAACTCGAGACCAAGACTGGTTCCTTCATTTTCTCCCATCAGGTAATGGGGTTGGCTTTTTCCTAGGGGATTCTTGGCTTTACACGCACATACATGCTAGGTATACTAAGGTACACTTGGGTGGGGATAGCATTTTAGGAGCACGCTTGGTTACTGTCATGTTTATATGCCTGCATATATTCAGTGTTTTAGCACCATGGTAGAGCTCTACCTTTTATTTACTCTGTTGGCGCTTGTAATCTTTTAAATTTGTTTCTGTCTAATGATTGTCGCAGCAAACATGTTTTATACTGGAATGCCGCTGGTTCAATAAATGCTTATTGAAAACGTCCCCATGTTTATTCTGTATATCTCTCTGAGACTGAGTAAGCACGAATGATTGAGAGAAGTACTGCACTGTTTCCACTATCCCTCAGTGATTCGAGACTTGTCATGTTCAGTGGTTGCCAGAAACTATTAGCTCCTTGGTAAGGGTCGTGGGCTTATAGTGGCACTGTGAGTTAGCTGGTGTATAGGCCGACATATCCTGCGGGGGTGTCCGGAATCAATCTAGACACCAATCCCTTAGTTTATGTTGTCCAAACAGTGCGCAGATCCTTCAGATTTGTATGAACTACATTACAAGAGGACCACAGTTAGTAGATGAGAGATTGGGATAGACTAGTGATCCTGTAAGTCCACCTTTACATGCTATACAGACCCTCCAGGATTTCGTGATTTGTTAAAAAATTGCGAAATCGGCAGTTTTGTAAAAAAAAAAAAGCTCACTTTTTACAAAACCGCCCTCGTAATTTGGAGAAAATGCGATCTGATATATTTTTTTATTTGACGAGGCTGAAAAAGGGTCGTGAATGCATAAGTTACAGATATTGTTGACTCTCAATTCCCATCTTTTTGGGAAACGGGGACATCTTGTGGCTGTACACCGTAAATTCATAACTATGTGGGAAAAATTTGAGTGCTCAAACAAAACAGGCTGTGCAGCAGCTGACGAGCAAACTTCAGTCTAATTCTCCTTTTACGTCCCAAGTGTAATATGGCTTTTTATGACTTAACATTCTCCCAGGTGTTTCCCGACTACCTAGAGGGTAGCACTATGGAGAAAGAAATAATGACTATTCAAAAGAGGTGAACTGTCCAGGCCCACGGTTAATAGGGGCTTCCCATAGAATATGCTAAGGTCATTAAGATAAGAATCTCCCAGATACTGTGCAAATCATTTACGAAGGCAGAGCAGACAGGAAAACTGCACCCGAAATTTAATAATGCAATATTCACTCTGATTACAACACCAGGTAAATATCCCCTGGCGTGTGCTAGCTACAGTCCCATTTCCCTACAAAATACAACATGAAAATCTCGTCCAAAGTTCGGGACAATAGGCTTGGCCCAGTAACCTCTGTGCTCATGCTGCCCTCTCCAACAGGCTTTATACACAGCAGGTCTTCGGGTGTGAGATAATGGTAAAGGTAATGCATCAGTTCGAGAGAGTGGAAATGAGCATCTGGAAAACAGGTTAGGACTCCCAAAAGGGTCATTAAATAGTGCTCTAAAGTTGGCAGACCAACAGAAGCTCGAGGAGAGGGTGAGAGGGGTGGAGATGATCGGAGAGCTCCAGCCAGCCTCCAAGAATGTCAAAAAGCAATTACGGGCAATCATGGACAGAGTCATCATATTAGAATGCAGAACAGAGGATTTCGAAGAGAGAAGCCGCCGAAACAATGTTCTGGTAGTTGGACAGGCAGAAACTGCATCGAGCAGTGGGGATCTCCCTGTGTCGTCATGATTGCATTTGTGGTTTATTATACTTACCACTCGAATGCTTGCCTAAAGGGAGGCAGATGTCCTAGAAGGCGCCGCTGATGTAGTGTTGGTGGCAGCCATGTTTGCTGGTTGAAGGGTGTGTGTGAGTCAGATAGTGTCAGTGGAATGAGCAATGTCTGTAGCTTGAGTGGCGCTGGTGTGTTCTGTTTTGCTGACATTGGCACATGGGATACTCCAGGGTCTGGTTGCTGCATTATTGGCCACTCCAGGGGTTTGTGTGTTGAGGCACATGCATGTCAGAACCTTGCTTTCTTTGCAGATCGGGTTAGTGAAATTTGCATGTTGATGACTCACTGTGTCACTCATTAATTGATGGAATAGAGGTCTGCTTGTTGAATGTCTCTGGTACATCACACGTATACAGAGTTAAGCCGATGTCGGTTGTGCGTGATGTTGGTGCTTAAAGTTTGCACAGCATCTGCGAGCTTCATCGAAACCGATCCACATCTGCATGATCTGGGGTGTCTCCATGGTCAGTAGTGTCTCTGACGTCTCCCTGTGCTATTGTGCTGGTTTTAACCTTTGCTCCAGAATGTTACTACAAAGGAGAATATAGCAAAAAAAACACTCCCAGACACTTTAATCATGCCTATTTCAAAGTGAAATACTCTGCTAAAACAGTTTTCATTGATTTTAAAGGCCGGAAAGGAATGATCACGAGTAAAATAAAGTGCTGCAATAATGCCGCAAAATTGCCATTTTTGTGCCGCTAAATTAGCTTTTTTGTGCCGCTAAATTTGCTTTTTTGTGCCGCTAAATTTGCAAATCTATGCTGCAATATCCTGGGGGGTCTGACTATATGTCCTATCCCCATCATGCCCCTCACAAATATTCTAATTTGACAGGGATCAGGTCTAAATTGGGTGAACCAAGCTGGGGAAGCTTTGTAGAGGAGTTCGACCTGTGCCTCCTCCAGGAACCTGATCGTGCGAGCCACTGCATAGAATAGGATATGTCTCACATTATTTACCTGAGATTCCAGCACAAAGGGGCCGGCCATCGTTGGGCCTTTTCATTTAAGTCCGATAAACATAGAGGCTGTCAAGCAGGGCGGTCCTCGCTCAGGGTATCGGAAACCCTGCAATATGCAAACACAGTTTTTCGGACGTTCCGGAAAAAATGCAAGGACACCTTGAGAGTTGCAGTGTAGGAACTTTACTGACTGCAGTAAGTAAAGTTCCTACACTGCAACTCTCAAGGTGTCCTTGCATTTTTCCGGAACGCCCGAAAACTGTTTGCATATATATATATATATATATATATATATATATATATATATATATATATATATATATTCACCGAAAAAACCATAGGTTTTAGGGAAAGTTATAGTTAGTTGAACATTGCACTCGTACAAAACCCGTGAAATTCCCCCGTTATAGTTAGTTCAGCTAACTATAACTCGCGCCCCCGCAATGCACTGCTGATGACGTCACATATTACATCATTCATGACATGGTCAGTGACATCACTGATGACATCATCCAGTCACTGTGTGTTTCTGAAAAGTTTAAATATGTTTTATATATATGCCAAGGTGTATTGAAGAATGAGTGGGTGTATAAGTGTCTGGATGGATGATTTAGTAGGTGCGTGACTGACTGTATAAGTGAGTGATTAAATGTGTCTTACTGAATGCATGGGTTGGTGAGTAGCTACATGAGTGTGTATTTCGGTTATTGATTGGTTGCTTGAGAATTTGTATGGGAGACTGAGTGTGTGTGTGTGTGTGGGTGGGTGTGAGGTGTGTTACTCTGTGCATAGATGTGAGTGCTTGATTCACTGGGTGTATGGGTTCAAGAGTGCATGTGAAAACAGCTGTATGGGCGGGTGAGTGTGTGTATGGGTGTGTTGGTGAGTGAATGGATGTCTCAGTGGTACATGTCCAAGTAACTACATAGGGAAAAGGCTGTATGTGAGAGTTGGAGTATAAATGACTATACGTGAGAGTCAGTGATTGTGAGAGTGGCTGTATGGATGAGTGTGTACTTGTATCAGTGATTATATAAGAGAGTAAGTATGCGTTAGTATCTGTATAGGTGAGTAAATGGGAGTGTGATTGATTATTTGCATGACTGACTAGGTGTGTGAGTAACTCCATGGATGAGTGGCGGTGTGTGTCTGTATAGGTGTATCAGTGCATATGATAGTGTTGTATTGATGAGTGACTGCATGTATGAGTGATTGTATGGGTGAATGAGTGGATGTGTGGGTAGACCTAGGAATCAGTGAGTGCAGACCTAGGAATCAGTGAGTGCGCATGTAGTAACTGGTTTTGGTGTGTCGATGGTTTCGAAAATGGAAGTCTGTATTTTACAGTGGGTGTATCAAAGGTTATATTAGAGTGTGAGGAGGTGCATCAGATTTTCACGTGGATGATGTCATCAGTGATGTCATCAGTGATGTCATCAGTGATGTCATCAGTGATGTCATCAGTGATGTCATCAGTGATGTCATTTGAGATGTCATCAGTGATGTCACTGACCATGTCATGAATGATGTAATATGTGACGTCATCAGCAGTGCATTGCGGGGGCGCGAGTTATAGTTAGCTGAACTAACTATAACGGGGGAATTTCACGGGTTTTGTACGAGTGCAATGTCCAACTAACTATAACTTTCCCTAAAACCTATGGTTTTTTCAGTGAATTTGTAAGGTTTTTCAAATGCTAGTTTGTAACTATGCATACAGAAGTAGGACATGTGAAGAAAGAAGAAAAAACGCACAGAAAGAAGCAAAAGAAATGTCGAAAGAAACAGAAGTCCACAAAGACGAAGAAAAATCCAGGAAGAAGCAAGACATGTGCAGAAAGACCCAACAGAAGAGCAGAAAGAGGCCTTGTTGCAAAATCATCCTGTGCCCACACCTTTTCCAGACGTGTACTGGTGGTAACTGACTGACTAACCAGGCCTAGAGCCAGTGCTATGGTAAAAGACACTTAGAATACAGTTAAAACACCTACATACACTAGGGAACACTATGCGTTGGGGTACCCCTGTGATTAGCATGACAACCTCTGTAACTCCCTAGTACATAATAGGGCAGGGGGATTAAAACTACCTCTTAAAACGCGCCATGGGGCGCGTTTGCACACTGGTGTAGGGGGGGGGCTGAGGTTACATGTGTGCAAACACGCCCTCTGGCCGTTTTAAGTTGGGGGGTAAAGTCCCCTTGAATCCTAAGGGTCCCTGGGGTCCAACTAGCCCACTATGTACCTCCAGTATGCGCCAGAGAGCTGCGTTGCAGAGAGGTGTTCAGAGGCACGCCCCTTTTTACACCTCTCTGCAACGCAGCTCTGTGGCGCTTACTGGACGTACCTGGTGGGCTAGTTGGCCCCCAGGGACCCTCAGGATTGAAGAGGAATTAATTCCCCAACTTCAAACGGGCCACAGGGCATGTTTGCACACATCACCTCAGGCCCCACCCCCTCCCTTCACCACTGTGCAAACGCGCCCCGTGTCGCGTTTTAAGTTGGGAAATTAAGTCCCCTTGAATCCTGAGGGTCCCTGGGGTGCAACTAGCCCACCAGCTACCTCCATTAAATGCAGCCCCCTGGCGCATACTGGAGGTTCCTGGTGGGCTAGTTGGCCCCCAGCGACCCCCAGTATTCAAGGGGAATTCGTTCCCCATCTGCAAACGCGCCAGGGGGCGCAATTGCAGAGTGCTGTCAAGGAGTGGGCGTGGCCTCCGGCGCGATGCCAGTGTTTTATTTTATAATTTTTTTTACGAAGGGGGGCTGTGTGGCCCCCCTTTTATTAATTTTATGGTCCTGGGGACCCCATCCCCCAGGGCCTGCCCCCTAATATTTTTATTGGGACTCCCTGAGCAGGCCTAGGGGGTCAGGGTGTTTCTACCTTGCCCCCTTTTTGCGTTTTGCGCACTTGTTTCTGTGCCTCGGTTCTACCAAGGCACAAAATGGCTGCCAACACTTCCTGATTTGGAGTGTTGACAGCCAGTTGACAGCCAATTAGCATGCAGCTCGTGATCGGGAGGGTGCGCGGACCCTACGCGGCCATAGATATATATGTGATTTTACTTTTGATTTTCTCAGGAACTACTGAACGGATGTACACCATTTAACCAAAAGGCACGACTCTGAACTAAGGGCTACCTTTTTGCCAAATTTGGTGTAATTCCGTTCAGCAGTTCAGGCTGTAGCTGCGATGAAAGGTTCCTATGGAAAATTGCATGGGGAAAACACGTTTTGGGACCCCCCTTTTTTCTCGGCCCCCACTTGACGAATCACCCCGAGACTTTCAGGATAGGAGCGGACCGGAGCGCCCCACGAGATTTGAAAATTTCGTGAAGATTCGTCAACCGGCGCCAAAGTTATTTCAAATAGAATGTTGCGGATTTCCTATGGAAAATAGGTCCTAACTATAACTATCTACTGGCGACCGCCAGTAGATATGTGTATATATATATATGTATGTATGTATATATGTATGTATATGTGTATGTATATATGTGTATATATATATATATTATCTACTGGCGGTCGCCAGTAGATAGTTATAGTTACAACCTATTATCCATAGGAAATCCGCAACATTCTATTTGAAATAACTCTCTTGCCGGTTGACGTATCTTCGCAAAATTTTCAAACTTTGTGGCCCGCTCCGGTCCGCTCCTACCCTGAAAGTCTCGGGGAGATTCGTCAAGCGAGGCCGAGAAAAAGGGGGTCCCAAAGCGTGTTTTCCCCATGCAATTTTCCATATGAAACTTTAGACACGGCTACAGCCCGAGCTGCTGAACGGAATTGCACCAAATTTGGCAAAGAGGTAGTTCTTGGTTCAGAAAGAACCCTTTTGTTAAATGGTGTAAATCCGTTCAGTAGTTGCTGAGAAAATGAAAAGTAAAAAGATAGATATATCTAGGGCCGCGGATCCTCCCGAGCACGAGCTTTATGTTAATTGGCTGTCAACACTCCAAATCAGGAAGTGTTGGCAGCCATTTAGGGACAGAAACAAGTGCGCAAAGCGCACAAAGGGGGCAGGGTAGAAACACCCTGACCCCCTAGGTCTGCTCAGGGGGTCCCACAAGGACCCCCTGGGCAAAAAAAAAATTTTTTTTTTTTTTTAAAAATCGGCAGGATGCGCTCAGGGAGCGCGAACCCTGCCGAAAAAAAAATCGAAGCGCGGTCTCCCGCGCTCGATGTTAGACTGGCCCCCGGGTGGGCCAAGTCCCGGGGGCATGCTGGGGGGGGTTAATTTTATGTGTGGGGGGCCTCTAAGGGCCCCCAAGCCCCGGGGACCACCACCCCCGGGGCTTTATGTAGAATGGTGCGGGAGGGCTCTGAGCCCTCCCGCAGCCCCGAGGACCACCACCTCCCCGGGGCTTCTTTTTTTTAATTAAAAACCTGTGTGGGGGCTCCAGCCCCACACGCCCCGGGACCACCACCTCCCCGGGGCACTAAGAAAATTACAATGGGGGTCCGTTTTGGACTCCCAGAGCCCCGGGGACCACCACCTCCCCGGGGCTGTGCACTGAATGGGAGGGGGGCTGCGCGGCCCCCTCCTGGAGCCCTTGATGGCCCTGGGGACCACCACCCCCCAGGGCCGGCTCCTGCAGTGTCCCGGGGTGCCTACCCCCGGGACACTGCTGTTTGCAATGACAGGACGGGAGCCTCGCGGCTCCGTCCTGTCATTGCAAACTGCTTTGGATATTGGAAGAGAGAGCAGGAAACCTGCCTCTCTTCCAATATCCAAAGCCGATGCTTTCCACATGGGGAGCAGCATGTTAGCTGCTCCCCATGTGTAAAAGCAATGCCGGCTCCCGTAGGACACGGGGAGCCGGCGGGACTGTGGGGGGTTTGGGGACCCCCCCACAGTCCCCAACGAGAGGCCAGGCCCCGGGGGATGGGGTCCCGGGGCCATAAGTGGCCACGGAGGGGGGCCACGCAGCCCCCCTCCCCAAAGGTAAAAAAAAAAAAAACGATCGGGCCCGCAGGCCCCGCCCCCTTCCTTCACCACTCTGCAAACGCGCCCCTGGCGCGTTTGCAGAGGGGACGATTCCCCTTGAATACTGGGGGTCCCTGGGGCCAACTAGCCCACCAGGAACCTCCAGTATGCGCCAGGGGCTGCCTTGCAGAGAGGTGTACAGAGGCCACGCCCCTTTTACACCCTCTGCAACGCAGCTCTATGGCGCTTTTGGAGGTATATGGTGGGCTAGTTGCACCCCAGGGACCCTCAGGATTCAAGGGGAGTTAATCCCCGACTTAAAACGCGCCACGGGGCGCGTTTGCACAGTGGTGAAGGGAGGGGCGGGGCTCAGGTGACATGTGTGCAAACAGGCCCCGTGGCGCGTTTTAAGATGGGGAATTAAATCCTCTTCAATCCTGAGGGTCCTGAGGGCCAACTAGCCCAACAGGTACGTCCAGAAAGCGCCACAGAGCTGCGTTGCAGAGAGGTGTAAAAAGGGGTGTGGCCTCTGTACATGTCTCTGCAACGCAGCCCTCAGGCGCATACTGGAGGTTCCTGGTGGGCTAGTTGGCCCGTAGGGACCCTCATTATTCAAGGGGACTTAATCCCCAACTTAAAACGCACCACGGGGCGCGTTTGCACAGATGTCACCTCAGGCCCCGCCCCCTCCCTTCACCATTGTGCAAATATTCCTCTAAAATCAGCCGAAATCCGAATTCCGATTTACTCACCTGTTATCAGGAGAGACCTCAGTGCTGCATCTTTCAGCCCAGTACTGATCCTGAAAAGTAATTTTAACCGTACTTACCGGTAACTTGAATTTCCTTCATAGGCTAACATTGACTGGTTTCACTTGGAAATTCTTCTAAGTGTGGAGTTTTGGAACTTTAGAATATTCTTCTAAAATCAGCCGAAATACGAATTCCGATTTACTCACCTGTTATCAGGAGAGACCTCAGTGCTGCATCTTTCAGCCCAGTACTGATCCTCAAAAGTAATTTTAACCGTACTTACCAGTAACTTGAATTTCCTTCCATAGGATATCATTGCCTGCTTTTTGCTGAAAAAGTTTCTAAGTGTTGATTTTTGAAACATACAAATATTCCTCTAAAATCAGCCGAAATCCGAATTCTGATTTACTCACCTGTTATCAGGAGAGACCTCAGTGCTGCATCTTTCAGCCCAGTGCTGGTCCTGAAAAGTAATTTTAACCGTACTTACCAGTAACTTGAATTTCCTTCATAGGATATCATTGCCTGCTTTTTGCTGAAAAAGTTTCTAAGTGTTGATTTTTGAAACATACAAATATTCCTCTAAAATCAGCCGAAATACGAATTCCGATTTACTCACCTGTTATAAGGAGAGACCTCAGTGCTGTATCTTTCAGCCCAGTACTGGTCCTGAAAAGTAATTTTAACCGTACTTACCAGTAACTTATATTTTCTTCCATAGGAATCCATTGTCTGGTTTTCAGCAGAAAAGTTTCTAAGTGTCGATTTTCACAAACTACAAATATTCCTTAAAAATCGCCTGTATGACTTAAACGCATTCTTTCAACTGTTTACAGGAGATGCACCAGTGCTGGATCCAGGATCCAACACTGAGTAAGAAAAAGTAACGATAACAGTTTTTACCTGCTAAGTGAATTTCCTTCCATAGGATAACATTGGTGATTCTATGAGAAAAAGTTTCCAAGTGTCAACTTTTAAAATACAATAATATTCCTTAAAAATCACGACTGTAACCAAAACGCTTTTACTCAACTGTTTACAGGAGATGTACCAGGACTGAATCTAGGATCCAGTCCTGTGGTTAGAAAAGTAATCCATAAAGTAACTAATTGCATTTAACTAGAAATTCACATTGAGCTGAATGTTGCATTGTGTTTGAAAATGTGTTGCCCATTGCAACAACTGTAACTACTGTACTTAAAAGTCTATTGCCTATGTGCAAAGTATTTAAACTAAAGTAATTCATTCTGAGAGAGTATTTTTTGTAATGTATAATGTAATTACAATGTAATTTAAAAAATAAAATATGTAAAAGAAATTGTTTCTAAAAATGTAGTAAATCAGTATGAAAAAAATTAATATAAAAATTAATACATTTAAAAATTGTCATTTAAAAAACCTTTGAAATTCACTGAAAAAACCGTAGGTTTCAGGCACGTTATAGTTACAAATTAGCATTTTAAAAACCTTTGAAATTCACTGAAAAAACCATAGGTTTCAGACACGTTATAGTTAGAAATTAGCATTTAAAAAACCTTTGAAATTCACTGAAAAAACCAGAGGTTTTAGGGACAGTTATAGTTAGTTGGACATTGCACTCGTACAAAACCCGTGAAATTCCCCCGTTATAGTTAGTTCAGCTAACTATAACTCGCGCCCCACAATGCACTGCTGATGACGTCACATATTACATCACTCATGACATGGTCAGTGACATCACTCATGACATCACTGATGACATCTCAAATGACATCACTGATGACATCATCCACGTGATAATCTGATGCAGCTCCTCACACCCTAATATAACCTTTGATACACCCAATCTAAATTACAGAGTGCCATTCGCAAAACCATAGACACTCCAACACCAATAACTACATACCCACTCACTGATTCTTAGGTCTACACACACACATCCACTCACTCACCCGTACAGTCACTCATACTTATGGTCACTCAGTACAGGACTATCATATGCACTCTTACTCCTATATAGACACTCAAACACCGCCACTCATCCATAGAGGTACTCACACACCTAGTCAGTCATGCAAATAATTAAACACACTGCCATTTACTCACCTATACAGTTATACACACACCAGCTCACTTAATCATACAAATACTAGCACATTGTTACGCTCTTATACAATCACTGATACAAGCACACACTCATCCATACAGCCACTATCACAATCACTCACTCTCGCTTATAGCTATTTATATACTCCAATACACATATATACTGCCTTTCACATATTTAGTTACTCACACATGTACCACTGGGACATACATTCACTCACTAACACACTCTTACACACACTTACCCACCCATACAGTCTATCACAGATGCACTCTTGAAACCATCCACCCAGTGAATCACCCACTCACACATCTATGCACAGTCGCACACACCCCATCCACACAAACACTCAGGCACCCATACAGATACTCCTAGAACCAATAAATAACCCATATAGACACTCATGTAGCTATTCGCAAATCCATGCATCCACTTACACACCAACAGATGGATACAGACATTCACACAGTTTAGTCACTAACCCATGCATTCAGTAAGATACGTTTAATCACTCACTTGTAGAGTCAGTCACGCACGTACTAAATCATCCATTCAGACACTTATACACCCACTCATTCTTCAATACGCCTTTCCCTATATATATTAAACATATTTAAACTTTACAGAAACAGTCACTGGATGATGTCATCAGTGATGTCATTTGAGATGTCATCAGTGATGTCACTGACCATGTCATGAGTGATGTAATATGTGACGTCATCAGCAGTGCATTGCGGGGCGCGAGTTATAGTTAGCTGAACTAACTATAACGGGGGAATTTCACGGGTTTTGTACGAGTGCAATGTCCAACTAACTATAACTGTCCCTAAAACCTCTGGTTTTTTCAGTGAATTTCAAAGGTTTTTTAAATGCTAATTTCTAACTATAACGTGTCTGAAACCTCTGGTTTTTTCAGTGAATTTCAAAGGTTTTTTAAATGCTAATTTCTAACTATAACGTGCCTGAAACCTACGGTTTTTTCAGTGAAATATATATATATATATAGTTTAAAACCAGGTTCCAGCAGGAGGAGGAGTCGCACACAGTGCAAGATTTGATTTCTTATAGAGCCCTCCTCGACCTACAGGACTGTTTGATTATTGAAGGCGATTTTAATGTAACTTTTAGCCGATGGATTTAGGATGTGGCAGTGAAGAGAATGAGGTTTGGGGAATCCCTATACTCAATACTAAACCAGTCAAATGTTGGACAAGTGCAGCCTACCAGCTCATGTCATTCACTTTATCTTATGATTTGAGGGCTGTACAAGTAGAATAGGATAGTGCCTGATTTCGTTGGTGCTTTGGGGTAACTTGGTTACTTTAAGGTATTAAACAGGGGGGATAGTGACCACAGTGCTCGCCACTGCACCTTAAGAGATATGTGAATTTTCAGGGTGAACGTCCCGACCTCGCTAAGCATTGATGCAGTTCCATCTAATAATAAGTGAAGATTAAAATGGGATAAAGTAGCAACTAACGCAGATTTTAGAGCCCTTATGGCTATGTCCCTAGGAGATGCTGTATTAAGTTTAAAAGAAGTGGTCTTTGCTGAGCTTAGTGATGATTTCTGGCAGCTTGAGATCTCAAAGGTAAATGAGGGCCTTGTTAAGCTGCTTAGTGATTGCTTTGTAAGCTCTGCTAGACCTAGTCGCCCTTCACTAAAGGCGTGTAGCTGGTACAATAAAGCGTGCAGAACAAGAAAAATTAGCTAAGCCTTGCCCTGATCAAGGATGATTGAATTTGTTTGTATTCTAAACGTTTAACATGAATCAAAGTACAGATTAAAGCACACACGGAGTGGGACTCACAATTATGGGCGAATTTATATGAGGCTGCTGCCCATAAGGACAGTAGTTTGTTTTGGAAGATAGCAGCCTATGGCAACTGCCAATCACTCAATAGTTTGGCTAACTGTATTCCCTCTGACGTATGGTATTCCCATTTTCATGATCTTTATAAAAAGGACCCGATCAATGGTAGGCTTTCTGACTTTAGTATAAATTACTTAGTTCCTTCAGGCCTCATTAAATTCGAGGTCAGTGAGACAGTCTCTGCAATCAAGAACATTGCGAGGGGCAAGGCACCAGGGCCCAATGGTATCCCATGCGACCCTTCTCTAATAGATGTTGATGGTTGGGCCGCATATTTCAATAAATTATTCAATGGTATTCTTCAAGGGGCTAAGATTCCTTGTAGTTGGAAGGCAGCTGAAATTGTCCCTATTCATAAGAAAGGTACACAAGACTCTCCTTCTAACTATAGGCCGATCAGCCTTATTGATGTGGCCAAAAAGGTTTTTACTAGGCAAATTCTAGGGCCCTTGGAAGATTGGATATAAGAACATCAGGCCCTCTCTCCCCCTGCAGGCGGGTGTTCGCAAAGGTGTTAGTACAACTGATCAGTTTTTAGATTTCTATTGATATACTGGAAGACTGTTCTCCGAAAAGCACATCTTTATCTGGTCTTTGGAGAACTAAAGTCTGCATTCGCCCTTGTCCTACGTGGGAAGCTCTGGGAGGTGCTAAAAAATAATGGGGTTTCCCATTATCTTTTGAAGGTTCTGGTTCGCCTTCACGAAAATACACATGCTCAAGTTAGATGGGGAAGGGGTGGGGAATTTTCAGATCAGATACCCATCTATAATGTAGTTTGTCAGGGATGTGTCCTTGCCTGACCCCAATTTCTCTCTACTTAAAAGATGTGGCACTCTATCTTGAAGATGACATGAATGATGCACCCCGATTAGCAGGCTGCAAGATTCCTCTTTTGTTATTTGCGAATGACACCCTATTAATATAGAAAACCCTGAGTGGTCTGCAATGTCTAGTGGACAAATATGCTGCCTCTTGTAGTGAACGCGGACTGGTGATCAATCATACGAAGACTAAGTTTATGACCATCAGCCCATTTGAGTGTTAGAAGTTCTATTTTTTTGGAGGGTAGACCACTAGATAGGGTTTACTTACCTGGGGATCAATCTCACTAAATTAATGTCTTGGGTGTCGCAAGTTGAGAGAAGCAGTTTGAACCTCACCCAGCATGCAGCAGTCATTTTAAAAATGCATTGGGCCTCTCGAGATTTACAGATATCTCCTGCTCTGAAATTGTATAGAGCCAAGGCAGAGGGCAGTGCAGTGCATTGTATGAGGCCGACGTGTGGGGCAATGTTGATCTGACCACGTTGGGGGTGGCGGAGAATACCTTTATAAGAGCATCTGCCAAAAACTACCATATTGATACCCCTCAGACGTGACCTGGGCCTTAAGCTCATTTGTCATAAAGCCCAGCTCAGGCCATTGCTGTTTTGGCGACGTTTTGGAGGGCTATTATCTTTTCAGGATGTAGATTCTCACAACAGGGCTTGCAACATTAATGGCTCTGCCTTGTTAAAAATATGATGGATAAGATAGGCCTTGGTGAATTTTGGTCCTCTTGCCGTGCCTCAAAGCTTCACCAAAGGTATCCCTTAAAAAGGCTTTTTGGGAGTACATGTGGTCTGAAGAACTTAAGCATGTCTCAGAGGGATCTCCTGCGGATACATTTCAATATTTTAAGATTGATATGGCCTTTGAGCCTATTTTAGATTACATAACCCCGATAGCTGCTAAGAGCACATACCTTAAATTCTGATATGGCACTCTCTCACTACAGCTGCTCTGAGCAAAATGGAACCTAGGTGGCACAGTGATATCTACATGTCCATCATGCCAGCAGGCAGAGGAATCTCTAGCACATTTTGTATTCTTCTGCCTATCGTATGTGTACCCTAGAAAATCTGGATTATTCCTTTATGTAAACCTGGTTGTCGGCAGTACCAGGGTGCTCTACAGCTGCTGCACACCGATTCCAGTCAGGTGATTGTCTGTGCAGTGTCTAAATACCTATACTGGAGATGCTGCATTAGAATGGAAGCGTTGGTCTGAACTTTTGGATAGTATAGTGGCCAGTTTTTAATCTGATATGAGGAACCCTGCTTGCCTTTTTAAAATCCTTTTTCTCTTTATTGGCTTTGGTCATAATAATTCTACTTTTTAACGGGATTCTCTTTTACAGATGATAATGAGCTGCTTTTTATGACTATTCCTTTTTTAATAGGTCTCCCTTTTTAACTATTCACAAGTAATGGACTTTTACTCTTTTTATAAGCCATTCTTTGCTCTGAATTTGTGATGTTTTAGGTTGCTATTTTCTCTTAAACTGTGTTGTATGTATATGTGTCTTATTTGTTGTGTACTTTTTATGGTTGTAAAATGCCGAATAAAGTATTTTGATGATGATTTGTTATCACATTGTTACTGGCCATTGAAAGGCATTTGGTTACATGTAACCTCATAGATTACAACTGTAGAATTTTACTTTGATGACTCATGATAGGACCTATTGAGTGGGGTTGTATATTGTATAGACATCTGTAATTTTGTACATATTTGTAATTTTATAAATGTATTCTTGATGGTTGACAGTTTATCCACACTTCAGTAGGCCTGGATTGTGTATAGTGTTAAGATATTGGTAAAGACTAGAGTCCTTATCAATTCAATGGAACGTCATATCAGATTCCTTTAGGCCTTGGCTAGGCAGCACATGTGCTATCTCGAAGAGAAGTGTTTAATCTGTGACCTTCAGCCCGATCATAGGCTTACAATTTGCTCGTTCCATCGTCTGTCGCATATCTTTTGTCCCCATTTGTCCATGGCATGCATGTGTCATGCCTCCTCTTGTGTTTAGCCTTCCCCCAGAGCATGGATAAAATACTTGTCAATCCACTTCTCCCTTTTTAGGAGCTACTTTCTTTTTTGTGTTTGAGCATTCCTCATGAGTACTCGTGTTTTTACAAGCTGTCTCCTCCCACCCGGGCTTCATTTCAAACTGGCCCTGTTTTTTTTTTGTTTCTCTGTGTTCTTAAAAACCAGCCGGATTTCACTATATCGAACAAAAGTAAAAGGATCATCGCTATTTTAACAATATTGGTCGTGTTTTAGGAAAAAGAACAACAAAAAACAAATGCAATATGTGCATGAAGTGGTATCATGCAATTCAGTCTGAGCTTTATTTTACAGTGTGGTGGGTCCCTCTAGTGTCTGAAAACGGAATATCCTACACAATATTCTGTCACATTCTATTTGCGTTATACCGCACAGGCTGTGTCAATGCTTTTTTACATGACTTTCAGCCATGCTGAACAGAATCCGTGCTGCTATTCAGCTTCACTAAAAGACATTGACATTGCCAATAGTTCTCAGGTTGCCGAGATCTTTTGGCTTTGCCAGTGCTTGTTTTGTTAGGTCGAGCCTGTGACAGCATATGCACTCTTGTTTGTGAGACTATTATTTAAAATAAAGTGCTTGGATCCCGCCCTTTGCTTACCATTTGTTGGCTTTAGAGTCACAAATTTTTGCTGCTTCCTAATTGGCCAGCTTATTCCAATCATCACTTCCATTCCTTTCTGTGGCGCATGGACCACGCACTGATTGATTCAGCCTAATTAGTGCCCGTCCGCTGTTCACAATGTAATTGAGGTACTATTTATTCTTCTCCCTTGTTTTATACTGGCTTTTACCACAAAACTGACATGGAAATGTGCTATCAGAAATAACAAGACACACGTCTGAAAATGCAGGAATCAAGTCAGGAATGACACTATTTAAACAAGTAAATATTAAGTGTCAGACACATTGTTAATCAAAAATAACACCATACAATCTAGGAAGTAACAAGTGTCTAAGACACATCACTAATCAAGAGTAAAAACATGCAGTCTAGTAAGTTTAAAATCACGGCAATTCAAAGAAATAGTGAGAGAGAGAGAAATTGAATATCAAAGCACAGTAAGGCAGTATGAACTTGTCAAATGTTCAATCTATAAAAGAGCTAGCTGGGAACACCTCACGTTGATTACACTATAAGAGGTGGTTATTGAGCTGGTCAGTGAACAGTCCTTTTATACATCTTTAATGAGGAACCATTGACCGCAAAGTCTATTTTTAGCAGGTGTTTGACCGCAGAACATAACAAAAGTTGAACATTTTATTTCAAACAATTTGCGTCCCTTCTCGGGAGTTTTAAAGGTGAAGCTCCTCATACGGTACATAGTGCATTGAAAGGTTATTTCATTTTAAGCCACGTCGCAGTCTTAGTTTCCAAAGCAAGCGAAACATCAGGTGAGAAGCCGTGGAAAGTTAGTTAGCACCCACCCCTTACTCTTACCCCATCTTGTTCTTCTAGATGATAGATGCATCCTGTTATTGCTACATCTTCTCGATGTTCAGAAAGATGTACAAGCAGAGGACAGGGGCAGAGACCGGGGGCTTGATGACTTGTTTATCAAAAAAGCAGTGAACTGAGGATTGTGGCCTTCACAGGAGAGATGAATATAATTTTGTAAACGGGCATGAGGCCTACTGTCTCAGGGAATGCTTAAGGCAGTATGGACAATTTAGCACACCCTTACCTATTGACTGACAGGGACATTCAGGACTCATGCTTCGGATGTGGAAACAATAGCTGAGGCATTATATGGTAAAACCTGCTTCATTTCCCTCCTCTTGTTCATTCTTGAACAAAACCCTTACAGCGTACTGTTCGAGGCATGTGAGCTGTAGATCACATGCTTTGCATAGCCTGCCATCTAGTGTTGGGTCTGGATGTTTGCACTTTGTTTTTCTTCGAAGAATTCTTTTCCAGTCACGAGGTAGGTGACTCCCCCTTTCGGTGATAGTGCTCATGGGCATCAACCCCATTGTTAGATTGTTTTTTTCCGCCATCGGGTTCGAATGTGAATTGCTGCGCTCCGGTTCGGCACAGTTTATCGGGTTCCCTTTGATGCGCAATCCACTACCCTCGACGGTATGGTTTCGCAATCGCGTTTCCCATTCTCCGCGTATCGTTTCGACTCAAAAACCTTCGATCGGAAAACTCGTGGAGGGCCGTTGGGCCTACCCGCGCCGGGCTCGCTAGCAGTCGATGGAACGGGCTCCATTCGAGCTCTGTCCTGAGTGTCGTGCTAAGTTCCCGCGCACCTACTTGCACGAAGTGTGCAACCTCTGCCTATCCCCTGAACAAGACTAAAAGCACTGCGACGTGTGCCGATCGTTTCGATCGAAGAAGACACTCCGTGACCGTCGGGCTCAACGTCACGAAATGCAACATCAGGGCGGTTCCGCACCGGACCTCTTCGGCGAAGATTCCGACAGAGAAGAACTACATGCTCAAGGAGCCGAAGAAGCAGACATATCTCCGTGTCCGAGGCCGACTCCGACATGAAAAAAGAGGAGCAAGTTACACCAGGTCAGCGTACTGTGAGTACAGAAACCCCCTTATCCCAGCAACACAAGACCAAAAAGGCTTCGGTCCTTCCTCTGCCTTCGGGCCAAGGTCGGCACCAGGAAAAAGTTTCAGGCGCCCCTGCCTCGGGCCCGGCGCCGAAACACAAGGAAAAGTCTTCTGGCTCAGGCTCTAGTCGGCCCCATGCCGGTGTCGAGCCAAAACCTTCGGCGTCAAAACCGAAGCATGTTGTAGTCACCATTCCACCGTTATCATAGAGTAAATCTTCGGAGCCGAAAATTTCTACGCTGAAAACGGCGACCTAAGACAAAAAGACTCCACCAAAAGAGCCTCGATCCGACGTTCCACCTTCGGATCCAAAACAGAAAGAACTGGTAATAAATCCAGACACTGGGCAAATTCACGCCAATTTACCTGTGAAAAGGAAAATAGGCCTGCAGGAGGATTACCACGTTCCTCTAAAGAGAACAAATGTGGGTACTAACCCATCTCCACCTTACATTACCACTCCTTCGCCCACTGATCCAAATTTACTTGTCACACCCACAAATTCACCACCACCGCTATCATCTGACCCACAGGATGAAAGGGATGGGGATGGGGATGAGCATAGGCCCAGGATGCTGACCCATGGGAAGATTGACACTGACCCAAACACGGATAATGACCCTGACTTGTATCCGTCCAGACCCTCACCACCGGACGACAACATAGGATACATTGAGCTACTTAACAGAGCTGCTCATTATCATGGGGTGGAGCTGCATAAGGAGGCTTTAGAAGAGGATTTCTTATTTGAAACCCTAAGTTCCTCTCAGAAAGTTACTCATACATTGGCAATGCTTAAAGGGATACTTAAGCATACAGATGAGATCTTTAAAGATCCTGTGAGGGCAAGAATCATTACATCCAGGGTAGAGAAAAAATATAAACCTGCACCTACTGACCCCGCCTACATCAAGAGTCACCTGCCTTTAGACTCTCTTGTGGTTTCCAACGCTCGCAAGGGAGCTAACTCACAGACCACAGGTGAGGCCCCTCCTCTTGATAAGGAGTCGAAATTAATTGATGCCTCGGGCAAAAGGGTAGCGTCGCAAGCAGCCAATCATTGGCGCATTGCTAATGCTCAAGCTTTGTTAGCACGCTTTGACAGGGCTCATTATGATGAGTTAGAGAAGCTGGTGCAATTTCTGCCTGATGGGCATAAATCAAAGGCTAATGACCTTATTCAGGAGGGTCAATTAATTACAAATACCTCCATCAGATGTGCCTTAGACGCAGCAGACACAGCAGCCCGCGCAGTAAACACCAGTGTACTGCTACACAGGCATGCTTGGTTGAGAATTTCAGGATTCAAACCTGAGGTGCAAGCCTCTATCCTCAACCAACCATTTGACAAGGAACACCTCTTTGGCCCCGCAGTTGACACTTCGCTGGAAAAAATGAAAAAAGACACTGAGGTCGCCAAGTCCATAGGGGCTTTGCAGTTACCTTCAAATAGGGGATCCTTTTGTCGCCCCTTTTACAGGGGTGGCTCCAAGAATATATCAACAGAGAATCCCTCCTCCTCTTACAAGGGCAACAACCAATCGCCCTCATCAAGAGGCTATTTTAGAGGTGGGTTTAGGGGAAACAACGGTAAGGGAAGAGGCAGAGGCAACTCAACACGCACTTCCCCCGCAAACAAGAAGCAGTGCCTTCCTTCCGTTACCCCCTGATCATACCACTCCTGTCAGGGGACGTCTCTCCCAATTTCTACCTGCCTGAAATACAATCACCTCAGACAAATGGGTTCTACAAATTATCCAATATGGTTACTGCCTGGAACTTACAGACTCCCCCCTCAAAGAACATCTCTGTCACAAGAACATCACACCCTTCTAAAGCAAAAAGTTCTCTCTCCGTTAGAGAAAGAAGCTATAGAACCAGTCCTGTTACAATATCAAGGGGCTGGTGTACACTCTCTGTACTTCTTAATTCCCAAAAAGGATGGCTTTCTCAGGCCTATACTAGATCTCAGAGAACTAAATCTATACATTCAGTCAGACCACTTTCATATGGTGACACTCCAAGAAGTGCTCCCGCTCCTTCAGCAAGGTAATTTTCTGTCCCTCTGGACTTAAAGGACGCCTATTTCTATATCGCAATACACCCTGCTCACCGCAAATATCTCAGGTTCGTGGTAGCAGGCCAGCATTATCAATTCAAGGTGCTCCCATTCGTAGTAACTACCGCACCCAGGGTTTTCACCAAATGCCTGGCAGTAGTCGCAGTTCATCTACGAAGACAACACATTCACGTCTTCCCATACTTAGACGACTGGCTCATAAAAGCCAGCTCGCAACAAAGCTGTCTACGTCACACTCACAAAACAGTGCAGTTGGTCCACGATCTTGGATTCATAGTAAATCTGTCCAAGTCCCATCTCCACCATCCAACACACAAATGTGTTTCGGAGCCACTATAGATACACAAAAGGCTCTGGCCTACCCCAATCCGGCCAGAGTCCGCAATATGCAGACTCTACTCTCTGTTTCAGCCTCAACACTCATTGCCAGCTCGAGTTTTCATGCAGAGTTACTAGGGATGATGGCGTCTTGCATCCTAATAGTCCCTTACGCAAGACTTCAAATGCGTCCCCTGCAGGAATGCTTAGCACGCCAGTGGAACCAGGCTCAGGGTCTGTTATCAGATCTAGTGTTGGTAGACTGCCGCATCCATCACTCTCTGCAGTGGTGGAATACACAAAACCTATCAAAAGGGCGGCCCTTCATCGACCCGGTTCCACAGATAGTGCTAACAGCAGACGCATCTCTGACTAGTTGGGGAGCTCATCTCCAAATGCACACAATTCAGGGCATGTGGAGCTTGCAGCAAAAACAGCTTCACATAAATCATCTAGAGCTGCTAGCGATTTTTCTAGCGCTCAAAGCATTTCAAGTTCATCTAGTAGGCAAAGCTGTCCTGGTTCGTACAGACAACATGACAGCAATGTACTACATACAAAAACGGGGGGACACATTCTCTACAGCTGTCACAATTAGCACAGACCATCTGGAGATGGGCCATACGTCACAAAATGTATCTCCTCGCAGAACACCTTCCAGGAGTAAACAGTCCGATTGCATATCTGCTCAGTCGTCAAAGACAACAGATCCATGAATGGGAACTCCACCCTCAAGTTCTCCTCCCATTCTTTCAGATGTGGGGCTTTCCAGACATAGATCTGTTCGCCACAAACCTAAACGCAAAATGCCTAAGCTTCGCATCCAGGTATCCACACCCATTGTCCATAGGCAATGCACTATGGATGAATTGGTCAGGGATATTTGCCTACGCTTTTCCGCCTCTCCCACTCATTCCATTAGTGGTTCGGAAACTCAGACAGGCGTCCCTGACACTAATCCTAGTTGCTCCCACATGGGCCCGTCAACCCTGGTTCACAATCCTGTTGGAGCTCTCAGTAGTTCCTCACCAAAAACTACATCTCACACCCAATCTCCTCACGCAGAGCCGTGAAGATATAAGACATCCAGATCCCAGTCATCTCAACCTTGCGATCTGGCACCTGAAATCTTAGAGTTTGGCTACCTCAATCTCCCGCCAGACTGCATGAACGTCATTAAAGGTGCTAGACGTCCTACCACAAGAGCCTACTATGCAGCAAAGTGGAAGCGGTTTGTGATATACTGTAATAACAATCAAATCAACCCGCTTGATGCTTCAGTTCAAAACATTATATGCTATTTATTACATCTGCAGCGTTCAAATTTAGCATACACATCCATACGCTTACATCTTGCTGTAATAGCTGCGTACCTCCAGAACAGACAACATATGTCTCTCTTCAGAGTGCCTGTCATTAAAGCATTTATGGAGGGACTTAAAAGAATCATTCCCCCAAGACTTCCACCTGTTCCAGTATGGAATCTCAACATTGTCCTCACCAGACTGATGGGTCAACCTTTTGAGCCATTGCACATGTGTGAGCTGCAATTTCTCACTTGGAAGGTAGCTTTCCTCATAGCTATCACATCACTGAGGAGAGTGGGTGAGCTTCGGGCACTAACCATAGAAGAACCATTTTTACAAGTACACCAAAACAAAGTGGTTCTTCGGACCAACCCTAAATTCCTACCCAAGGTCATTTCTGCCTTTCATATCAACCAATCTGTTGAGTTGCCCGTTTCATCCCTCAACCAGATTCTGTGGCAGAACGTGCTTTACACACATTAGATGTGAAAAGAGCATTACTCTACTACGTAGAAAGGACAAAACCTTTCCGTAAGAAAAAAACAACTATTTGTAGCTTTTGCTCTACCACATAAAGGCAATGCCATATCAAAATCAGGTATTGCACGGTGGATAGTCAAGTGCATTCAAACATGCTATGCAAAAGCAAAGCGAACATTGACAATTTCCCCTAGAGTGCACTCCACACGCAAACTAGGGGCTTCTATGGAATTCTTAGGAAATATACCCATAGATGACATCTGTAAAGCTGCAACATGGTCTACACCTCACACATTCACAAAACACTATTGTGTAGATGTGTTGGCAAGACAGCAAGCTAGTGTGGGCCAAGCAGTTTTTTTACGTACACTATTTCAGACTGCAACAGCTACAGGTTAGCCACCGCTTTGGGAGATAGCTGCTATATAGTCTATGCAAAGCATGTGATCTACATCTCACATGCCTTGAACGGAAAATGCTACTTACCCAGTATGCATCTGTTCTTGGCATGTAGAGTTGTAGATTCACATGCGCCCAGCCACCTCTCCGGGTACCATTTTCCTTGCAGGCCCTCCTCCCAGTTGGGGTATCCAAGGGGTGTCATTCACATAGGAACATTGGTTCTCTTGTGGCTTCCTTAACTCTATATACTCTCCTTCAAGTATGTCAATGAGGGATGTATAGGGTGTCTCTGTAGGTGATGGTGTATCTACATTTAAATTCTCTCTCAGTTGGTATCTACTAGTGGTGAGTTGGGGGCTATTGACCGGGCACTGGGTAATGGTAGCAGGGTGCATTGAAAGACCAACTTGTAAAGCGCGAACAATTGCCCAAAGGCGTCAAGGCGCATTGAGTGAGGTCCTGGCGTTGGGAACTCTACAACTTCTAAGATTGCTAAATTATCCCCATTCCCTGTTCTACCCTTCTTGTGTATAGGATTTTTTAAGTTTCCTGTTCCTTCATAATTCATACCGTCTAATTTAGACAGAACACCTGTACGGCACAACAGAGGAGCAACAGCACACCGAAAACTGGTAATAGAATTTTTAGAAGGGCAGACTGCCATGAAGGCATCCAGCTAAAGTCCAAGCAGTCTGTGGCTCTGTCTGCCCTCGTACCTCCTTCAGCAATCATTTTCTCTCCTATATTGCTTAAGTCCTCGATGGCCTTTGTGATGGACCCGTTCTGTTCATCGTTTGCAGTCACGAATGTGCAGCAGGAGCTCCCAATCTTGTGACAAACTCCACCCTTCATGGCTGTTAGCATGTCCAGGATGTACCGGTACTGCATGACCATAAGTCTCAAAGGATGCAGTTCCTCCCTTATAGCGTTCAGCCCATCTTTGGTATTGTTGATGGCCCACATGAACTCGTAGCGGGTCACCTGGAGCCAGCGTAAATTCGCCTTGATCTGGAACATCGGAATGATGTTCCCGAAGAAGAGCTGGGCGTCGTTGAATAGCCAGAACTCCTGGGGTATATCTTTAAAGGCTGTCCACCCAAAATACTCCGCATACAGTCGATGTCGGTGGAGCAAGGTAACAGAGCCAGTCATTGGATGGGCATGGATTTGGAAAATATTAGCTGCAGGAATGGCCAGGGTAACTTTGTGCATGGTCACCAGGGTACACAGTCCATTCCATCGAGGAGGCAGTTGGAGATAGAAACGCTCTTGCAAGCCCAGTAGAAATCCATTAGGCTGGAGGTGCCATATTGCATGTCCAAAGTAAAGATGGTGCTGTTGCAGCCAGACTTGCGCCCAACAGGTACCGTGCCATTTCCTAGAAAACGGATAAGAGGTGACTTTAGTTTGAAAGCTCTTTTAGATTTGGACATTTTCTCCCCACCCCAAGTGGTACCTTCCACCCTCCTGAGACCATATTTGGTGACACTCGTCCTCCGCTTCCCAAAAATCCCATCTTCTTAATCTGAGTCTAGCCAAGATGGCCCTAGGGACGCTGCTCTACAATGCATGTAGCCTGGGGCACTCCATTTGTCATGGACATAAATATGTGCAATTAGACGTAGAGTAGTTCTATTTTGGCATGGGCACTGTAGACTGTGGGGTACAGTCTTCACAGTCTTCTGTGGATTAACTTAATACCATAAGACCATTTTTTCTAACGAAGGCTGCCCTAGTCTCTATTCCAAGTACTCCTACCTTACGCATTTTTGTTCTCTCCTTTTCTACCCTTTTATTGTTAGTGATAACTTTGTACGTTATTGGGGTGTGGTCCCATGCTGTGGCATTTACGAACACTTCAGCGATGTCGGCCTTAATGATCTGAACTTGCCCCCGTATTCAGCAGAGGAACAGGCATAGGAGACACTTTGCAGTGTGTGGTGGTTCTTCCCTGGGAAAAATCAGTCTATCTGTGCTTACTGCATGGGGAATGTTTGAGCACACAACAGGATTCATTAGTCTACTGTGGCCATCTCACTATACCACATGTGGTCTTGGAAAGAGTCATGGGCACTATGTTGCCTGTCTACTGGGGCATCCCTTCGATGACTGGACGACTTAGGGGGACATATTGTGGCGTTAGTGGTGCTGTTACAGGAAATAGGGGCATTGGAACATGCTGTGTTACTAAGGATGCCATTACCCTCAGTGCAGGTGTCATCAGGGAAAGGGGAAAAGGATATGGGGTACATAGTGGTGCGGGCAGCTTCAACAGATTGAGGGATACAAGTCTTTTTATCCAGGTAATGAGAAAGAAATGCGAACCAAATAAATATTGCTAGTGCCATTCCAACAATAAGATAATTACATAAAACATAGCAACATATCTTGTTATAAGGATTTGCTTCTCTTCTGGTGTTGCGACTGTATCTGTAGACTGCAAAACGATCACCGTCTTCTTCTCCGATAGTCAATGGGAACAAGTTGCCCTCTTCTTGTTCATTATTCAGTGTTGAGGTGGTGCAGGGTCGACCCTGATGTTGCTCAGAAGTATCCATGCCTTCCTCTCGGCAATGCGGACAGCTGTGGGTGAGGAGTCTGTGACTTTAAAAGGTCCTTCAAACTTTAGGTTCTTCCACCGATGGACTGCCTTCCGGACAAAGATTTGTGTTCCGGGACGGATAGGTGGGAGCTCAGGATAGATGGGGCCCTTCTCCTTCCGCTTGGATATCTGAGTAGAAAGAAACCGCCCAGTGCGTGTTAATTCACACAGATACTCATACATTTCAGCTTTCACGATTTCAAAGAAATTTCAGTATCAGTTTTGGGCCTAGTTGCTGGAATTGATATATTTATTGATCACCCGGTGACAAGCTGATGGGGCTTTAGGTGGTCGTCGGAACTTGGTGAATTTCGGATTGAAAACCGAGCAATTGGTAGGCAATAGTCATTTTTTCCAATTGTGGCACTTATCTTGCTTATTTTATTTTTGAGCAGACCATTAAGGCGTTCACAGACTCCATTGCTTTGTGGGTGGCACGCTGATGTTAATTTATGTTTAATCCCTAACATGGTGGTTAGAAAGGAAAAAATGACGTTAGAAAAATTACTGCCATTGTCTGACCGGATCGCTTTCGGCAAGCCCCAGCGTGAAATGACCTCTCGTAGCAGGAAATTGGCTGTTGCCTTCGCATCACAGTGGACACATGGTCCAGCCTCGATGCAACGTGAGAATGGATAGACCACTGCAATGAGGTATCAGTAATTTTTACATCTGTCAATCATGTCGACAAAGTCGATGTAGAGTTCCTTAAAAGGGCCTTTCGGGTTCGGAAATGTGGAGGCAACTGTTTTCATAGTTGGGTTTGGCCAGTATTGTTGGAAAATGAGGCATTTGTTAACAAATTGTTTTATTAATTTGTGGGCATTTGGGACAAACCAGTCGGTCTGTCTGGTGGTAGATATATCTCGCGAAACCTGTGTGGGAAGATGTAACTGATTTAATGCCACTTTCGGTAGGGCGTGTGGCATGACACGTTTTCCTGTCACAGTTTGTCTATAGATAAAATGAGGGATCTAGTTGTACTCCCTCTTCTTCCATAGCTCTTTCTCTTGATCTGGTGCACTTTCCTGTATTTCTCTAAGGTGCAAGCGTGCAGTGTGATTGTATGACTGTGTCATCAATTGTATGTGGAAGGGAGAAATCAGACATGTCTTTTTCTTCACATTCTTCACTCTGTGTTGCTCTTGTGGGTACATTCTGGGCAAGCAGGATGGGGGTGTGCTGACATTCCCTTGGTACCGCAGGCAGTGGCCCCCTGGCAGCAGCTTTCGCTGCCCAGTCTGCCAGAGCATTACATCTGGAGACAAAGTCTTGGCCATGTGTATGGGCTGCATATTTGACTACAGCTACCTCAGCTGGTAGGGTCAGTGCATCTATTAGTTCCACAAGTAAGTGTCTGTGCATGACATGTGTGCCATCTAATTTGAGGAAGCCACGCCTTTTCCAGCGTAGCATTATGGAATGTGTTGTGGTTGTACATATGCAGAGTCTGAGTAAACAAAGATGTGTTCATCCGCCCCGCTTTTTGAGGCGGCAATCAACGCCACTAATTCTGCTGGTTGTGCTGAGTAGTGTGAAGGTAATTTAATCTGTGTACAATGTCTAGGGAATCGGAGGAGTAATTTTGTAGTGCTCTAACTACTGCAGCTCCTGTTTATCTGATCCCTGTTTCTTGATCAATGGTAGGAGACCCGTCAACAAGGTATACTGTACTATCTGGCAATGGGTCCTCTTTAGCTGTTCCTGACTCATTTGGTGAATGTGGCACAATCATGAGAATCATCATCTGTTGTGGCAGTGGGGTGGGCAAAGAATGTTGCTGGGTTTACTGTGTGGCATTTAACAACCTTCAGTGATGGCAGTGATAGTATGACTTCGTAGCCTGATGCTTTGTGTGGGAAGAGTGGTCTTAGCCTTTTGTATTATTGCAAACTTAGCGTGTATAGTGTTAAAGGAGAACCCATGACTAAGGGGGTGCTTTACTCAACAGCGAATGCTGCAGTGGCCAGGGCTTGCTTGCAAGAGTAGTGTCCTTTCATTACAGAGTCTAGCATGCCACTGAAGTAAGCAATCGACTTGTGGCCCATGGGGTATTTTTGGGTGAGGACTACTGTCATGACTTGGCTGTTGCAGTGAGTGAACAGGTAAAATTCTTTAGTGTAGTCAGGGGACCCTAATACTAGTGTGTTTGTAATTTCATTTTTTAGTTGCGTAAAGGCTGTCCTCGTTTCAGGTGTCCAGTCTAGCTTATCATGTCTGCCCTTGGCCATTTTCACAGCTTTCAGCAGTGGGGCAGTGATGGTGGAGAAATCAAAGACCCACTGACGGACATAGTTAACTAAACCGAGATTTCTGCATTTCTTTCACTGTCTGCGGTTCAGAGGTGCATTTGATTGTCTCAACTCTATCTGGGGTGACTCGTCTACCTAATTCTGAGAGCAGTTGGCCAAGGTAGTGTACTTCTTTCTGACAGTACTGAAGCTTCCCTTTGTCCACTTTGTATCCTCTCTGTGCTAAAGTGGTCAATAGGGCAATAGTGTATTTTCTGCATTGTTCTGTGGGGCTGCAAATCAGAATGTCGTCGACATATTGCAGCAAGGGGCTGTCACATTGAAAATTGGACAAATCAGCCTTCGCAATTCTGTTAAAGACACTAGGGGACTCACAATACCCCTGTGGTAACTTCGAGTAACACATTTGGGTGCCGAGAAAACTGAAAATTGTCAGATAATGGCTGTCTGGATGCAGTGGAACACTGAAGAAGGCATTCTTTAAGTCAATGACGGTGAAGTACTCTGTATCTGGGGGAATATTCGTGAGAATCACTGATGAGTCTGGGACAATTGGGAATTCTGGCATCCCGATGTTAAGGGAGCGCAGGTCGTGAACCAAACGCCATTGATTAGTCTTTGCCTTGCGCACAGGAAACAGACCGGTGTTTCAGGGGGATGTGCAGGGGTATATAACTCCCTGACCCAGTAACGCTTGTATGGTGGGGGCAATACCCTCCTCTGCTTCCTTAGACAAGGGGTATTTGTGCACTCTGGGCAGTATGGCGCCCTGAGTTTTATTCTGAATGGGACAGCAGAGTGAATGAGGCCTACATCATTTGGGCCAGTGGTCTAAATGTTGGCAGGTACTTGAGCCATATCAGTGTCACGTATGAGGTCAAATGGCTTACCTGGAGTTGATGATCTTATTTCTACTGTCACTGAGAGGCGAGTTTCATTTTCATAGACAATCTCGCTTTTAAATAATTTTCAGGAGGCCCAAACAGTTGGCCATCTAGAATGTCCCTCACTGACCTTCCTGGTTCAATGAAAATGATGCAGGCCCAGGTGTGGGCGCTGTCATCAAATGCTTGGAGGGCTCCATATGTGGGTGTTATTTAGAGACTTAGTATGTCTAAGATAATTTGTTTGTCGGGCATTTGGAAATACTGTGGCTGAAAGAACTTTTTTGGTAGTTGCACATTACGGCCTTTTAGCTCTGGTGTTGTGGCAACAATGATGTGCACCGCAGCAGAGAACGCTTGTTCATCCACGGGACGAGCCCTGATCTGATTGCTCAAGGAGGAGTCCACAGTCGCTGCCATCATTCTGGCCCATGGTTTGCCTGGAATGGAGCAGGTCATGGTACCGTCTTCATCAAAGTGGATGGTCATGTTGAGTTTTGCCATGAGGTCACGTCCCAGGAGATTCACTGGAGAACGTGTGGAGTAGAGCAGACTTAGCTCTATATAGCGACCTCCTATCTCTATTGGTACTGGCTCGGTGAAAGGGACCCTATCTATTACCCCAGAGAATCCCTGGGTGTCTGCTATCTGATCTGAAATGGGCAGTGTTCCTCCTGTGATACAGGAGTAAGTAGCGCCTGTGTCAATGAGAAAGCTGTATGTTTTGTTGTTTATCATGACAAAGGCAATGGGGTCCTCCTCAACATTGGTCGTACACGACAAAACTGGGCACACAAGAGTTGTCTGTGGGCTGTCCTAACAATTCTACCCTCCTGTCTGGTATTGCTGGATGGTGCCCTGTGCAAACATGTTCTTGGAAGGAATCACAGTGCCCCTTTGAGGTGCAAGTTGCTGTGATGTCACCTGGAATGTTGGTTCTTGGGGCATCATCTGGTACACAGGTGTCTGTTGCACCGGTGCCTGCACCTGTTGAATGGGTGCCTGCAGTTGGGTTACTGCTGGTGCCTGGAGGTGTGGCACTTGTTACTGCATGGGCTGTTGTTGTATTGGGGGAAAATAGGAGTAAATTATTTTGGGCTGAATTGTTTAGGGCTGTGGCGGCTGAGCATTAGTCTGCTGCGGGGGTCCTGTAACTGAAGCCCTTAACTCATTCCGCCTCTTGGTGTGACAGTCTCTTTGAAAGTGGCCATGTTTCTGACAATAATAGCTTACTGGGAGCCCTGATTGCTCTCTGGTCCTTTGGTATCCAAGCCCTCTTTCCCTGCCCTCCCTTCCTGTGTTTCTAGCCCTGTTTTGCTGGCCGTCATAATATGGCTGTTGTGGCCGATTGTTGTGGGGGGGAGGGGGGTTGTGTCTTCATGTTGGATGCGACTCTGCGTGTTGCCTGCTAATGCTTTCAGGGGAAATCCTGCAACAGCAGTCATCTGGTTAACTGGTGCTGCTTGCATGACTTTACCTAGTGCGTCTTTTTTCTTATTAAGTTTCTGCTGGAGTAGTTTGGCTGCTGCATTTTCAATTGTTAACTGCCTGTTCCTGTCCTGCTCTTGCTTTTTTTTACAGAAGTGAATGATGTGGTCTTGTATTTCAGGCCACGGTTTGCATTCCATGGCTACTATTCCATCAAATGTTTCCTGCACGTGTATGGGCAACCCCTTTTTTACAGTGTGATAGAAGAACTTCGTGTTCCCTCCCATTGCATTCCATTTCTCCCCCAATTCCTGATGCCATTTTTCCTTCAGTCGTAAGATGTATTGTGCTGGGTCTTCATTTTGTTGCATTGTATGTGACATGAGGAACCCTATGTCTGGGATGTCGGGGAATTTGCGGCACAACTGGGACCATACGCAGGCACGTATTACGTTAAATTGGACGCCATCATATTTTGGTTCAGTGAGCGTCATTTGTTTTATCCCTACTTTTAGTATGTCTTCTGCTTCTTCTCCAATCAGGGAGGTGAGCAGACTCTTGATGTCACCTACCGCTAGGTTGACGTCAGCTGTATGTTTTCTAAGGCTGCTATGCATTTATCCGGCACCCTCTGTTAGTGGCAGGAGTTGTTGTTTTTTCAAATTGTCTTTGTGCATTTGGGGGCCATGGTACATATAGAGGGGGTCATTTGTGTTTTTGAACACTAGGGGCATGTCATTGTGGTATTTGTTGGTTTTGTGGGGTCAAATGTATGCACATATTTCGGCCAGACCTTTAAGCTTGCCCTCATGTAAGGATAGTCCCAATCTTCATCTCCCTCCCCATGTAAGATAGTCTTCTGCTGTTGCCATATTCTGTGGATCAATGGATCCATCTTGTGGCCACAGAATAATTTGTGGTGCAAGAGTTTCTGCCAACCCGCCAAATCATCAGTGAAAGGGTTAACATAAGCCTGAACCCTCCCCGTGAGTAACTATTTCATTGGGTGTTAGGTCGTTGCTCCGTAATGCAGTTTGCTTACTGAGCATCATGTTTCTGTAATTTTTCTGCCTAGTGGAACAAATTAGGGCTGTTCCTGAGACATGTCGTCGGGTCGCCCATGAGTTCCTAACACTGTTAGTCGTTCTATCTCAGTGCTCCTCTGTCTCGTAATTCTTTGTTCATCCTGTTCTGGGTGAAACCTCTCTGGGGTGGCATGTATGAAACCATATGTGGGCCCAGGTGGTAGGCCCATAACGTGTGTCATAGTTGAGGGTGATGTTTGTGAAGGTGCTGGTGGGGCTTGAGCAGAGATGTTGTTGTGAATGGTTGTGGTGGCTGCAAGGGACATACCTGAAATATTGGCCTCATAAGTTGGTGACATTCCCCCATCATCTCTTGTACTGGGAGAGTGTGGTGGTGGTGCGTGTAGAGGGGTGTCCGTGCTTGCATCATTACTACTTGACAGGATGTCTCCTTTATTGAGCATTTCACTAAGTGTATCCTGTATCTTTTCCATTTTCATTGACAGACGTCGGACAGAGGTGATGTCCTTGGGGCTGGGTGACTGCACCTTTTGTAGCAAGTCATGGTCAAAGTCTTCTTTTGTTATGCTGTCCGTGCTCTTACTTAAATTAGCTGTCTCTCTGCTTGCCTAGGTCTGAGAAGGCAAAGAGGCCTGAAAATTATTTTTCCGAGGTCGCCGAGGTTTAACCGGGCAGTCCAGGATGGCTGTCCTGTCCTCATGCTGGGACATGGCACTGCTTAGTGGCAACTGCTCATGGGAGTAGCGGCGCTGGCTTGGGAGGTGTTGCTGTTTGCCGGTGAAGGAAGCGTCTGAACCAGAGTGTGAGCTGTGTGTTGTTGTATGTGTTATGTGGGAGGTGTTGTCAGTCTTCTTCTTGTTGTTGCGTAACATTATTTTGTACTGGTGTAAGCTTCAATGTGAACTGTGCATCTATTTGACCTGGTATTCCTTGAACTACAGCTTCTACCACTGGCCTGGAGCTGCTAACAATTTGCAGTGATTGTGTTTTGTCAGTTATGTCATTGTCCATTAGGGGAGGTGGTGGAGGGAGAGAGTAAGTCGTCTTGTATTTCATAGAAACCAGCGGCTGTCAGGTCATTTGAAGTTGGAGCGAAGTCAGAGGAAGTGATAAGGTTAGGGTACATGCCGCTTACATGATACGCAGGTGGAGCCGTAGGTATGGGTATTGACTCTGTGTATTCTTTGAAGATACTCCACAATGCTAAGGTGTCTTTGCGCTTTTGAAGCTTGCTGCCTGAATATTTAGCCTCTAGGGAAATAGAATCATGGTCTAGTGTAGCACAGTCAAAGGTGCCTTCAGGTGGCCAGGGGTGTGTAAGATTCTTTGTGTGCTTGAGTAGCTCCCTGCAGTGTTTAATTATTTGCTGCTCTTGCCCTGTGAAGCTCTTGAGCACATGTTGAAGTGGAGTACCCATAGTGACCTTTATTTATAGGGCTGTTCTTGTATGTATCTGGGAGATGTAAGCAGGGACTATTGTTAGCCTTATGTGCTGTTCCAGTCTGATATCAATGTCTAGAATCTGGAACACTGTCAGGAGGACAGCACTAGTTAAAGGTGTTGCTGGGATGAATGAGGAAGGGTCACCTTCTGAGAGACCTATGACGTGGTCGTTGATGAGGTACACAACAATCTGTGGTACTACAAAATTCTGCTGATGTCACGTTCATTCCCTAGTCTCTCAGATGTTGTAGAGCTCTTTGTATGTCGTGCACTAAATTCTGCTCTACAGGCGATGTTAGAGGGCACGAGGTGAGATAGTTAGGCTTTCTGGGTAGGTGTAGTCTAACTCTGGGATGAATGAGTATTCCTCTCCTTGTGGCTGACCCCTTGTGCCTGGTGAGTTGGACTACTGGGAGTCTGTTGGTTCTACTGTGTTGTCGGAGTGATATGTGGATGTAGTTTGTGTGCCTGAGGATGTGCTGTCTGAATGGTAGGCTCCCTCTACGGACTCCTACAAATAGTGGGACCCTGTTGGAGGAGAATTCCACCAATTTTCAGACTCTACTGGAGAGACAGGTGAATATGAATATAGTGTATACTGTGAGCTTTTAGCAGTGGAGGACTGCAGTGAGCAATTTGGCCAAACTAGTTCTGGGCAGGTAGAAGCTGGAAATGCTGGGCTTGCACTGGAGCATGTATTGCCAATGCACTGTACCGGAAGTCCTGTCAGAGTTGACACCGTTACCTCTTGAGTTGCAGTTAAATCTATTCCCAGTATGTCCCAAGCTGTTGACAGGATGTCACTTTGATGTGCAGTAATTGGCGCTATTTTGTCTGTTCGACTGTTCAATAAGGCAACTGGTCTGTTGTGCAATAAGTGGAGAATGACTTCCGTCCTCTCTCCGCCTTCATTACTCATGTGAAATTATTTCTAGTGCAGTTTACTTGCTTTAATTTGCAGTGAATCATTACAGGGAAGCAAGTGTTTGCTATATTTAAAAGTACTTTTTATTGCTTCCTATTTATGAATTTTTAAAAACTTTTACTCAGTCTAAAGGATCAATTGATGAGCCTGGTTTAATCTTTTTTCTAGAGGTTTCAATAAAAGAAAGTTAAGCTGGTATTTAAGTTAAAGGATGCAACACTTTAATATTTAGACTTCATCAGGCTGTAGTGGGCAAGGGGACAGAAGGTATTTTTTAGCTTAAAACAATAGGGTACATTTACAAATATACTAACAGGATGGAGCACTCCAAAATTTACACCTGTATACACTTTTATCTGAAAGAGACACGTTAGTGACAGATTCCTTACCTTAGAATATCCCCAGGCGTCAGGCTGGATCCGGAAAGTTTTTTGCGTAGCAGTACCCTTGCGCGTCGGTAGGCGGCGTCGTGCGGCTCCGCGTCCGTCGTCGGCGTCGTGATCGCCGGGATGACGTCGCGGGCAGTACTTAGGCGCCGCCCCTGCGCGCTGACGTCAGTTCTTCTTTTTCCGCGCCAGCAAGCGCAGTGCCGGGAAGAGCAGTGCCCTGGTCATTTTTTGACCAAACTTTTGGGTGATTTTTTCACTGTTTTTCTCAACTTCAAGGTGTCGTAGGGATGCCCGGGTTAAACGTTGCGGCGCCTGTGCTTGGATGATGTCCGTCACAGACCCGCATTGGGAGTGTCTCTTCTGCCTCGGCCGAGGCCACGACACGGAGTCTTGTTCCGACTGCCAGGCCCTCCACCCGAAAGCTTTGCGAGAGCGGTCTCGAAAGCTCCTCTAGGCCCGGCATTCGGCTCCGCGGAAGCCCCGGTCGCGTGAGAGGTCCAGGGGTCGATCGCGGAGTCCACACCGGTCGTCGGCATCGAAGTCTTCTTCGTCCGGTAAGTCAAAACACAAAAAGTCCAAAAAGCATCGTCGCTCTAGGACTTCGCCTCGCCGGTCTCGGCGACTCGGCTGAGGCCCCTCCCGGCACCGTCCCCGCGGCCCCGGACATGCCTGTGGAGTCGCCCCCGCAATACCCGTCCTTCCCGGGTTCGGGGGCGGATCCGGCCCAAGTGCAGGAATTCCTGTCGGCCATGGCCCGCCTCTTCGGGCCTCAAGGTCCCTCCGGTGCGCCTTCGGGCCCCGCGGGCCCTGATGGGGTTGCTCCGGCGCCGCCGACGGCTCCGGCCCCGGCGTCGCCCGTGCCTCCAGCCTCGATCCCGGCCTCGATCCCGGCTCCACAACCCCCATCGACGCCGGGTCAACCTAACGACACCTCCGCCGGCGCCGATGTCTCCGGTGCCGTTCTCGACGCCGCCTGGGGCTCCGGGCGGCGTCGTCCCCCAGTTCCTTCCGGCCCGGACATGGACCCGGACCGACGTCGCTCGACGCCGGTTCCGGCGCCCGATGAGACCTTGGGTCCCAAATGTCCCTCCTCCCCCTTATTTTGAATCTGAGGAGGACCAGGAGGACTGGGAGGGGCCTGATGACCCTCTGGCACAACAGTGTCAGTACGATGAGGACTGGAGTGGTCTAGATACTTCCCCTGACACTGGCATGCTGTCTCCTCCCGTGGCTACGGAGGAGGGAGCCAATTTTGCAACGGTGTTGCGTAGGGCGGCTGGAGCCTTACATCTCCAACTCCCTACTGTGGCGGTCAAGACTAATCTCTTGACAGAGGTGCTTCAGCCGGCAGCCTCCTCTACGGAGACTGTGCTGCCGCTTAACGACGCCCTCACTGACGTTCTTTGGGCGCCTGGTCCAAGCCCAACACAGGGGCTCCTGTGGATAGGAACGTGTCCCGACGCCATCGCCCAGCTCCGGGCGACCCCCTGTTGATCTCTGTCCACCCCACCCCTAAGAGCTTGGTTGTCCAAGCCTCCGCTTCCCAAACCGCCTTCCCTACCGCCCCTCCGGATAGGGAAGCCAAACGCCTGGATCAATTTGGGAAGAAGGGTTTTTCTTCCTCCAGTGCTGGCTTGCGGTCCATCAACACCGCTTGCCTTTTGGGCCGATATACCCACTCCTTGTGGGATTCGGTGGCGAATGTTTTGCCCCAGTGTTCTGAGGAGGTCCAGACACTGCTTTCCCGCGCCATTGCGGAAGGAAGGGATGCGGCCAGACACACTATAAGATGTGGCCTTGATACCGCCGACTCGCTGGGCAGGTCTATTGCAACGACGGTGGCGCTACGACGCCACGCCTGGCTGAGAACCACTGGTTTTTCAGGGATGTCCAGAATACTCTCATGGACATGCCCTTTGATGGAGTCTGTCTTTTTGGGTCCAAAGCAGACCATGCGTTGGAGCGCTTTAAGGACTCGCGGGCTACTGCAAAGTCCCTGGGCCTTTCTGCTACACGCCCTCCGCTGACTCTCTGCTTTTCGCCCCTATCGTGGCCACGGTAGGGCGCCCCTTCACGTCAGCAGCCCAGCCACCGGCCCGCGCAGCAGGCGTCTTCGCGTGGCCGAGGACGTGGATTCCGCCGTGGCGGATCGGGCAACCAGCGTGCGGGTCAGGCCACCACCTCCAACCCGTCCGCGGCCTCCAAACCCTCCTAGTCCCTCCTTTCAGGTGCACAGCACGCCGGTAGGGGGCAGGGTCCGCCATCACCTTCCCCACTGGCGTACCATCACCTCGGACAGGTGGGTCTTGGACATTGTCCGAAGGGGCTACTCCCTCCCCTTCGAGTCCACCCCCCAGCCATGCCGCCTCAATTCCACCGCATGTCAGGGGATCACTTGGTACTTCTGCAGAAGGAAGTCACGGCCCTCTTGGCCAAGAGGGCCATCGAGCATGTTCCGACCCCAGAAGTAGGGCGTGGTTGCTACTCCCACTACTTCCTGGTGCCCAAAAAGGACAAGGAGGACATGCGTCCTATCTTGGACCTCCGGAACGTCAATCGCTTCCTCCGGAAGGAGAAGTTCAAGATGCTCACCCTAGCTCAGGTCTTGACTGCCCTCGACCCTGGAGACTGGTTGGTAGCGTTGGACTTGCAGGACGCATATTTCCACATCCCCGTCCTGCCGGCCCACCGGCGTTACCTTCGGTTCACGGTAGGCCCCGAGCATTTTCAGTTCACTGTGCTCCCCTTTGGCCTTACCAGTGCCCCTCGGGTGTTCACGAAAGTGTTGGCGGTGGTCGCAGCTCATCTGCGCCGGGCAGGGGTTTCAGTCTTCCCCTACCTCGACGACTGGCTGCTGAAGGCGGGCTCGTCCCAGGCAGTCGTCTCCCACCTCCAGACTACGGCCGAACTCCTGCACTCGCTGGGGTTCTCCATCAATGTGCCGAAGTCGCATCTGATTCCTTCTCCACAGCTCCTTTTCATCGGAGCAGTTCTGGACACGACGCAGTTTCGGGTCTATCCTCCCGAACGGCGAGTCCGGGATATTCAGGCTATGATTCCGATCTTTCAGCCTTTATCCTGGGTTTCGGCACGGATGACCCTGAGGCTGCTGGGCCTCATGGCCTCCTGCATCCTGCTGGTCAATCATGCCAGATGGCATATGCGGGCTCTGCAGTGGGACCTGAAGTTCCAGTGGGCGCAGCACCAGGGCAACCTGTCCGGTCACGTCCAGATCTCGGAGGGGACTGCAAAACAGTTGCAGTGGTGGCTCTCGAACCGGCAATGGGTCATGGGCAGATCCCTCTCCCTTCCCCAGCCAGAGCACACAGTTGTGACGGACGCGTCCCTTCTGGGATGGGGCGGTCACATGGGAGAGGCGGAGATCAGAGGCCTCTGGTCTCCCGGCGGAGTCCCGGCTCCATATCAACCTTCTGGAGCTCCGGGCGATCCGACTTGCACTCAAGGCATTCCTTCCCTCTGTCAAAGGGAAGGTAGTGCAGGTGTTCACAGACAACACCACCGCCATGTGGTACTGCAACAAACAGGGCGGGGGGGGGTCGTGGACCCTATGTCAGGAGGCTCTGCGCCTCTGGACATGGCTGGAACATCAGGGCATGTTCCTGATGGTTCAACACCTGGCAGGTTCCCTGAACGCCAGGGCGGACTAACTCAGCCGCAGGTGCATGATGGATCACGAATGGCGTCTTCACTCGGAAGTGTCGCAAGGACTCTTTCTACAGTGGGGAGAGCCTTGGTTAGATCTATTCGCCACCGAAGAGAACGCGCAATGTCCTCAGTTCTGCGCGTTGGAATTTCCAAGGCGGCACTTGCTCGGCGACGCTTTTCGTCACGAGTGGAGTTGCGGTCTATTGTACGCCTTTCCGCCTATACCACTTCTACCCAGAGTGTTAAAGAAGATTCGGCACGACCGGGCCCAAGTCATTCTTGTGGCTCCGGACTGGGCTCGAAGAGTTTGGTATCCCGAGCTACTCAATATGAGCGTAGATCCCCCGATCCGTCTGCCTCTTCGGGAGGATCTTCTGTCGCAGTAGCAGGGGACGGTCCTCCACCCGAACCTGTCCAGTCTACACCTGCTTGCGTGGAGATTGAGCGGCGGCAGTTGATTCCTTTCGACTTGCCTCCCGAAGTTTGTGATGTGATTCTGGCAGCCAGGCGTCCCTCCACTAAGGTGGTATACGCCTGCAGGTGGAACAAATTTGTGGCATGGTGCACAGCAAAGGCTGTGAATCCCCTTTCTGCCCCTCTTTCTGAGGTCCTTCTGTTCCTTCTCTCTCTGGCCCAACAGGGTTCTGCCCTGGGTACCATCAAGGGTTATCTTTGTGCTATCTCGGCCTTCCTCAGGCTCCCTGATCAGCCCTCCCTTTTCAAGTCCCCTGTTGTTAACAGGTTCTTAAAGGCATTACACACCTCTTCCCTCCTGTTCCGTTTGTAATGCCTCAGTGGGACTTGAACTTGGTTCTTACCTTTTTAATGTGCGCTCCCTTTGAGCCTCTACATAACTGTCCTCTTCGTCTTCTGACTCTGAAGACAGCCTTTCTGGTGGCCATCACCTCCGCTCGGCGGGTGAGTGAGCTCCAGGCTCTATCTTGCAAACCTCCCTTTCTGTCTGTTCATCCAGACAAGGTTGTTCTTCGGACGCGTCTGTCCTTCTTGCCAAAGGTGGTTACTGCTTTCCACATTGGGCAGACCATCACTTTGCCCACCTTCTTTCCGCCTCCGCATCCTTCCAGAGAGGAAGAGAGGCTCCACCGTCTGGACCCAAAACGTGCGCTCTCCTTCTATATTGACCGCACAAAACACTTCCGGGTGGATGACCAGCTCTTTGTTGGCTACGTGGGCGCCAAAAAGGTCGGGGCGGTGCACAAGAGGACCATCTCCCGCTGGGTTACCTTGTGCATCAAGACCTGCTATTCTTTGGCTAAGAAGGAGCCCCCTGTTGGGTTGCGTGCCCATTCCACCAGGGCAACGGCTGCTACCACGGCCTTGGGCCGTGGTGTTCCGCTGCCGGTTATCTGTCAGGCAGCTACGTGGGCCTCGCTGCACACGTTTACAAAGCATTACTGCCTTGACAGTCAGGTCCGGAGGGACGGCTTCTTTGGCCGTTCTGTCCTCCGGGACTTCCTTGTCTGATCTTTGTTCGCAGACCCACCACCGGGGTTGGTATTGCTGGGGTATCTATTCTAAGGTAAGGAATCTGTCACTAACGTGTCTCTTTCAGATGCACAAGTTACTAACTTGTGTAACGATATATCTGTAAGAGACAGTAGTTAGTGACAGATTCCTTACCGCCCCACCCATCCTCCCCGTTCTGCGAACTGATTTCTAGGGTTAAGGACATCCCTTTCAGGGCCCTAGTATTTTTCAGACACCTATGTCAGCTTCTTGCATGGCTCTGCGTTCCTGGCGCGGAAAGTCGTGTACAGAACTGACGTCAGCGCGCAGGGCGGCGCCTAAGTACTGCCCGCGACGTCATCCCGGCGATCACGACGCCGACGACGGACGCGGAGCCGCACGACGCCGCCTACCGACGCGCAAGGGTACTGCTACGCAAAAAACTTTCCGGATCCAGCCTGACGCCTGGGGATATTCTAAGGTAAGGAATCTGTCACTAACTACTGTCTCTTACAGATATATCGTTACACAAGTTAGTAACTTGTGCTTTACATGGCTAGATTGTCTCGCTAGTGAAAAAACCCCACAAAATTTGAATGCAAATAATGCAACACTGAGTTGTTGCACAAGATACCGATCTTTAGAAGGAAAAACGAGTCACTTGAAAACATGGAGATAGAAAAATCATAAGCTGCCTACGAATAAAGACAGCGAACTCTTCAAAAGGTCAACAATTTGCTCACAACTAATTAGAAAAGGCAAGTATTTTAAATCCTCACAATGGCGATTCTTTGCCAGAAACAGAATGAAAGAAAAGAATTCATACGTTCATCAGGTCTGAGTAATTGTTTTGACAAAAAGATGATTTTTTGGGTACACTGTTTCCATAAGCTGTTTCTATAAGTGGCTCTGCGTTTTTGGTGCAGAAAATAGTCACTGAAGAAACTGATGTCAGTGCGTCAGAGGAGCACTTATATGGACTCAGTCAACGTTCCATCCGGTTCGACGACCTCGCTACAGTGTCGCTCGACGCCCTCTTCTGACGTGCAGAGGTACTGCTGTAAAAAAAAAAATATATATATTCATATTCATATATTCCGGATCCAGTCTGGCGCCGGAGGATAATTCAAAGGTAGGGAATCTGCAGATGGATCCTGTCTCTACCAGATAAGGCGTACCAAAGGTAAGTATCTTATTCTTCTGTACAATATTTTTCTTGGAGACTTTTCATTTGAACTGTGTAATAAGCATCTGTCACCTGACCACAGGTGTCCAAAACCTTCAGTTTACTAAGCACCTCACATTTTTATATTATTTGCCATATGTGACCTGGACTCTGGGGGTGTGGCTGGCTGTTGATGATGCAGAGTACCAGCTCCCAGACATTTTTCTCAGGGGGGCTCAGCTTAAAAAAGTTTGAAAACCTCTGCCCTAAGGGTAAAATTTGCCCTGTAATAAGTATTGCCAAAATCTCTTCTTAGCGGTCTACCAAGATCTTGTAGTAAAAAAAATAATAAATAAGTAATGGATCCATCCATATAAATAAATATATAGCCATATAGATACATAGAGGGCCTTTGGGTCGGCTCTGTTTTGCCATGGGTCTGTCGGTGTCATTTATAGTCATTTCCATCCATGATAGCGAATGGCATGTGGTAATGGTTCAGTCCGCATCAGTTATTGACTCTCTTGCCCTGTGAATGGAGGCCTCTGAACACGTGTATATCCACCTGAAAATGAGTGTGCTTTAGTGTCGGGGCTGGTTGGCCATTCCTTTAGTTTTTAGTTTTCTCCCTATTATAATTCCCCTTTCATTTCCATGCTTGGCCTCCTTTTATATTCACGTTTCTTAAGCGGATACTACTGCTCTCCAGGCAGTCCTAACAGGTTGCTTGCTTGCAGTGCACCACATCTTACATGGCCACTTTCTCTAAACAAGGAGACTATTATGGTAGGCTGTTTTGACTGTATCATTGTTTTACCATTCCAAGACAGTCAACACGTTGGTTCTAAGTGTGGCGGCCATGCTTGATCTTAAAACAGCATAGACAATTTATAATACCTTTGCAAGGCGGACACCTGTTGCTCTGTTTAGTTTTGTTATTGCAAGCCTATGCCCGCTGTGCTTGGAACAGCTTTTTCTTTTTTTTCCTGTTTTGTTTAAATTAATTTAGCATAAGTTGAGTTTATTTATGTTATTGTGGTTGTCAGAGGGTGAATGCAAGAATGAGTCAGTATATTGCACTTTGCATCCATTCATCAAAGATGAGTGACTGAGTTCCTAAATCCATCAATACACAAGGCGTTTTCATTCATAAGCCAGACCTTTTGGGGTTGCCAGGGCTTGTTTTTATGTTGCAGCTGGAGAGATAGTTCACGAGCCGAATGTCCCAAAACTGCTTTGTTGCAATCAAAGCAGTTTCTTTGGGTCACGAGTTTGAATACTGGTGAGTCAGACTCAGCCGGTCATCCTCCAGAAGATCGGTAAATTAAGTACAGTGAAGTAGGTATTAAAGACATCTGTTACTTACAGCGCTTAGAAACCGCAGAAGTGCGATTTGGTGAACTATATGAAAAACACGCTTTGACCTTACTGCTGTCTCCTTTTACAGATCATTTATCAATGGCACCCCTCAGCAGAAATTCATAACCAAGCGACGAAAACCTGCCCTGCTTGCAGATCGTGGCCGGCCTACCCCAGGTGAAAGAAAACTGAATTTTCTTACAGAGGTAACTCCAACAAAATGACTTTGCCTCGGGTGTTAGATACTACTTTTATTTACCTTCAATAGTTACACATTTTATTTGTAGAGGTATTGAAACAGTACCTTGTTATCCATAGCTGCCAAGGTTTCAGATTGCCATGTGTGACATTTTTATAATTTCAGTGAAATTATGAGTGACATTTCAACGACTATGAGTGACACTTTCTCGCGAGCAAAAATCATGCAATGAAGACGAGGGAAACTTCTAAATATCAGAAATTACAGCCATTTGAGCAACAAGAAACTCCAAGAACTTCTTGAAACTGCTGCAGAGCACCAGAAATGGAAGGACACTAACGCTAGTGCTCCCTCCTGTAACCTGACTGTACTGTAAGCTGATGCATAACCATGATATTAAACACGTTTTTCAGTAGCAGTACTTTATTAAAGTTCTGTGTACATATGCTGACACATGCACAGTTAAATACAAAAATACTTACTGGATGCAACAGATAGAGCAGAGAGAGCCCTAGTGGCAAAACACGCACCGGCACCCTGTAGTCTGAAGATAATACCCTCAAGTGATTAGTACTGGTACCCAAGAAGGATGACAAGACAGAGCAGCCCTGCGGCCAGTGCTGAGATTATTACTGTGAGACTGTCTGAATTTGAAATGAAATCTCAGATCTTGCAGATCACGTAAACCTCAAGGATGATGAGACAGACCAGCCCTGCGCCTGCAGATTTTACTGTCTCTCAATTAACAGATCTCATCTGCAATGCGTGGTGGCGCGCTCCGCGCTGTGAAGTAAGTTACAACTGTGATCATCATGAGAGCGGACAGGGGGCCTCTGAGGAATGAAGCGAGTCGTAACAGACCTCCTCCCCCTCCCCCGCCCGGCCCAGCAGTGCCGAGAGAGCAGAGAGAGCCCTGATAAAACTGTCACGCACTGACCCGTAGTCTGTGATAAACCCGGTTAGTACTGTGGTGCCCAATGATAAGGATGAGGAGACAGAGTAGCCCTGCGGCCTGCAGAGAAGTTTACTGTGAATTAAATCAGATCTGCAGATAACCAGGCTCACTCAGGAAGGATGACTAGACAGAGCAGCCCTGCCTGCAGATCATGCTATTGTGTGTGAAATACATTTTTCTGATCAGACTGTGCGACTACAAGAAGGGTATCAGGTCGTGCGCTATCTACTGTTTGAGGAACAGACCCCACTGGTTGAAACAGGGCAGTGGACCAAATCGCCGCTAGTATTAATCAGTAATTACTATGCTCTTCCCTGCGTTAGTGGTATAAGTCTCAGCCTATACTGTCCTTATTCAGTGCACTACATCACATGTGGCAGACCGGGGCCTCACCAACACTGTCCTTTGCCCCCGCAGCGGTCACACAGAGCCCCCTGCTATTGTGCTTCCTTCACTTTAAATCAATCCAGCATCTTCCTGTAATTCTTTCTTAGGTCAGGGTCTGGGTCTTGACTGTACATTGCACAGAGGCTTGTAGGCTCTCTATGTCGCACGGCGCTGCCTACTTTCACTCACCACGCTTCAATCGCCTGCGGTGTGGCTGCTTCGCCCCAGCGCATCTACGATCCCTGCAGCGTCTTCTGTAGGGAGCCCCGAGCCTGGCTCCCAGGGGCCAACTCATGCAGCAGCGCAATAGAGCCGTCCCAGACCAATGGGCCGCTACTTGTTCCTCCTGCGCCGCAGCAGCACACCGATCCTACACTGCTGCGCCTCTAGACACCAGGGCAGCAGGCCTGTCTCCTTCGGCCCCGGGCCCCCAGACGCGGCCTCAAGCACCTCGGCCTCGTAAGACCGCTCAGTACGTCAGTCGCCGCTGTCGGCCTCCGACAGCCAGGGAGGCTCGCCACTTCAGCCCCTCACCAGACCACCTGGGAGGCCGGACCATGCCACTGTCATGAGCCCAGCCACTTACTGCGGCCCGATCCCGGTGGGCGCAAGGACAGCTCCCCCCCCCCCCCATTCAGTGCTTGGCAGCAGCTGCTGGACACGGAGATCACAGACACAAGTACAATAAACTAACTGTGTACAGTCAGTCACTAACGGCTCTGCCTGGCGCGCAGCGCGTTGGCCAAAGTAAGTACTGTAACAACACTTACTTAATGAACTAGACGAATTTAATGAACTAGACGAATTCAGACTGCTGTCAGTGTCTCTGCGTCGTCGTCCCGGTCTGTCCGGAGGCCGCGGAATGAGCCGCACAGGGACCCGCGGCCGCACAGCAGCTGCAGCACACTGCATGATGATGCACTCTGCAGCAGTCTTCTTCTCCAAGACACTGAGTGCAGACTCACTGACTCGTCCCCCGCCCGGCTGCACAAGTTTGCGCCCGCGATCACCGATGCCTCTGATGCGTGGCGGCCCTCAGTATCCACAGTCCTATTGCGGCGCTGCGCACCGCAGACAGACAGTCAGCAGTGCACCGACTCGACTCAGATTGAGTCCCCCGCCACTTCTGACCCACCTTACCTTACTTCCTCTTCCTCCGGACGTGAGGAGGCACTACGGTCACATCCTATCCCGGGCCCCCCATGGTGTGCACAGCCAGTAGCAACCACTGAGGGCAGGCCCCGTCCTGGCGTCTAATTAGTGTCTAAGCCGCGCAGCGCTGCAGAAAATATACAGCCAGGCATGACAGGAGGCCGCTGGCCTGGGCAGAACAATTGTAACATTGTAGCAGTCACTCTCAGCCACTCGAGCTGAGAGCAGACAAACAATTATCTATTAACTTATTGAGCCCAGCAGCTGCTGGCAGCACGTCTCGGAGCAGCACTGAGAGCCGGCGCACAGGTGCACAGGCGCCGGCGGCGCGCGCTGGCACCCTCCATAGCCAGAGTTTCAGAGAGTGGCATTAATGCGTGACAATGCATTTCAGTGCGGTGATGCGGAACACCACACTGAAATGCGTGAGCGTCACACCTGATGCGTGATACTTGGCAGGCATGGTTATCTGAAGGGTGCCTTTAATGCTTTGAACAAGCTTTGTACGTGGCAATTCTGAATGTTCAATTATTTTGGTCCACATTCCTGCTGATTGCGGGGTGTTTCAGGCGCGAACATGGGGAGTCTACATTACTCCTAATGTCGGTCTCCTGGCTCTAGGGACATGTGGTCAGAAGAGTGGAGTGCGGTTCAAACTTTGGACGTGTTATCGTCTTGAATTGCCTGGTAATCATCACAGCCTCTGTGGATTGTTTGGACTCATAGGTTTTTCCTTATTTTCAATGTTTCTTCTTTTGCTCCATGGTATGTGTCCACAACCTGGTCAGCTGTTTATGTAAAAAATCAAGTAGAGCCAGAGAATGTTTTGTGATTAACGTAATAAAAACGTCACAGGATAACAAACTCCTCATTAATCATTTTAATTCTGAATAAGCATTGACAAAGGCAATAGGTTGTGGCTTTGAAAACTATTGGGTTTGCAAATCGTTTTTAGCAACGCCGTGCAGCATGACTAAAGAGGAAATTAAAAAAAAGTGCTGACTCAGTCGAGGTGGCAGTGCCATTTTGTTTGTGTCTGCACTACGTATGCACACGTCTACAAAATGCACTGGATCGGGACAATTTATTTTTAATTACTTATTGGATTGGCAAATAAAGAAAAAAGTTAGTGTCAAAGGTGGTGGTCTTTTTTTTTTTTTTTGTATTTATTTAAAAAGAAAAATAGGCTTGAGAAGAGGAGTGGAAGAATAATGGTGAGCGCTGGGGAACGATCACAGAGGACCGGTCGGAAGTAAAACAGAGGGCGGTGGGAGAAGTGCACACCATGGCCAAGATAGCAACATCAGCACGGAGGAACAGAAGTACACAGGTGAAAGAGAGCAATGTGGAACGAGAAGAAGCACACAGGCGAGAAAGTGATGCGGGCGGAGAAGCACAAGGGCGGCAAGCACAACATGAAGGGGTGGGGGAGATGCACACTGGCAACTGCATCATGGAGTGTGGCGCAGGGGCATAGAAGTACTTGAGGGAGACAGCTGGAAAACGCATGTACTCATCTGTATTTGTGAAGCACACTATCAACCGCAGGTATCCTAGCACTAAGCAGGTGTGTGAGTGCACTCCTAGCCCTGCCTATAGTGGGTTGGTTAATTGGAAAGCCAGGTCTTCAGCTTCTTGCGGAATTCAAAAAGAGAGGAGGAGACTCTGATGTGCTGCTGGAGGTTGTTCAATGCTTTAGTAGAGATGAAGGGTAATGCCCATCCTCCTGATCCAGTCTGTGTTTTCATGTGATGTGTGCGAGTAGGAGTCCTGCGGAGCAAAGGTTTATGGGTGGTTGCTGGAAGAAGATTCAACTGTTCAAGTTGATGGGGCCTGAGTTGTATTGTGCCTTGAATGTGTGTGTGTGAGGAGTTTGAATTGAGTGCATTTGTGTATCGGGAGCCAATGTAGTTCCATGAAGTGTGGTGCGATGTGAGTTCCATGTGGGAGTTTGAGAATGAGTGGCTGCCCTGTTCTGGATGGTTTATAGTCTTCAAGTGAGTTGCTTGGTGATCCCGGCGTAGAAGGTGTTCCTATAGTTCAACTTGCCAATATCTATGGCGTGGGTGACCGTTTTCTAGTGTTGCTTGGGAGCTATTTGAAGATCTTCCTCAGCGTCATCCGGTTGTGGAAGCAGGATGCAGTTACGGCGTTGACTTGTGCAATCCTGTCCAGTTTGCTGTTGAGCACCTAACCAAAAAGAAAAAGTGTCTAAAAAGTAAGCAGTGAGAAGAGACAAGTAATGAAGTCATGCACCAGGGGAGGGAAAATCACAAGAAGAAGAAAACCCACACAACCATTTTTCGAAGAAGTATTGACTGTGTTTGTAGGTTGCTTTATTAAAAGCATGCCACGTAATGCGATTAACAGTACATGTTTTTATTCTCACTGTACAGCAATTAAAATGTACAGGTCATTCCAGTATGAAGTTTATATAAATGTAAATCTGCTTAGCTAGCACTCGTCCTAAGGTTCACAGCAACATCCTACCATAGAGTTCCTTCTCAACGTTCATATAATATCTATAGCTAAGGCAGACAGGACGATAGATAGCTATAGACACAATGTAAATGTTTCATAATGTTTGATATGGCTTGGCTTTACTGGATACCTAGATGCATAGGTTCAGATGAGAGCAAGTTACTTGAGGGTAAACAAACACAAATGAAGGCTACATCTTTTCATTAAAACAACAATCAAGTAGTGAATAGTTGCTAAACAGTGCAGAGCTTCTACAGGAATTGAGAGCCATGCTTAGTGAAAGGGTGGTGGTAGTTGGGTAGGAAGATTAAGGTGGTGGTAGAGTAGTGGTGGTTAGAATAGTGGTGGTAGTTGTCAAGGAAGGTGGTGGTTAGGGTACGGTGATGTTTAGGATAGAGTGGTAGTGGTTAGGTTGGTAGTTAGTATAGTGTGGTGGTGTTGGTTATGGGGCGCAGTGGTAGATTGGTGGTGGGGTTGTGGTATTTAGGGTGGTAGTATTAGGGTGACTGATAGGGGGTGAAAGAGTGGGAGTGGTGGTAGAGTGCTACACATACTGATGGAAGGGGGTGGTGTTGCTGATGTGAGGCTGATGGTTATGGGGGTGCGGTTTAGGGTGGGGTTGGTGGTTATAGTAGGGTCTTGGTGAGGGTTCAGTGGTGGTTATGGTGGTGTTAGGGTTGTATTGGTTATGGTGGTGGTAGGCTGCTTAGGGTGGTAGTGGTTGTGGAGGTAGGCTCCTTTGGGTTGTGGTGGTTAGGATAGGGCGATTGTTGTGGTGGTTAAAGTAAGGTGGTGGTTAGGGTATGGAGGTGGTAGTTAGGGTAATGTGGTGGTTGTGGTATGGTGGTGATTGTCTGGTTTATGTGTCGGTGGTGGTGGTAGGGTGTTGGTGGTTAGAGTGATGGTAATATTTAGGGTGGTTGTAGTAGGATGGTGGTTAGTGTGCTTTTTGGGTGGTGATAAGGGTGTTTGTGGTGATTAGGGTGAAGTTGATGGTGTTTAGGGTGGTGGTGATGGTTAGAGTAGGCTGGTGGTGTTTAGGATAGTGATAGCATGCTGGTGGTTTTGGCAAAGTGGTGGTCAGGGTGTTTGTTGTGGTTAGGATAGTGTGGTTGTGGTGTTGGTTAGGATGGGGTTATGATGATGATGATGATGGTGTTGGTTGTTGGGTTGGTGGTGGTTAGGGTGGTAATAGAATAGTGGTGTTGGTAGGGTAGTGTCGTAGGATGGTGTTAAGGGATGGTGAAAGGGCCGTGGTGGTGATAGTGTGGTGGGGTGTTGGTACAAATACTGACCCTGCAAGCGACTGCACATGCAGGCAAAACCTAAAATTGTCCTGCGCTTCAATAATTTACAATTAAGAAGAGGTAGTTCTACTAAGAGAATTCTGCCATTTCAGATATTTATCACACACCTTCTATGAATGTGAACTATAAAATGATACTGCAAATAGTAGTGAATGGGGGAAGCCGTTTAACTGTTAATAAAGCTGTAGATTCAGTCTAAGCAGGCTATAATAAAAGAAATTCTAAATCCCCAATGTGCTGTAAACAGCAGTATATACATTTCATTTTTTTTAACCATTTCACAAAAATTGCAGCTACCTTAAGTACCACTGTCCCTTTCCCATATTCTCATAAAATAAACTAGGTGGAGGATCCAGAAATAAAATCCAGCAAATTGAACGTTGGTGTTCATTACGTCTACTCCGCCTCCCAATAGCTTTCCGACCCTCAGCCTGCTTTCAGTATTAAGTATTACATGGTTCACCTTTTATATAATTAATAATTTGTCATCTTTAATGTTGTCATGTGCTCTTTACAGGTGGTTTTTGGTACTGATCAAAATTCTGGTAATCTCAGTTTCTCAATATTTAGGGGAATATGTTTGAACCAGTGATCATACTCTTAGTTCTAATATACAAGGACTTTCAAGAGCCCAGCTCTCTGCTCCACTGGGTCTGTTAACGACCAGACTCTGGCCCAAAACAAACATACAAAAGGTGATGGGATGAATGCTTGCAATAAGTCTAACCACTGGCAATCGCTCAGGGTAACTTTCCAAACCATCATTCTTTTGTCCACCATTCCACCTTAGGTTAGACCCAGCCATGTTCAAATCAGTCTTCATCTTGCTCCAATAGGAACAGTTCATCCCAAATTGCCAACTCTTGTCCTGTCTGACCAGAATACAAGCAACCCTAGACTGGCTTTGGCGTGATTGGAGCCTCTTCAGTTGTATATAGCTTAGTTCCAGTGGCACAGTGAGCAAGAGATCCACATCTGGACATACACTTGGCCACTTAGAGCTTTTTGCACGCATTCCATCATGCCCATTTTGTGTGATTGATGTAACTCCCTAAGTGGCCAAAGGTATACCAGATATGGGTCCCTTGCTCACTGTGCCATAGGATTCAAGCTGTGCCTCTCTGACTAGGCCTAACAAGGCTGAAACTGGTCCAGCGATGGCTTGTGTTCTGTTCTGGAAGGGACCTCGCCTGGCAGTTTGGGTCAGTGCTAATTTGCATGAAGTGAGCCTAGTCTATAGTTTGTGAAAAAATATGGGTTTGAATGCTACCCCAAGGGATGGCCAATGGTTGGACTATTTGCAAGCATTCCTCCCAGCAACCTTTGTATTATTGCTGGCCCAGAACAAATCTGGTCTTAGGTGCATGATTTCCAAGATCTTCTTGTGGCCCAAATCAAAGTAAAGAGGTAATGGGGTGGCATGGCTTGATTGTTTTATCTCCAAGCCAGGAAGGAATGTTCAATAGTATAAATCTTGTCATAATGGGTATTCCCTCAAAAATACTGTATTTCTGATGGATACTTCTGCCTGTGGATTCATCACCTTTTGAATTACCCCATGCGCAGCATTCCACAGAAACTTTTCTCCAGCTCTCCCACGTCGACAAGGACGTCACAATGGAACAGCTCCGCACAGGATTCCGCGTGACTTCATCGGAGCCATAAGAAGACCTCGTCGGCGTGCTGATGTCAGTTCCCTTTTTTTGCGCCGTCGACGCGTACTGGGGTTTTTTCCAGGGGTCTCCATTACTAGGAGTTTTTGTTGCAAGTCTTCGGATCTTTGTAGCAGTGACCACGGCTATGCAGAGGAAATCCGGATTCAAGCCAGGCAGGGAATGTGGGGTTAGACGTCTATTAATGACCCTCATGATTGTTTGTGGTGTCTCTCGTCGGACCACGGCATCGAGGAGTGCTAGTCATGCAGGCACATGAACCACAAGGCTTTGATGGAGAGGGAGGCCAAATTGTTCATGGGCAAAGCCAAGAAACAAAAGAAGGGTGTAAGAAGGTCGAGGTCCCTATCCAAGTCACCGACTGCATATCTCGAAGTAGTCAGGGAAACATAAGACGAAGAGGCGCCATGCGTCCTGGCGTTGTTCGTCGAAAGATGAGACGTCAAAGCCGTTGTCTCCGGCTCCCCGGCGCCATCAGAAGAACGCAGTCTGTCTCATTCTCCTGAGGTGGCTCCAACTCCAAGAACAGTGACCACCGGTGCCAAGAGAAGCAACACCTCCGCTGTTGACATCCCCTTCACCTCTGACTCCACCGTCTCTGGCGCCACAACCGGAGCCGAATGTGCCACCTCCTCGAGCGGTCTCAGAACTTGCTGCACCGGATTCAGGGTATCCTGCCTTCCCGACTCCGGGTACGGGTCCGTCGCATTCCCTGAATGCGATGTTCGCCAGAGCGGCAAACCCTACTGGTGCGCCAGTTGGCCCTATGGGTCCTCTGGCATACTACTTGGGAGGTTTTCCACCTCATTTCCCTCAGGCGCCTCTCATGCCTTTTAAGCCGATGGCTCCAGGGAGTTGGCCTCTCCTGATGCTGAGATTCTCGATGCCGGTACAATCTCTGGAGGGACGATTACCCTTGGACGTCTTTGGGGGCCAACTACCCCTCTTGTTACCTCCAGTAAGTCCCACACAGTGGGATTGCTAAAACGTCTTTGGAGCCACGCCCCCTTTCTCCACCACTCTGCAAACGCGCCTCTTGGCAGACTACGGGATGGGGGATGGAGTCCACTTTACTCCTGAGGGACTTTGGGGGCAAAGAAGCCCTCCTGGTTCCTCCTGTAAGTCCTACGCAGCGGAATTCCTGAGCACTGGTCGACGGCCCAGCCTCCTTTCTCCACCACTCTGCATACGCGACTAGTAGTTAAAGAAGCATTTGCAATGTAATAGGTTTCGCATTTGCGAGAGTTAGAGCTATTGGCATTGTAAATGTAAAAGTTTTTTAGTAATGTTTTTTGGAGTGGATGTACGTTGTGTGTAGTGGAATAATGTGGTATGTTGTGCAGTGAAATTATGTGGATAGAAAGTATGTGGTATTTAGTGTATAGGAATTATGTAGAGTGGGATTATGTGTTATGGAGAGTAATTATGTGGTATGGTAGTCTGTGTTGTGGAGTGGTAAGCTCAGGTTTAGTCTTCCTCGTTTCCATAGAAGCTCAACTATGAACTCGGTGAGACAAAAAAAGAAGGAATCACTGAGTAGCACTTGTGGACCTAGTCAGAGGTATGAGTAGGGCCACTGGAATTATGTGACTGTTAGGCTGCACTGACGTTTGCACAATTATACATTTTCCGCATTAGCCACATAATCCATCATCTGCACCCTAATCTGCAGATTTGAACAAAAAAGCCTTGTTTCTAGCTCAAACGGCTCAAACGTTACAAAAAATGCAACGACAAGTGTTACAGCGTGGTGGAAGGCCCTTTGCAAACCTAGAATGGTCACCTGTTACTTATTGCTAAATGTGGGTGTTAAATTGGCAGTAATGGTGTGCAAGCCACTCTTGCTTCTTTCTGCGCCTCTTGCTGCATTTCTGTCGCTTCTTTCTGCACATTTCTTTCTTTTTCTGCACTTCTCTTGCCTCTTTCTGCACATCTCTTCTACTTTCTGCACCTCACTTGCCTCTTTCTGCACCTCACTTGCCTCTTTCTGCACTTCTCTTCCTTCTTTCTGCACCCCTCCTGCCTCTTTCTGTACCTCTCTTGCCTCTTCGTGCACCTCTCCTACCTCTTTCTGCACCCATCTTGCCTCTTTTTGCACCTCTATTGGTTCTTTCTGCACTGCTCTTGCTTCTTTCTACACCTCTGTTGCTTCTTTCAGCAATTCTCTTCCTTGTTTCTGCACTTCTCTTGCTTGTTTCTGCACTTCTCTTGCTTGTTTCTGCACCTCTCTTGCATCTTTCTGCACCTCTCTTGCATCTTTCTGCACCTCTCTTGCCTCTTTCGGCACTTCACTTGCTACTTTCTGCACCTCTTTTGCCTCTTTCGGCACCTCTGTTGCTTCTTTCTGCATTTCTTTCCTCTTTCTGCACCTCTGACTTAGAGGTAGTTTTAATCCCCCTGCCCTATTATGTACTAGGGCCTTACAGGGGAGGTCATGCCAATCACAGGGGTACCCCAACCCATAGTGTACCCTAGTGTATGTAGGTGTTTTCACTGTATTCTAAGTGTCTTTCAGGATAGCACCGGCTCTGGGCCTGGTTAGTCAGTTAGTTACCACCAGTACCAGTCAGCAAAAATTAGGGGTCACAGGATGACTTTGCAACAAGGCCTCTTTCTGCACCTCTGTTGGTTCTTTCTGCGTATCTCTTGCTTCTTTCTGCACCTTTCTTCGTCTTTCTGGACTTCTGTTGCCTCTTTCTGCATTTCTCTTGCTTCTTTCTGCGCTTTTCTTCGTCTTTCTGCGCATGTCCTACCTCTATAGGAATAGTTGGAAATTAGCATTTAAAAAACCTTCGAAATTCAGTGAAAAAACCATAGGTTTCAGGGGCATTATAGTTGGGAATTATTATTTAAAAAAACCTTTGAATTTCACTGGAAAAACCATAGGTTTCAGGGAAGTTATAGTGGAAATTAGCATTTAAAAAACCTTTTGAAATTCACTAAAAAAAACATAGGTTTCAGGGTCGTTATAGTTAGAAATTAGCATTTAAAAAACCTTCGAAATTCACTGAAAAAACCACAGGTTTCAGGGACATTATAGTTTGTTGGATATTTCACTCGTAGAAAACCAGAGAAATTCGGCCGTTATAGTTAGTACAGCTAACTATAACTTGCGCCCCCGCAATGTACTGCTGATGACGTCACATATTACATCATTCATGACATGGTCAGTGACATCACTGATGACATCTCAAATGACATCACTGATGACATCATCCACGTGAAAATCTCATGCACCTCCTCATACCCTAATATAACCTTTGATACACCCACTCTAAAATACAGACTACCATTTTCGAAACCATAGACACACCAATACCAGTTACTACATACCAACTCACTGATTCCTAGGTCTACACACACACCCACTCATTCAGCCTTAGTCACTCATACATGCAGTCACTCATCAGTACAGCACTATCATTTGCACTCATACACCTATACAGACACTCACACCGCCACTCATCCATAGTTACTCACACACCTAGTCAGTCTTGCAAAGAATCAATCACACTCCCATTTCCTCAGCTATACAGTTATACACACACCACCTCACTTATTCAAACATACTAACACATACTTACTCTCTTATACAATCACTGATACAAGCACACACTTATCCATACAGCCACTCTCACAATCACTCACTCACATAGTCATTTATATACTCCAACACTCACATATACTGCCTTTCACATATGTAATTACTCACACATGTACCACTGAGACATCCATCCATTCACTCACCAACACACCCATACACACACACACACTCACCCACCCATACAGCCCTTCACACATGCAGTCTTGAACCCATACACCCAGTGAATCACCCACTCACACATCTATGCACAGTCACACCCCCCCCCACCCACCCACCCACACAGACACTCAGGCACCCATACAGATACTCGGACAACCAATCAATAACCCATATAGATGCTCATGTACCTACTCACCAACCCATGGAGCCGCTTACACACCAACTAACAGACTGATACAGACCTTCACACAGTTTAGTCACTAACCCATGCATTCAGTAAGACACGTTTAATCACTCACTTATACAGTCAGTCACGCACCTACTAAATCATCCATTAAGACACTCATACACCCACTCCTTCTTCAATACACCTTGGCATTTATATATATATATATAAAACATATTTACACTTTTACAGAAACAGTCACTGGATGATGTCATCAGTGATGTCATCAGTGATGTCACTGACCATGTCATGAATGATGTAATATGTGACGTCATCAGCAGTGCATTGCGGGGCGCGAGTTAGTTAGCTCAACTAACTATAACAACCGAATTTCTCTGGTTTTCTACGAGTGAAATGTCCAACTAAATATAACGTCCCTGAAACCTGTGTTTTTTTCCAGTGAATATATATATATATATATATATATCTATCTATATCTATATCTATATATCAATCTATATCTATATATCTATCTATATATCTAGATCTATCTATATCCACTGAAAAAACCATAGGTTTTAGGAACAGTTATAGTTAGTTGGACATTTCACTCGTACAAAACCCGTGAAATTACCCCGTTATAGTTAGTTCAGCTAACTATAACTCGCGCCCCCGCAATGCACTGCTGATGACGTCACATATTACATCACTCATGACATGGTCAGTGACATCACTGATGACATCACTGATGACATCATCCATGTGATAATTTGATGCATCTTCTCACACCCTAATATAACTTTTGATACACCCACTGTAAATTACAGACTGCCATTGTCAAAACCATAGACACTCCAACACCAATAACTACATACACACTCACTGATTCTTAGGTCTACACACACATCCCAACAGTGGCCCCCCTCCCAACATGTTGAAAGCCCCGGGGAGGTGGTGGTCCCCGGGGCTTCGGGGGTCCAATACGGACCCCCACTTTAAAATTGTTAGTGCCCCGGGGAAGTGGCTGGAGCCCCCCCACACAGGTAATTATAATGTAAAAAAAAGAAGCCCCGGGGGGTGGCGGTCATAATGGCCCTCCCGCACCATTTTTTTTTTTAAAGCCCCGGGGTTGGCGGTCCCCGGGGCTTGGGGGGGCCTTAGAGGCCCCTCCACATATTACTATTAAACCCCCGCATGCCCCTGGGACTTGGCCCACCCGGGGGCGAAATACTACCGAAGCGCGGGAGACCGCGCTTCGTTTTTTTTTTATCACGGCGGGTTCCGCGCATCCCGCCAATTTTATTAAAAAACAATTTTAAAAAAATGCTCTTTTCTGCCCAGGGGGTCCTTGTGGGACCCCCTGAGCAGACTTAGGGGGTCAGGGTGTTTCTACCCTGCCCCCTTTTTGCGTTTTGCAACTTCTTTCTGTGCCTCGGTTCCGAGGCACAGAATGGCTGCCAACACTTCCTGATTTGGAGTGTTGACAGCCACTTGACAGCCAATTAGCATGCAGCTCGTGATCGGGAGGGTACGCGGACCCTACGCGGCCATAGATATATATGTGATTTTACTTTTGATTTTCTCAGGAACTACTGAACGGATTTACACCATTTAAGCAAAAGGCACGACTCTGAACCAAGGGCTACCTTTTTGCCAAATTTGGTGTAATTCCGTTCAGCAGTTCGGGCTGTAGCTGCGATGAAAGGTTCCTATGGAAAATTGCATGGGGAAAACACGTTTTGGAACCCCCCTTTTTTCTCGACCCCCACTTGACGAATCACCCCGAAACTTTCAGGATAGGAGCGGACCGGAGCGGGCCATAAATTTTGAGAATTTCGCGAAGATTCGTCAACCGGCGCCAAAGTTATTTCAAATAGAATGTTGCGGATTTCCTATGGAAAATAGGTCCTAACTATAACTAGCTACTGGCGACCGCCAGTAGATAATCTATATCTATATATCTATCTATATATCTATCTATATATCTATCTATATATCTATCTATATATCTATCTATAGCTATATATCTATATCTATCTATATATCTATCTATATATCTATCTATATATATATAGCTATATATCTATATCTATATATCTATATCTATATTCACTGAAAAAACCTTAGGTTTCAGGCACGTTATAGTTAGAAATTAGCATTTAAAAAACCTTTGAAATGAACTGAAAAAACCATAGGTTTTAGGGAAAGTTATAGTTAGTTGGACATTGCACTCGTACAAAACCCGTGAAATTCCCCCGTTATAGTTAGTTCAGCTAACTATAACTCGCGCCCCCGCAATGCACTGCTGATGACGTCACTGATGACATCATCCATGTGATGATTTGATGCATCTTCTCACACCTTAATATAACTTTTCATACACCCACTCTAAATTGCAGACTGCCATTCTCAAAACCATAGACACTCCAATACCAATAACTACATACCCACTCACTGATTGTTAGGCCTACACACACACATCTACTCACTCACCTGTACAGTCACTCATACTTATGGTCACTCAGTACAGGACTATCATATGCACTCATATACTTATATAGAAACTTACACACTGCCACTCATCCATAGAGGTACTCACACACCTAGTCAATCATGCAAATAATTAATCACACAGCCATTTACTCACCTGATACAGTTATACACACACCAGCTCACTTACTCATACAAATACTATCACATTCTTACACTCTTATACAATCACTGATACAAGCACACTCATCCATACAACCACTCTCACAATCACACTCACTTATAGCCATTTGTATACTCCAACACACATATATACTGCCTTTCACATATGTAATTACTCACTCATGTACCACTGAGATGTACATTCACTCACTAACACACCCATACACACACTCACCCACCCATACAGTCCATCACAGATGCACTCTTGAAACCATGCACCCAGTGACTCACCCACTCACACATTTATACACAGTCACACACACCCCACCCACACAAACACTCAGGCACCCATACAGATACTCAGACAACCAATCAATAACTCATATAGACACTCATGTAGCTATTCACAAACCCATGCAGCCGCTTACACACCAACAGACAGACGGATGTAGACATTCATACAGTTTAGTCACTAACCCATGCATTCAGAAAGATACGTTTAATCACTCACTTATAGAGTCAGTCATGCACCTACTAAATCATCCATTCAGACACTTATACACCCACTCATTCTTCAATACGCCTTTCCCTATATATATTAAACATATTTAAACTTTACAGAAACAGTCACTGGATGATGTCATCAGTGATGTCATTTGAGATGTCATCAGTGATGTCATCAGTGATGTCACTGACCATGTCATGAGTGATGTAATATGTGACGTCATCAGCAGTGCATTGCGGGCGTGAGTTATAGTTAGCTGAACTAACTATAACGGGGGAATTTCACGGGTTTTGTACGAGTGCAATGTCCAACTAACTATAACTTTCCCTAAAACCTATGGTTTTTTCAGTGAATTTCTAAGGTTTTTTTAAATGCTAATTTCTAACTATAACGTGCCTGAAACCTATGGTTTTTTCAGTGAATTTCAAAGGTTTTTCAAATGCTAGTTTGTAACTATGCCTACAGAAGTAGGACATGTGAAGAAAGAAGAAAAAACGCACAGAAAGAAGCAAAAGAAATGTAAAAAAAAAATCAGAAGTCCACAAAGACGAAGAAAAATCCAGGAAGAAGCAAGACATATGCAGAAAGAACCAACAGAGGAGCAGAAAGAGGCCTTGTTGCAAAATCATCCTGTGCCCACACCTTTTCCAGACGTGTACTGGTGGTAACTGACTCTAACCAGGCCTAGAGCCAGTGCTATGGTAAAAGACACTTAGAATACAGTTAAAACACCTACATACACTAGGGAACACTATGCGTTGGGGTACCCCTGTGATTAGCATGACCTCCTCTGTAACTCCCTAGTACATAATAGGGCAGGGGGATTAAAACTACCTCTTAAAACGCGCCATGGGATGCGTTTGCACACTGGTGTAGGGAGGGGGGGGCCTGAGGTTATATGTGTGCAAACACGCCCTCTGGCCGTTTTAAGTTGGGGGATAAAGTCCCCTTGAATCCTAAGGGTCCCTGGGATCCAACTAGCCCACCAGGTACCTCCAGTAAGCGCCACAGAGGTGCGTTGCACAGAGGTGTTAAAAGGGGCGTGGCCTGGACCACCTCTGCAACGCAGGCCTGTGGCGCTTACTGGAAGTACCTGGTGGGCTAGTTGGCCCCCAGGGTCCCTCAGGATTCAAGGGGAATTAATTCCCCAACTTAAAACGCGCCACAGGGCGTGTTTGCAGACATGTCACCTGAGGCCCCGCCCCCTCACCACTGTGCAAACGCGCCCTGTGGCGTGATTTAAGTTGGGGTATTAGGTCACCTTGAATCCTGAGGGTCCCTGGGGCCCAACTAGCCCACCAGGTACTTCCAGTAAGCGCCACAGGCCTGCGTTGCAGAGAGGTGGTCAGAGGCCACGCCCCTTTTTACACCTCTCTGCAACGCAGCTCTGTGGCGCTTAATGGAGGTAGCTGGTGGGCTAGTTGCACCCCAGGGACCCTCAGGATTCAAGGGGAGTTAATCCCCCAACTTAAAACGCGCCACAGGGCGTGTTTGCAGACATGTCACCTGAGGCCCTGCCCCTTCACCACTGTGCAAACGCGCCCCGTGGCGCGTTTTAAGTTGGGGGATTAACTCCCCTTGAATCCAGAGGGTCCCTGGGGTGCAACTAGCCCACCAGCTACCTCAATTAAGCGCCACAGAGCTGCGTGGCCTCAGAACACCTCTCTGCAACGCAGCCCCCTGGCGCATACTGGAGGTTCCTGGTGGGCTAGTTGGCCCCCAGGGACCCCCAGTATTCAAGGGGAATTCGTTCCCCATCTGCAAACGCGCCAGGGGGCGCGTTTGCAGAGTGCTGCAAGGAGGGGGCGTGGCCTCCGGTGCGATGCCGGTCTTTTATTTATTTTATTTTTTAAGAAGGGGGCTGTGTGGCCCCCCTTCTTTTTCTAATTTATTGGCCCTGGGGACCCCATCCCCCAGGGCCTGCCCCCTATTTTTATTTATTTTTTTTAAATAAAATTTGGAAGGGGGCCGCGTGGCCCCCCTCCCGAGGCCTTAATCGGCCCCGGGGACCCCATCCCCCGGGGCATGGCCTTTTTTTAATTTTTTTTTTAAATTTTTTGGAGGGGGGTTGCGTTGCTCCCCTCCTCAGGCCACTTATGGCCCCGGGGACCCCATCCCCCGGGGCCGGCCTTTGTTTTTTAATTTTTTTTTTTTTTTTTAATGTAAATTTTGGGGAAGGGGCCGCGTGGCCCCCCTCCCGGGCCACTTGTAGCCCCGTGGACCACATCCCCCGGGGCTGGCCCTCTCCGTTGGGGACCGTGGGGGGGTCCCCAATCCCCCCACGGTCCTGCCGGCTCCCCGCGTCCTGCGGGAGCTGGCATTGCTTTTCCACACGGGGAACTGCTTAGATGCAGCTCCCCGTGTGGAAAAGCAATTTGCTTTGAATTTTTGAAGAGAGAGCAGGTTTCCTGCTCTCTCCTCCAAAATTCAAAGCAAGTTTGCTATGACAGGACGGGAGCCGCAAGGCTCGCGCCCTGTCATAGCAAACAGCAGTGTCTCGGAGGTGGGCACCCCGGGACACTGCAGGAGCCGGCCCTGGGGGGTGGTGGTCCCCAGGGACATCACAGGCTCCAGGAGGGGGGCCGCGTGGCCCCCCTCTCAACATGTGCAAAGCCCCGGGGAGGTGGTGGTCCCCGGGGCGTGTGGGGGGCTCGAGCCCCCCCCACACAGGTCATTGTTTTAAAAAGAAGCCCCGGGGGTGGCGGTCCCCGGGGCTTGGGGGGGCCTTAGAGGCCCTCCCACACCATTTTTTCATAAACCCCCGCATGCCCCCGGGACTTGGCCCACCCAGGGGCCAAATAACAACGAAGCGCGGGAGCCCGCGCTTCGTTTTTTTTTTTCTTTCACGCCGGGATCCGCGCATCCCGCTGATTTATTTATTTATTTATTTTTTAAATTCTTTTTTTGGCCCTGAGCAGGCCTAGGGGGTCAGGGTGTTTCTACCCTGCCCCCTTTTTGCGTTTTTCGCAATTGTTTTACTGATTTCTTGTGCCTCGGTTCTACCGAGGCACAAGATGGCTGCCAACACTTCCTGGTTTGGAGTGTTGACAGCCAATTAGCATGCAGCTCGTGGTCGGGAGGGTGCGCGTATCCTCCGTGCCCATAGATGTGTTTTTACTTTTGATTTTCTCAGCAACTACTGAACGGATTTACACCATTTTTAAAAAGGGTGCTTTCTGAACCAAACACTACCTTTTGCCAAATTTGGTGTAATTCCGGTCAGCAGTTTTGGCTGTAGCCTTGCATAAAGTTTCCTACGGGAAATTAATTTTTTCACTTAGTTTTTGAATTTCTCCGCAACTACTGAACGGATTTACACCATTTAAAAAAAAAAAAAAAAGGGTGCTTTCTGAACCAAACACTACCTTTTTGCCAAATTTGGTGTAATTCCGTTCAGCAGTTTGGGCTGTAGCCGTGTCTAAAATTTCCTATGGGAATTAACATGGAGAAAACACGTTTTGGGACCCCCCTTTTTTCTCGGCCCCCGCTTGATGAATCACCCCGAAACTTTCAAGACAGGAGCTGACCGGAGCGCCCCACTAGTTTTGAAAATTTCACGATTCGTCAAACGACGCCAAAGTTATTGGGAATAATGTTACGAATTTCCTATGGATAATAGGTCCTAACTATAACTATCTACTGGCGGCGGCCAGTAGATAATATATATCTATATCTCTATATATCTATCTATATATATCTCTCTCTCTCTATTATCTACTGGCGGATATATATATATATATATATATATATATATATATATATATTCACTGAAAAAACCATAGGTTTCAGACACGTTATAGTTAGAAATTAGCATTTAAAAAACCTTAGAAATTCACTGAAAAAACTATAGGTTTTAGGGAAAGTTATAGTTAGTTGGACATTGCACTCGTCCAAAACGCGTGAAATTCCCCCGTTATAGTTAGTTCAGCTAACTATAACTCGCGCCCCCGCAATGCACTGCTGATGACGTCACATATTACATCACTCATGACATGGTCAGTGACATCACTGATGACATCACTGATGACCTCTCAAATGACATCACTGATGACATCATCCAGTGACTGTGTGTTTCTATAAAGTTTAAATATGTTTAATATATATGCCAAGGTGTATTGAAGAATGAATGGGTGTATAAGTGTCTGGATGGATGATTTAGTAGGTGCGTGACTAACTCTATAAGTGAGTGATTAAACGTATCTTACTGAATGCATGGGTTAGTGACTAAACTGGGTGAATGTCTGTATCCGTCTGTCTGTTGCTGTGTAAGTGGCTGCATGGGTTTGTGAATAGCTACATGAGTGTCTATATGAGTTATTGATTGATTGTCTGAGTATCTGTATGGGTGCCTGAGTGTTTGTGTGGGTGGGGTGTGTGCGCCTGTGCATAGATGTGTGAGTGGGTGAGTCACTGGGTGGATGGTTTCAAGAGTGCATCTGTGATAGACTGTATGGGTGGGTAAGTGTGTGTAAGAGTGTGTTAGTGAGTGAATGTATGTCCCAGTGGTACATGTGTGAGTAACTACATATGTGAAAGGCAGTATATATGTGTGTTGGAGTATATAAATAGCTATAAGTGAGTGTGTGATTGTGACTGTATGGATGAGTGTGTGCTTGTATCAGAGATTGTATAAGAGCGTAAGAATGTGCTAGTATTTGTATGAGTAAGTGAGCTGGTGTGTGTATAACTGTATAGGTGAGTAAATGGCAGTGTGTTTAATTATTAGCATGACTGACTGTGTGTGAGTACCTCTATGGATGAGTGGCAGTGTTTGAGTGTCTATATAGGAGTATGAGTGCATATGATAGTCCTGTACTGAGTGACCGTAAGTATGAGTGACTGTACGGGTGAGTGAGTAGATGTGTGTGTGTAGACCTAAGAATCAATGAGTGTGTATATAGTAATTGGTGTTGGAGTGTCTATGGTTTTGACAATGGCAGTCTGTAATTTACAGTGGGTGTATCAAAAGTTATATTAGGGTGTGAGAAGATGCATCAAATTATCACATGGATGATGTCGTCAGTGATGTCATCAGTGATGTCACTGACCATGTCATGAGTGATGTAATATGTGACGTCATCAGCAGTGCATTATGGGCGCGAGTTATAGTTAGCTGAACTAACTATAACGGGGGAATTTCACAGGTTTTGTACGAGTGCAATGTCCAACTAACTATAACTGTCCCTAAAACCTATGGTTTTTTCAGTGAATTTCAAAGGTTTTTTAAATGCTGATTCCTAACTAGAACATGTCTGAAACCTATGGTTTTTTTCAGTGAATTTCAAAGGTTTTGTAAATGACAATTTTTAAATGTATTAATTGTTACATTTATTTTTTTGATACTGATTTACTACATTTTTTTAACTATTTATTTTTAGATATTTTATTTTTTAAATACATTGTAATTACATTATACATTACATTACAAAATATACTTTCTCAGAATGAATTTAGTTTAAATACTTTGCAAATAAGCAATAGACTTTTAAGTACAGTAGTTACAGTTGTTGCAATGGGCAACACAATTTCAAACACAGTGCAACATTGAGCTCAATGTGAATTTCTAGTTAAATGCAATTAGTTACTTTATGGATTACTTTTTCTAACCACAGGACTGGATCCTAGATTCAGTCCTGGGACATCTCCTGTAAACAGTTGAGTAAAAGCGTTTTGGTTACAGTAGTGATTTTTAAGGAATATTATTGTATTTTAAAAGTTGACACTTAGAAACTTTTTCACATAGAATCACCAATGTTATCCTATGGGAGGAAATTCACTTAGCAGGTAAGTAGTGTTATCGTTACTTTTTCTTACTCAGTGGTGGATCCTGGATCCAGCACTGGTGCATCTCCTGTAAACAGTTGAAAGAATGCGTTTGTCATACAGGCGATTTTAAGGAATATTTGTAGTTTGTGAGAAACGGCACTTTGAAACTTTTCTGCTGAAAACCAGACAATGGATTCCTATGGAAGGAAATACAAGTTACTGGTAAGTACGGTTAGAATTACTTTTCAGGATCTGTACTGGGCTGAAAGATGCAGCACTGAGGTCTCTCCTGATAACAGGTGAGTAAATTGGAATTCGTACTTCGGCTGATTTTAGAGGAATATTTGCACAATGGTGAAGGAGGGGGGTGGGGCCTGAGGTGACATGTCTGCAAACACGCCCTGTGGCACGTTTTACGTTGGAGAATTAATTCCTCCTCAATCCCGAGGATCCCTAGGGGCCAACTAGCCCACCAGGAACCTCCAGTATGCGCCAGGGGGCTGCGTTGCAGAGAGGTGTACAGAGGCCACGCCCCTTTTACAACACTGCAACGCAGCTCCGTGGCGCTACTGGAGGTACCTGGTGGGCTAGTTGGCCCCTAGGGACCCTCAGGATTGAAGGGATTTAATTCCCCATCTTAAAACGCGCCACGGGGCCTGTTTGCACACATGTCACCTGAAGCCCCGCCCCTCCCTTCACCACTGTGCAAACGCGCCCGTGGCGCGTTTTAAGTTGGGGGATTAAGTCCCCTTAAATCCTGAGGGTCCCTGGAGTCCAACTAGCCCACCATGTACTTCCAAAAGCGCCACAGAGCTGCGTTGCAGAGAGGTGTAAAAAGGGGCGTGGCCTCTGTACACCTCTCTGCAACGCAGCCCCTGGCGCATACTGGAGGTTCCTGGTGGGCTAGTTGTCCCCCAGGGACCCCCAGTATTCAAGGGGAATTCGTTCCCCATCTGCAAACGCGCCAGGGGGCGCGTTTGCAGACTGCTGCAGAGAGGGGGCAGGGCCTCCGGCACGATGCCGTTTTTTTTTTTTTTTTGTATGGGAGGGGGGCTGCGTGGCCCCCCTTCCCTTGGCCACTTTTGGCCCCGTGGACCCCATCCCCCAAGGCCTGATGATTTTCTTTCTTTTTTTATTTTTTTTAAACAAAACGGGAAGGGGGCCGCGTGGCCCCCCTTCCCTGGGCCTCTATTGGCCCCGGGGACACATCCCACGGGGCATGCCCACTGTTTTTTTTTAAATTTACATTTTTGTAGGGGGGCTGCGTGGCCCCCCTCCTCAGGCCATTTAAGGCCCCGGGGACCCATCCCCCGGGGCCTGGCCTCTGGTTGGGGACTGTGGGGAGGTCCCCAATCCCCCCACAGTCCCGCCGGCTCCCCGCCTCCTACGGGAGCCGGCATTGCTTTCCATAAGGGAGCTGCTCACATGCAGCTCCCCTTATGGAAAAGCAATTCTGCTTTGCTTCATTGAAGCGAGAGCAGGTTTCCTGCTCTCGCTTCAATGAAGCAAGCAAGTCTGCAATGGCAGGACGGGAGCCGCGAGGCTCCCGTCCTGCCATTGCAAACAGCAGTGTCCCGGTGGTAGGCACCCCGGGACACTGCAGGAGCCGGCCCTGGGGGTGGCGGTCCCCAGGGCCACCACAGGCTCCAGGAGGGGGGCCGCGCGGCCCCCCTCCCATGTCTTTAAAGCCCTGGGGAGGTGCTGGTCCCCGGGGCTTCGGGGGTCTGAAACGGACCCCCACATTTATTTTGTTAGTGCCCTGGGGAGGTGGCGGTCCCCGGGGCTGCGGGAGGGCCGAGAGCCCTCCCGCACCATTTATTTTTAAAGCCCCGGGAGGTGGCGGTCCCCGGGGCTTGGGGGCCTTAGAGGCCACCCACATATTAAAAATAACCCCCCGCATGCCCCCAGGACTTGGCCCACCCGGGGCCAATTAACAACGAAGCGCGGGAGACCGCGCTTCGTTTTTTGTTTTTTTCGGCGGGATTCGCGCACCCTAAGCGCATCCCGCCGATTTTTTTTCTTTTCTTAAAAAATGCTTTTTTCTGCCCAAGGGGTCCTTGTGGGACCCCCTGAGCAGACCTAGGGGGTCAGGGTGTTTCTACCCTGCCCCCTTTTTGCGCTTTGCGCGCTTGTTTCTGTCCCTCGGTTCTCTCGAGGGACAAAATGGCTGCCAACACTTCCTGATTTGGAGTGTTGACAGCCAATTAGCATGCAGCTCGTGATCGGGAGGGTACGCAGACCCTACTCGGCCATAGATATATATGTGATTTTACTCGTGATTTTCTCAGGAACTACTGAACGGATTTACACCATTTAAGCAAAAGGCACGACACTGAACCAAGGGCTACCTCTTTGCCAAATTTGGTGTAATTCCGTTCAGCAGTTCGGGCTGTAGCCGCGATGAACAATTCCTATGGAAAAATGAATGGGGAAAACGCGTTTTGGGACCCCCCTTTTTTCTCGGCCCCCGCTTGACGTATCACCCCGAGACTTTCAGGATAGGAGCGGACCGGAGCGCCCCAACAAGTTGGAAGCTTTCGCGAAGATTCGTCAACCGGCGCCAACGTTATTTCAAATAGAATGTTGCGGATTTCCTATGGAAAATAGGTCCTAACTATAACTATCTACTGGCGACCGCCAGTAGATAATATATATATAGATATATATAGATAGATAGATAGATAGATAGATAGATAGATATATTCACAGAAAAAACCATAGGTTTCAGGGGCGTTATAGTTAGTTGGACATTTCACTCGTACAAAACCATAGAAATTCCCCCGTTATAGTTAGTTCAGCTAACTATAACTCGCGCGCCCGCAATGCACTGCTGATGACGTCACATATTACATCACTCATGACATGGTCAGTGACATCACTCATGACATCACTGATGACATCTCAAATGACATCACTGATGACATCATCCTTGTTATAGAGTGGCAGACCTTCTCTCACCCTAATATAACCTTTGATACACACACTCAAAAATACAAACTAACATTTTCAAAACAATGGACATACCAATACCAGTTACAACACACCTATTCAGTAATTCCAAGATCTACACACACATCCACTCATTCACCAACAGTCCCTATACAGTCACTCATACATGTACTCACTCATCATATGTACTCATACACCTATACATCCTGTTACACACCGCCACTCATCCATAGAGTTACTCACACACATAGTCACACATGCAAACAAAGTATCAAACATCCATTTACTTGCATATACAGTTATACACACACTACCACACTTACTTCTACAGAAACTTACACATACTTACTCTCTTAAACAATCACTTATAGAAACACCTTATTTGTACAGGAACTCTTCCAATCTCTCACTCTCACATATACTCACTTATATACACCAATACTCACATATACTAGTTTAAAACATATGTAGTTACTCATAAAGACACACTAACACACCCATACACATACTCATCCACCTATACAGTCCTGCACACATACTGTCTTCAACACATACAAACAGTGAGTCACTCATTCATGCATCTATGCACTAAGTAATACCCCCACCGAACCATACAGACACTCATACTGATACTCAAAAAACCAACTAATAACCCATATAGACACTCATGTAGCTACTCACCAACCCATGCAGCCACTTATACACAAAGTGAGAGACTGATACAGATATTTTCATATTTAAACATTACTCACTAACCCATGTATTCACTAAGATACACTTAGTCAGTTATACAATCAATTTTACAAAAAAATCATCCTTTTAGACACTTATATACCCATTTATTCTTCCATCGACCTTGAGATATACATATATAAAACATATTTAATTTTCAGAAAAACACACATTCACTGGATGATGTCATCAGTGATGTCACTGACCATGTCATGAGTGATGTAATCAGCAGTGCATTGCGGGCGCGCGAGTTATAGTTAGCCGAACTAACTAGAACGGGGGAATTTCTATGGTTTTGTACGAGTGAAATGTCCAACTAACTATAACGCCCCTGAAACCTATGGTTTTTTCAGTGAATTTCTAAGGTTTTTTTAAATGCTAATTTCTAACTATAACGTGCCTGAAACCTATGGTTTTTTCAGTGAATTTCTAAGGTTTTTTAAATGCTAATTTCTAACTATAACGTGCCTGAAACCTATGGTTTTTTCAGTGAATATATATATATTTATTATACTATGTATACATGTGAAAATGTCTCAATCCCCTGTTTGCCTCAGTGGCATGGAAAAAATGGGTGGAATTGACGTCAGCACGCCGACGAGGTCCTCTTATGGCTCCGATGACGTCATACGGTGTCGCGAGCGGAGCCGTGCTCGTTGACGTGGGAGAGCTAGGAAAGAATTTCCGTGGAATGCTGGTGCAGGGGATATTCACCCAAGTGTTCAGGCTAGTCCTTTGGGAGCAACTGTTTATGTTGCCACTCCAGAAACCGAAACCCGTGATCCGAGGGCAGAGGCCCTGCAGATGGCACACGAGGTGGGGTGCCCAGTCGTGTGCACCGGTGGGGCAGCGAAGGGACAAGCACCACAACCCACAAAAAAGGTAACGAGGGCACTGAATAACACAGGATCTTCTCTTTGTATCTGGCAGGAACAACTAAGTTAAAATGCCCTAGTACCAAAATGTAGAATTAGTGCTACAACGGTCTTCAAGAGGACCTGCGATGGGGCCTTTGGATCCCAGGACAGCCATGGGCAGCAGGTTCATCCTGGTCTTGGTGGACCATGTCACTCTGGAACCCATCCCTCTGAGAACTGTAATGATGCCCGCCGTGGCCTGGGCACTGATGGGGATCTTTACCCGGGTGGGTTTCCTTAAGGAGGTGGTATCTGACCGGGGTACCAACTTCATGTCGCTGTACATGAAGGTCTTGTGGCAGGAGTGTGGAGTGAACTACAAATTCACCACTTCTTACCACCCCCAGAGTAATGGGTTGGTTGAGAGATTCAACTGTTCCCTGAAAGGCATGATCGGAGGTCTGTCAGAACCCATGAGGTGTAAGTGGGACGTCCTCTTGCCATGCCTTCTCTTTGCTTACAGGAAGGTACTGCAGAAAGGGGTTGGCTTTAGCCCCTTTAAGCTGCTGTATGGGCACCCTGTGAGAGGCCCTCTCAGTTTAGTCAAGCAGGGCTGGGAGCAAGCTCCTAAGAAGCCTCCCCAGAATGTAATCAGCTACATGCTTGCCTTCCTGAACCAGACTGCCCGCTTTAGGCAACTCGCTCAGCGAACCTAAAAGCAAGTCAGGAGGACATGAAACATTGATACAACCAGAATACCCCTCTGGTTGAGTTTCAGCCTGGTCAGAAGGTGTGTGTGATGGAGCCAGTAGAGCCCCGTGCTCTACAAGACAAGTGGTCTGGCCCATACGAGGTGAAGGATCACAAGAATGATGTCACCTACCTGGTGGAGTTGCAGTCTCCTATGAATCTCTTGAGGGTCCTGCACGTGGACTGCCTCAAACCCCACTTTGAGAGGTCTGAGTTGACCATGCTCTTGGCTACTGATGATGGGGTGGAAGAGGAGAGTGAACCTCTCCCTGACCTGTCTGTCAAGGAGCAGGATGGGTCAGTAGAAGTTGTAATCCTCTCCCCTATACTGACCCTAGAGCAGCTAAGTGACTGTCGCCAGTTGCTGGGGCAGTTTGTCACTCTGTTCTCACTCATGCCAGGAGTCATCCATTGGTGCAATCATGACATTGACACTGGGGACAGTCCACTTGTGAAGCACAACATTTACAGGTTAACAGACAGAGTATAGTCTAGCATCAAGGAGGAGGTGTCCAAGATGTTAGCTATAGGGGTGATTTGAGCCCTCCAGCAGCCCTTGGTCCAGCCCAGTGGTCTTGGTTCCCAAAGCTACTGCACCCGGTGCCACCCCAGAACTGCGGTTCTGTGTGGACTACTGTGGGCTTAACGCGGTCAGTAAAACTGACGCGCACCCTATCTCCCGAGCTGATGAGCTCATTGATCGGCTGGGAGCTGCCAAGTTCCTCAGTACGTTTGATCTAACGTCTGGTTACTGGCAGATTGCCTTGATCGAGGGGGGCACAGAAGAGCCCAGTGTTCTCAACACCAGAAGGGCACTACCAGTTCCGGATCCTGCCTTTTGGGTTGAAGAACTCCCCTGCCACCTTTCATAGGTTGTGCAACCACGTCCTGGCTGGGCTGGAGGACTTCAGTGCCTCCTACCTGCACAACATTGTGATGTTCAGCTCCAGTTGAGAGGACCACTTGCACCATCTCTGGGAAGTGTTGAAGGCCCTGTAGAAGATGGACATCACTATCAAGGCCAGTAAGTGCCAGATAGGGCAGGGGTCGGTGGTGTACTTGGGGCACCAGGTAGGAAGCGGCCAGGTTGCGCCCTTACAACCCAAGATTGATACAATTCTGGCTTGGGCACCCCTCAAGACCCAGACTGAGGTGAGAGCCTTGTTGGGTCTCACCGGGTACTACCACAGATTTGTCAAGGGTTAAGGCACTACTGTTGCCCCCTTGACTGAGCTGACTTCAAGGAAGCAGCCATGCCAGGTGATCTGGACTGAGGCATGCCAGACCGCTTTTGATACCTTGAATGAAATCATGTGCACGGCGCCTGTGCTCAAGGCTCCTGACTTCTCCAAGGAGTTTGTGGTGCATACTGATACCTCGGAGCATGGTGTGGGAGCCGTGCTTTCACAGCGGAACGAAGAGGGCCTAGATAAACCCGTATTTTTCATTAGTAGGAGGCTACTTCTTAGGGAACAGAGGTGGAGTGCAATTGAAAGGGAAGCTTTTCCTGTGGTCTGGACACTGAAGAAGCCAAGACCCTTCAGACGTGGTCCATCTCCCGGCAGTGAATGGACTTTACGGTTGAACACTGCCCTGCCGTAGAACATGTCAATGCTGATGGTCTGTCCAGGTTCTTCTGCCTTAGTGAAGAGAACTCCCATGAGGTTGGGTAGTTCTCCCCACTTTCAGTTGGGGGGCAGGCAGAGACATGTTAGACCTGGCATCTTTGGCATATTTTCCCCCTGTGTTTCTTGCTTCTATCCTCCAGTTTTTTGACTGTGTGCTGCATTTCATTTTTGCTGGTTTTAGAACTCTGGGCACTTTACCCCTGCTGACCAGTGCTAAAGTGCAAGTGCTCCCTGTGCGAATTGTAATTGGTTATCCATTATTGTCATATTTGATTTACTGGTAGGTTGGTAAGTCCCTAGTAAAGTGCACTATGTGCCCAGGGCCTGTAAATCAAAGGCTACTAGTGGGCATGCAGCACTGATTGTGCCCCCCACATGAGTAGCCCTACAAATGTTTCAGACCTTCACTGTAGTGTGTGTGTGCGCGCACAGTTTTAAACTGCCATGTTAACCCGGCAAGTGCACCCACTTGCCAGGCCCAAACCTTCCCTTTTTCTACATGCAAGGCACCCCTAAGGTAGGCCCTAGGTGGCCCCATATGCAGGGTGCAGTGTGTGTGTGAAAGGTAGGACATGTACTGGTGTGTTTTACATGTCCTGATAGTGAAATAGTGCCACTTTTGTTTTTTCACGATTGCAAGGACTATCTCTCCCGTATGTTCTCATTGCAAATGCCTTGTAACCGTTTACAAGTGTAACTTCTAATTGGATGGAATGAGAGATTTTGAGTTTGGGGTCTCTGAACTTACAATATAAAACTACATCTTTTAGTGAAGTTGGTTTTTAAATTGCGTGTTTGAAAATGCCACTTTTAGAAAGTGTACATTTCCTTGCTTTACCATTCTGTGCCTCTGCCTGCCTGTGGAATCCACGTCTGAGGGAGGGTGGCAGTTGGGCTCTTTGTGCATTCACTCTACACAGTCGCACTAAGGGAGCTGAGGTGTGCCCTGCATATCCTGATGGCCCAACACCAGGCTGATGGGTCTTCCTGAGCTAGAGTATTGGGAGGAGTTGTCACTGACACCTGAATAGGGCTGTGCCTGTCCTCACACAAAGCTGTCTCCACCCCCTTGTAGTGTGTCTGGAGCCAGGTCAGGGAAAGGCAGGGTCTTGTGCACTACAAAGACTTTCCTTTGAAGTTTGCCCACTCCAAAGGCAGTAGCTGGTATAAGTACGAGAGTTGTGACATAACTTCAGAACACTTCTGGACTAAGAGGAGATTCTGTCAATAAGAAGAGCTGGAGAAGCTGCTAGGAGGGACTACTACTTTGCTGTGTTGGCCTGCTGCTTGCAGCGTCTGTCTTGGGCAGTGAACAGACTGGACTTTTCTTTCTACATCCTGCTTGCCAAGGTACTCCAGGGGCTTGTGTGTGATGGCCCTGAGACTTCTCAGCAGGAGGCAAGCAAAGACTTCATCTGCAGTCCCTGAACTCCTCTGCTGGGAGTGCTGACCCACCAAGTGGTGCCATTTCCAGTCCTGGGCCCTTGGAGGTGGTTTTGCTGCTAAGAACCATAAACATCCATGCATCAACTACTCAGTGCCTGTTTTTCCTACGTAGCACCGCCATACCTTTGGAAAGCCAACATATCGCTGCTGTGCAGTTGAAGAATCGATGCAGTGCCTGCCGTGTGGTTGAAAGATTACCGCAGCCAGAGTCCTGAGCGCTGTGTCACTGACGTCCGTGGCGCGCGGTCCAACTCGGACGCAGGCACTGCTGTGGGGCTGAATAAATCGATGTATCACCTACTTTGCGGCTGGGAAATCGACACAGCGATTCAACCGCCGCATTGACTGAGCGTGCCTGGATTTTTGACGCATTGTCCCTGTGCGCCAAGTTCATAGACGTTGCCCAGCAGCAAAGGAACCAAGGCTGCATGTCCGGAGATCGATGCAATACCTCCCGTCGCAGTAAGGAATGGACACATCACCTATCCTGGGAATAAGGAATCAACGCAATGCTTTGCTTTTCCAGTGCCTCACCTCCCCTGCGTCTGTTTTAGTCTTTGATTTTGCCGCATCCCAAGTTCTATGTGATAAAATTGACACATTCATAGTTTCCTATGCACTGAACTATTTTGAACCTTTTAAAAGTGATATCTTCGTTTGTGTATGTTGGATTTTTGTCGGTTTGGTCTTGTTTCATTCAAATAAATATTGGTTATTTTTCTAAACTGGTGGTGTGTCCTTTTGTAGTGTTTTTACTGTGTGTGTATGTACAAATGCTTTACACATTGCTTCTGAGAAAAGCTTGACTGCTTGTGCCAAGCTACCAAGGGGATGAGCAGGGGTTATCTTAGCTGTGTAACTCCCTTGCCCTGACTAGAATAAGGGTCCTTACTTGGACAGGGTGCAAACCACTGCCAACTAGAGACCCCCTTTCCTAACAACTACTTATTCCTGAACCCTAAAACCCTTTTTTCTGCATCTAAACTCCAACCATCCCTCTAGCCTAAATATTCTCCGAACCACAGCCGCTACCTATAATTGAACCTTAAAAACCCTCACAGCCCTAAACTCCACCCACCTATGAGCCCTAAAACCCCTCAACACCCTCAGACTCCACCCATCCCTGAAACCTAAAAATACTTCACACACCTAAACACCACATAATCCGTGAACTCTAAAAACCGCTCACCATCCCTACTACACCCGTCTCTGAACCCTAAAAACTGCTTTCTATGCCTGAACTCCAATTATTCCTCATCCCTAAAAGCACTCATCCATCACCCTAAACATTACTCATCCCTGAACCCAATATTTCCAAAGTAGTCCTAAACTCAACCCGTTTAATGTAATTTTGTTTTTCCTTAAAATTATCTTTTCTAAAATGTTTTATTTAATTTTGGATTTTTTTGCATTTGATTAAAATTGTCTTTTCTTAAAATTGTTTTTCCGTGATTTGATTTCCTCCAATGTGGTTTCTCAGTTTACATTTTACATTAATTCACTCACATCACTTATTTTCCTTTAGCTCTGAACATCAGGCCAGTCAGTGAGCTTGTAGAATCACTCTGGAGGGTCTGGCTTCAAAGAGCAAGTCCAAACTTCCTTCTTCAGGGAGCAGGGCAGTCCTTCTTGCATCAGGGCAGTCCTTTCACAACCGGGCAGCAAAGCAGTCCTCCTTATGAGTCTTCCACAGGTCCAGAAGTGATCTGAAGAGTGGGTCTCAAGGTCCAATATTTATACCTGGTGTCAGCTTTGAAGTGGGAGAAACTTCTAGATCCCCCCCTCACCCACACACGTCTGGTTTTGGAATTTTCTTCCTTTTCCTGCCCAGGTGTCAAGATGTCTGGGATGACAAAAGTCTAGTGAAGTTTGTTGTGAATGCAGGAGGCAGCCTCTATTGAAGTGCAAGTGTGGTAGGTGATCGCTCCATCCCACCCATCTTGTCAAGATGGCTCATCCTGCTAGCACCTTCTGTCTTTGTCAGTACCTCTTTGTTACACTGTGTGGGAGGAATACATAAAGGCCAACTGCCGACCACACCTAGTCATCTGACCCATGACACAGACCTCAAATGGTTAGGACACTTGTTACACTGTGTGGGAGGAATACATAAAGGCCAACTGCCGACCACACCTAGTCATCTGACCCATGACACAGACCTCAAATGGTTAGGACAGGAAAATGCCAACTTTCTAAAAGGGGTATTTTCAGAATTAGCGACTTAAAATGAGACTTTGCCATTTAAGATTTTAAATTGCAATGTTTTAGAAGCTACACGTGACATTCTACCTATTTCCAAGCAAATGTTAGCACTTATTAAATGTAATAAGGTAACCCAATGTTATCCTATGAGGGAGGTAGACCTTGCATTAGTCAAAAACGAATGTAAGATTTTTTCACTATCAGAACGTGTAAAACACCAGTACTTTTAAATGTAAAAGTACATGTCCACTTTAATAAATACAATGCACCCTGCGCTATGGGCTGTTTAGGGCCTACCCTAGGGGTGACATATGTATTAAAAACGATCGTTTAGGCCAGGGAAAACATTTATTTTGCCAAGTTGAAATGGCTGTGTAAAACTGTGCATAGACTGCTATAGCAGGCCCGAGACCCGTTTTAAAAGGGCTACTTAAGTGGGTGGCACAATAAGTGGTGGAGGCCCACTAGTAGCATTGTAACATGTAGTACCAATTTACTAGGGACTTACTAGTTAAATTAAATGTTCCAATTGGGTGCAAGACCATTTTACCATGTTTAGAGGAGAGCAGTTTAGATGTGGTAAAGTGCACAGTGTCCTAAAAGCCAACACAAACGGGTGCAGAAAACAGGAGGGGTAAAGGCAAAAGGTTTGGGAGTGACCCTGCAGAGAGAGCCAAGTTCAACATGTAGTATTTACTGCTGCTGTGAGATTAAAAAGTACTTTTTCTGAAAAGACTAGCACCAGGCTGGACGTTGAAGTTATTGCATTTTTTGTTTGTTCAGTTCTGAGCTCCTGCTAACTCACTGCCTCCTTGACAAGTCTGTGACTGCTCTCCCTTGCTATGCTGAGAGTCAAGTGTGGACGTCTTGTACTTGAACCAGTTTGCAGTGCCATAGTAGGATGCACACCAGTGGCAAACTAACCCAGCAGCCATGGTTGGGGTCCAGTAGTCCCCGTCTACCCTGTTGCACCCCTGACCTGAGTCTTACAGTGGCAGTTTTCTCAAGATATTATGTGCAGAGAACCATCAGGTCGACACAAGATTAGATGTTAATATGAATTTCACATTTATTTTTATTTATCTATTTTAACAGACAGGTGCATCTAGTTTGCAGGGTCTTAAAATGTTGTGTTATAATAAGTTGGTCATTTACAAGCAGGATATTTACAGAAAACATTCTGTTTGGTTAAGTGGCATTAGTACATGTAGAAGCACCTGTCACACCAATGTAGCACACGTCTATTTGATACAGTACAGGGTCTGCACCACTGGAGTATGAGCAAGTGCTTATTGAAGGTCGAATGGCACGCTAAGCACGAAAACATGTATAATTTGGAGATGAGGCTGGCTTTAAAGAGAAAGCACGTCATGGTACTGCAATCAGAAAGGTGCCCGCGAGAGATATTTCAAATTGCAAATGGCACGCTAAGCACGAAAACATGTATCATTTGGAGACGAGGCTGGCTTTAAAGAGAAAGCCCGTCATGGTACTGCAATCAGAAAGGAGCCCGCTACAGAGGCGCTTAATGACCCATGACAACAGAGGAAAGGCAGATGGGGGCTAAAGCCAGATGGCGGATATGCGCGTAACCGCAAGCTTTAGGCTACAAGCAAAAGCTTGTGGTGAGCTTTTTAAAGCCCCCTTACTAAAAGTCTCGCCAGAGCAGCGCATGCGCTGGGTCAGGCGAGACCTAAAAATGTGTACAAGATAAACTTTACTAGCAGAAATGTGCAGTTCTGAAGATATTAGCAGCAAATCTATACACAGAAGAGGAAAAAAAGGGGTGAATCGCCCAGCCCAATAGACACTTGTCCGAATGGACAAGTAAAGTGCAAATAATAATTTGTGGCAAGAAAAATCGTTAATATCATGGCACAACTGTCAATGCAGGTACAAACTGGATACAAATAGATTAAAATAGCAATGAATGCATTTGGTGGCACCTCCTTAAAAAAAGAACATACATTTACACATCGTAGGGATCTCCAGAGCTTGGAGGAACTCCAAAGCTACCGGTAGCAACGAAAATCCAGCGTCCTAACAATAGGGAGTAAAAATATTTTGCGGAGATCTTGATACATTTAGTTTCTTCTGCAAATTCTAATAAACATTGGGATGTAACTTTATCACATAGGCATACCAGAATTCGATAACGGGTGCAGGTACACGAGAAAAGCTACATTTTCCAGTTTCTAGTTTAACTCTGTCTTTTTTTTGCCTATCCTTTCAAATGTATTTCTCCAAAATACCCTTTTCATCTTTGTATTACCTTTTAGGATCGGGACCCAACTGCTAATATACTAATTAATTAAAAGTATATTCTTATAAAGTTCTGCTTAGCCTGTGCAAAACTGTCTTCTCTCTTTGCCAGGAATTTAATGTTTTCTTGTGTTTTGTATTTTATCACATCACAGGTGCCTTTGCAGACATATTGTTCTGTATCCCCTGCGCAATCACCGGTTTTGAGGAGGAAGCCATTGACTAGGAGGCAAAGACTGAATTCACCTACGAGTTTTAGCTCAACATTTTCATCTCGAAAGAGGACCTCTCCTAAGCAAAGGCCTATCCACAAACTCCCACTGCTGTGTAGCACCCCAAGTGTAACTCTGACTATCCAAAAACAAATGGCTGCAAAACCTGTTGATGTGTCTTTTGATGCAGACACAGACGTACTTGATGGTGAAATGCATAGTTTTCAACGTGACGCTGACACGAGTGTTCCCAGAGCAAGTCACCCTTTGCAGTGTCTTCCAGACTCTCCAGGGGGACTGAGATCCCTTGCTTCTTCTCCTAATCGTGTCCCAAGTTCCATCTTCTCTGATTCAAAATCTTTACTATGCATTTCACACTGCACACCCAGCAAGTCCTGTACACCGCCCCCCAGCCAGGAAAATGCCCAGGGTAGTCCAAGCATATTTTGTATCAGTTCAGAGCTCTTCACCCCTACTCCTTGCTCTCCTAATATATGTTTTAGGAAGCCATACCCTCAAGTAGATCGAATCTCACTTGGAGCTTTTCAGGGAGATCCTTCTTTGCAGCCTGTGGTCACTTTGAATAGTGATATAGTTAGTAGATACTTTTTGATTTCAAAGGGACACTCACCCCTCAAGGAGGCAAAAGGTAGTTTAACTTTGGACAGTCCGATTCTTGACATACGATATCCGGGAGCAGAAATGACAAAGAAAGACGCTCCTGAGGGTACCGGTAGAAGCACTCTCTACAGCTGTAAAGATGAAGCGAATACCACCTCTATTACTAAGGAATACAGTTCAACTGTGAACGCAGCAACTGTAAAACGAAGTAAGATCTCCGAGAACAACCAGTGTGGCACGCTGCCCCCGGAGAGCAGCGGTTGTATTGTTGGTACTGGGAGGAAGGTTTGCATCAGCGGTTTCAGCTCTAAAAGGTGGGGCAATCGAACACGCACCGCAAACGTGACCGCAAAAACCAACAAAACAGATCTGCAGCTTTCATTTCAAACCCAGCACAGCAGCGCCTCCCTACTCCTCGAATATGGTCTTGAATATTGGAAGCACAAATCGAATGAGGTAAGATCTGCAGATGTAAATTGAATGTTCTCTTGAGCAGTAGCTGCAACAAATTCCCGAAGGTTGTGTATGTGTATTCATAAGACTGCAAGTATTACAGTAGGTCTCAACTTTAAATACTGCTCATATGACGTTGTCTTCGAAGACCGGTATGAAAGAAGCTCTAGGTCACTATATTTTGATTGATTAGCAGTGTTAAACTGCAGTTTTATTTAATATATGCATAATAAAAGGCAAACTTTGTCAAGGAAATCTGCCGTGGTTTTGAATGTCAAACTTTTTAAATACTCTAATAAAGAAAAGTCAAAAATCGATTTGAACATGGTTTAGAGTGGACAGTGATGCGAGTTAAAATGGTGTTTTATTCACTTTGAGAGTGTTAAGAATAAAAGTGCACAAGGGGCCAAGGAAAAAGTCAGTTTAGTCTGTCGTGCAAGTAAATGTTTTTTTTTTTTTTGCCTTTCTGCCCTCATTTATCTGCACAGGTTCAGTTGGGATGGGATATCACGTGATTCTTAATGTAATGACTCGTACCGATTTTGTACACAAGAAACATACATAACTGATGTGCCCATGGTAAACTGGTTCACCCCTTAAGTTTGGGGCGCCCTAGCAGTAGAACATCTACTGAATACATACAAATGGTGCCCCCTTTGCTTGGTGGGACTTCACCATGTACAAAACCATGCGCAATTAGGCCTGAACCTGTGCCTTCATTTTCCATTGTTTTCTTTGGGCCCTGAGGAGTTGGTTGTCTTAACTGGACTGGTGACCGAAATCTCAGAGATTTAAGAGGAAAACCTTAACCTACACATTTTTTTTTGGAAAGCTTGGGAAAAGTGAATGCCTTAAATGTAACACCTAACCGGGTTCAGTGGGTCTGATGTGGCTTTGCTACAGAGGCATCTAAAGTATATTACTTGCTAGGTTATATCTGTAATACTCAATTTCTGTTGTATCCAGCGTCTCCATGAGGATGCATTGATTTAGCTAATGACTGTTAACTAAATGTGAACGGAAAGTATCCCCACAGGAAAGAGCAGGATGTGCTTTATCATATTTATTTTTGTATATTTGTTTTGTTGAAAACCTAATCAAAATAATCCCAACAAAATGTACTGAAGTTAATGAGACTAATAACTTTTAATTGTTATCCGACCACCAAAACTTTGCTTTTACAGAAGTGTTGAGAGTTGGGGATGCATCAATTTCACTGTTATTGTTCTTCAGGTGGTTCCCTCCCTTGGCCTTGGGGACAGCTCTGAGATGTTGGAATGCCTGGTGCCTGCAAATATGTTAGACTCCTGTCTCAATTCATCTGCTATCTTGAGCCTCTCCTCGAACTCGTCGTTTTTTCGTGATAATAAGAGATATGCTCGTCTACGCGCCGCCCTCAGCTTGCATAAAAGAAAAAAAGGTAATGAGAGGTTCTTTTTCCTATTTAAACATGCTTTTGAGTGTTGAAGACTGGTATTTTACAGAAAAGATGGAGTATTTCCTCCCTCTGTTTTGCTGTCTCACTAACTCGCACACAAAGGTGTTTAAGGCACATCTTATACTAAAGCTGTCAGCAAGTGACACCAACTGCTACGTATTGCCTTTGACTTCGGAGTTGGGTCTTTAATTGAAAGAAATACTATGACTAAATCAAGCGCTGGTAGGTATTCCTGCAGTCTCAAAGACATCCTTGCAGTTTGAAAGGTGAGAGTGCATGTGTTGCCCAATAACCAGGCCACTCGGTTTGTCACGGTAAATGGCATCCAAAGCCTCCATGAGGCTCAGTTTAGTTGGTTATTCAAGGCCAATCTCAAAGGAGTTGCTGTGAAATTGAGGTTACTGTACCATACAATTATAATGTTTACAATAAAGAATGCGATCTTTCTCAAAAATCTCTATCACTCTCTAAAAAAAACTGTGGCTTACAAGTATGTTGTGGAAATGCAGAATCAAGTTTGGCAAGCTGTGAAGAACTGAAACTCGATCATGCAACAGTAAAATTAAATGTCCCAGTAGGATATCAGTCGTGACCACACAGACTTTTACAACGCAGCACTTTACAATGGATATAATAAAGTGCGTTGACCTATACAGTGCATTGTACTACAACGTGTACTGTTACCACATAAAGCTGCTGGTATGTATATCAACATATTTTCACAGAAAAAGCCAAAGGTTAAAGTTATATTTGAGTTGGGTACGGTAATAAGTTCTTACTTTACGTTAAAAAAAAGACTCAGTCACTGAAAAAAGCAAAGGTTAAAGTGACGTTCTAGTTAGATCTTGTAATAATATAACCGATGTCATATGGTTCAGAGGCTTACCCGGGAAAAGTGGGATCCTTTTTAAATAGGGCACAGAGCGCAGTATTCAAGTCTTTATTCCAACTGCCAGGCAACACCTCGCCAGCACAAATTTGGCTGGAATTCACACTACAGGATCAAACGTTTGTACAAATGGCCAGCATAATAAAATACCTGCACTCTACAAGATCTGCTGTGCAAGGAACATTAAAACATCTCATCTGGCTTGAAGTCGCAGGATTCGACGGCACAAAGCATACAAACATCTGGTTGCAAGCCCTAGACGTAGCCCTGGTTCAGACTCAATCAAGGAAGCTATGGCATTTAAAATGACCTCATTTACAGTTCAAAATACTCCTGAACAGAAATGTAAAAATGTTATCATGGAAATCGGATCAAAGAGCATTTGCTAAAAGAAAACACGCTCACCTGTTCCTCGGTAGTTACGACAGAAAAGGCTTGCAAATATATATTAACGAACCATTCTCCACCTACCATAAGAAGAAAGTTCTGCAGCTTCGGATGGGAACTTTTGCATCTATAGATCTCGCTCTCCCTTGGGTGGACCAACCAGAGTCAACAATTTGTCGGCTGTGTAACCTATCTCAGGAGTCAATAACGCAATTGCTCTGTATATGTCCCATACTATCGGTTGAGCGCAGATGATTCCTCAGGCTCCTATGGCTCAAGAAGGGGACACAGACATTACCATCCGCCGTTAGTTTTCTATTGAACAATGAGCAGCCGCAAGTGATCACAAAACTGGTAAAATTCTTAGGATGCGTGGAGAAGCAACTAAAAATAAACTCTGAATCCCAAAACGAGGAAGTGGAGGATTTCTGAATATTTGCACTTTTAATCATTTAATCTTCTAACGCTTTGACAGTATTGCTTCTCTTTTAAACCAAAGGCATTTTTATTGAGCTATCAATCTTACATTGAAATGTATTTTACCCGTTTTTACCAGTGTGTATTGATGATGAATTATGAACCACTTGTTTAATTATGGAGATCCTTGAAAACTTTGTGATGATAACCATTACGCTAAGGTTATTTGTAATTTTAGGCACTTTGATAGACTTTATTGTCTAAATAAAGTATTTTTTGAATTTGAAATATGAATTTGTAATAATATAAACACTAAAGTTTAAACAAAAAAAAGAAAACTCTGAAATTCAACAGTCAGTTTACTGAGCTAACTATAACCTGTGCCCAAAACATGCCCTGGTTAGGACCTTTGTTTTTTCAGTGAGGATTTTTTTTCTTCACGTAAAGACCCTATTACCATATCTAACAATAATGTCACAAATTCTTGTTTCAATGCATTTTTTGCTTTTTTTTTTTTTATCATATTCACCCAACTCGTAATAATCCAGGATTTGAAAAGCGCGGCAAATCACCCATGAGGGTCCCAAGGCACTGAATTGTAGGCACAAGGAGTTTAAGTGATTTGCCCAGAATCACAGGATGTTGACACAGACGCTGAGACTCGAACCTGGTTACCACTGGTTCCGAAGTCTGCAGCTCAGGCTGTTGGGCCACATCCTCTTCCTGTGAGAATAGCTCCTTCACTTAGAATAGCTTTTGAATTTGCATGGTGTAGGGGGTGGGATGCAAGGCTTGGACTGCAGCCAGGCCATGCGCTCAAATCCCGCAAGCGACCACCCCCAGCTGCGGCCATCTGAGGTGGGGTTCGTCCGCAGACGGCCAGCTCCCACAGCGCATGTCCTATGGCTGTGCCTGACATGGGTTGGGCCAACCGGCCATGGCCAGGCAATCCCCCATAGACACCCACCCCACATTTTCCATTAACATATTTTTTTAAATTTTGGTTGTACTCCCTAGATACCGTCATAAAATGGCATTCCAAGGTATTGCAGGGCTGTGCATGCTTCACTTTAATACTTAAATGAGTCTTTGCTGGTCCACCAGCATAAAAAATTTATTTTGGCTCAGACCGACCCAAATTACCTTAATAATTACAGACCCATAACCAACCTCACTCTCCTCGACAAAACCATTGAAAAATGTGTGCTTACACAACTCAACACTCATATTGAAGAATACAACCTACACAACACCTTCCAATTGGGGTTTAGGAAAGGCTGTAGTACAGAGACTGCTATATTGAACATCGTAGACGGCCTGCACAGATCTCTAAACTATGGACAGGCAAGCCACCTTCGACATCCTCCTAAACACCCTCTCGAAGCATGCAGGCATCAAAGGATCTGTTAAACACAACGGTAGTAGTGGTAGAATTATCGCACCTCGTTGCTGTGACTTGAAGACAATTGTGTGGGAAGGATAATCAGTTACAACACAGACATAGTAAAAGTGTAGAGGTGCTGTAATGGCTAAAGCACCCTACTACCCAAGGTGCAAATATACAACGACTAAGTCAGTTATAGAATTATACATTCTCTAGGCTCATGAATGTCGCACTTCTCTCCTGCCTGTTGTGTTAAAATGAATCTGAAATAATTTTCTGCGCGGGGCATATTGACATCACCCTTTAAATGAGAAAGACGGTTTTTAGTACCTGAAGCCTCTTGTTATTTTTGCTTCAGTCTTTTGGCAACGTGATTACTCATTGCGATCTGCTGTGATCAAGTAGTAGAACTGTCTTAGCCTCACTACCATTCATGAGCCTTGAGAAAGTCACAAGATGACGAAACACATGTTGGCTATGCTTCTTCTGGAATTTTCAACATGAACGAAGGCTGTTTTTGTATTACAAACAGTGTACGGTACTTTAATTGTGCTAATGTATCATCATTCACATGTCTAAATAAATATAAGAATTATGTCTATCTAAAGAAAGTCCATACTGTCTGGACAATATATTTGTATTGGAGAGTGCTTTGGTTTTTAGGTCGAGCCTCGAGTAGCGCGCAAGCGCTGCTAGGCGAAGACTTTAAGTAAGTGAGTTTCAAAAGCAGTCCAAACGCTCGTGCGTCGTGGCTGGCCTTTTTGGGATGGGTACGCGCGGCAAACATGTGTTTCCAATTATCGTGCCCAGACGCGTGCGCGATAATTGTAAACACATGCCGGCAAAAGGCCATGACGCACGAGCGTCTGGTCAGCTGAGCAGGCTGCTGCGCTCGCTCGCCTCGCCCCCGCTCCTCTCTTGTTTACCAGCGCCCCTGGAAGCAGAAAAGAAACGGGTCCTTTCACTGATAGTTTACATGCGACCCTACATCAACCTTTCTCACGTATTAATAACTCGCTTAGTTTAATACACAACTCAGGTTTCTGCTCCAGAGCCCATCGATATCTTTAAGATACTGAAAACAAAGCTGTCACCTTCTAGATGCAAAATGGTTTCCAATTCAGAATGTTTAATTGTGGTAATATTAACACATGAACTTATATTGTGCTTGCAATTACAGTGTACCCATTTTGCAGAACCTTAAATTGGAAGTGTTACCACGACCCAAAACAATGGTGCTCATTTTATCGACCTCTGAAAGATGAACAGTTTGTTCAGTCATGCAGTAATCTGCAGGCTTTGAACAGATTTCAGCAGCATTTAACTCACTGAGCAATCTTACCAGCTATCATTTATTCACAGATCTCCCTACTCCTTAAAACTGTCACTGATTTCCGAGGAGCACCCCTAGCAGACTAGTTTAACATCCGTCACTGTAATAAAATGTAGGTCACTGGTAAAACAGTAAAGCAAAGTGAGGCATTCTGGGACTGGCCGGCTTCGTTTGTGGGGCATCTGGTAACTCGATCAGAGCGCACTCGAACGCCCATGTTTGAAATAGATCAAGAAAGTTAGACATCTGACCTAGTGCTGGAGGAAACTGCATCAAGACTACAGCGATAGCACAAACCGATTAAATACAGGATTTAAAGAGTAACAAATACACCGATCGTACAGCCGAGGAGAACATATGCTGATCTGAAAGCAGTTTACGCAAATAAAATCGGTTTGCGTCATTTGAGGGTGCAGAATGTAGGCACGCCTCCAGAGCAGTGACAGAAACCACACTAAGAGCACCAGACAGAGACCGCGGATAGCATTTTACATATGCAAAGCAGAACACCACTGCTGGGGTGTGTAATAGGGCCCAGCATACAACTGAAACCAGCATCAACTGAAGTGAAAAGTCAAAATACTCTTTGCACCCGAAGGAATCGACCAATGAGACAGTCTGCTTCTTTTCGAATGAAAAGTAAAAAAGTGAAGGTCTGCCCACATTTTTACTGCTGTGGGTGAAAAGAGGAGAATTATAAAAGCGAACTGTAAAAACTAGACAGCACCAATGTAAAAAAAAAAAAAAAGCATTGGCATAGCCAATAGGTCTCGCCTTTGGGACCTTATAAGTATTTAGTTATGCAGCACACTATCCTTGGTGCAACAACATCAACTGTTGCATGGCTAAACACTTATACGGTCCCAAAGGCGAGACCTATTGGCTATGCCAATGCTTGTTTGTTTAAATCAAAGAAACTGTTCTTCAGTGGTTCGCCTCTTTCCTAAACAAACGCACACAGCTAATCAAACTTAACAACGCAACCCAAAAGTAATGCCAGTCTCACAAGGGTCAATTATGTCTCCTGCCCTATTCAGCCTCTATATGGAACCCCTAGAAGTGATCCTGAAACAGGCTAGAATTGCCTATCATCTCTGTGCAGATAACACCTACCTCTACATGAACATCTGATCAGTCAAAGACATCCAGCACCTAAATAGCACACTTCACACAGGTCAGTCCTGGCTATCCAGCAACCACCTCAAACTCAACCCCAACAAAACAGAACTCCTCTTCATCCAACCCAAAGAAAGATCCTTTACCGTAGATATCTGGCTCGACAACATCACTGCACTAAACTGCAAACACTGTTAAATCCCTGGGGATCACTCTTGACAGTCACCTAAACATGAAAGAGCATATTAATATCTCTGTGAAAAGCGCCTTCTACACACTGAAACATCTAAAACAAAAGTCAAACCCATCATAGACCTAAAGACTGTGGTGCATTCCTTGTCCTCTCCAAGCTGAACTATGGTAAAACAACGATTACAGGTGTCCCAAAAACATACCCATCCCTTTTGAAAGCAACACTCCATGCGGCGTCCAGGCTCCTATCGGGGGAGAGGCGCTATGACCACATCACTCCCACTCTCAAGCAGCTCAACTGGCTTCCAGTCGAGGCAATAGCTATACTCAAAACTGCATGCATAACTCACAAAGCTCTCTACATGGATAAACCAATCTACCCCTCAAATTATCAAAAGAGACCACTACGAAGCTCAAACAGTCCACTCCTGATTCCACCAAAATTTAAGAAAGAAATCTCACACCTGCTCCTTCTCTGTAAATGCTCCCAGAATCTGAAATGCACTACCCCAAGACCTACGCAACAATCTTTCCCCCACTTCAAGAAGAAAATGAAACTCCTCCACAGCAAATATTTGAATCCACCTCCCTCATAGCATCCGACTGGCCTTTGCTGCCACCCGGACTCCTTTATTAAACCTCAGTACCAATACCTTGGGGGGGGGGGGGGGGGAGGAAGACTAAAACTGCTTCCACTCCACCTGCCTCCATGAGGCCCTTCCTTAGCTACCCCTGAATAATATTGCCCATCTATTTTGCTCTACATTATAACTTTCTGTTTTAATATGGTTATTATGTATTTCTACTTATTCCTCTTGTAATCTCGTGCAACTGCTTCTATGCGGTGTAAAACAATAACTAAATATATGCTGTAACTACCTCACAACTGTATCAGCAACCTATACTAATGCCTTCGTATATCTTGTGTTTGAGGCACAAGGAACTGGAGCAAGGTTACCGAAGAGCAACTTAACTCCACCCTCACCCGAGACAACCACACCTGGGCATCCGACGCAAACAGAGAACTCCACACCTGGATCTCCAACTGTGCAGACGAGCTCGCCCGCGATGCAACCCCGACACACAACGCCCCAGGAAAGCCACCTGGTTCACCACCGCTCTCCAAGAATCCAGGCGCACCTGCAGACGCCTGGAGAAGAACTGGAGAAACACCAAGACAACCGAAAACCACACCACCTACAAGGACGCCATGACGGACTACCACAACCAAGTCAGAGCCACCAAGAAGAACTTGATCCACTACAAAATCCAGGCCAACTCCACCAACTTCAAGGAACTTTTCAGTGCCATTCAAGAATTCACCAACCCACGCAGCGAAGCCACAGACATCACCCCATCCCAAGACCTCTGCAACAAGCTTGGAACCTATTTCCCCCTCAAGATCAAAAACCTCTACGACAACTTCATCGACCATCCACCAGGTGCCACAGTCGCCCCTGCCCCCCAGAGACACCAGCCAGCCCACCATCTCCAACTGGACACCGATCACGGCCGAAGACACCGCCTCGACCATGAAAGGCATCCACTCGGGGGGGGGGGGGGGCCCACCGACCCCTGCCACCGACCCCTGCCACCCTCGCATCTACCACAGAGCCGCGGCCGCCATCGCACCCGAACTACAACGCACCATCAACACCACCTTCAAAACAGGCACCTTCCCAGATGACTGGAAGCGCGCAGAAGGCAGACCCCTGCTCAAGAAGCCCACAGCTGACCCCACCGACCTCAAGAACTATCGGCCCATCTCGCTCCTCCCCTTCGCAGCCAAAGTTGCAGAGAAAACAGTCAACAGGGAACTGACACGATTCATTGAAGAGAACGCCGTCCTCGACCCGTCCCAATCCGGATTCCGAAGCAACTAGAGCACAGAGACCGCCCTTCTCGCCGCCCCAGACATCCGCACCCTCCTGGACCAAGGCCACTCCGCAGCCCTCATCCTACTCGACCTATCAGCAGCCTTCGACACCGTCTCCCACCGCACACTAGTCGCCAGACTATACGACGCAGGCATACAAGGAATAGCCCTGGACTGGATCTGATCATTCCTCACCGGAAGAAGCCAAAGGATCAAACTGCCACCCTTCCTTTCCGACTCCAAGAAAATCACCTGCGGAGTCCCACAGGGTTCATCACTGAGCCCCACCCTCTTCAACATCTACATGGCCCCCCTCGCAGCCATCGTCCGACAACACGGCCTCAACATCGTATCCTATGCTGACGACACCCAGCTCATCCTCTCCCTCACCAAAGACCCCACCACCGCCAAACTCAACTTCCAGAAAGGAATGCAAGACGTCGCAGTCTGGATGACCAACAGCTGCCTGAAGCTCAACGCCGAGAAGACAGAAGTCCTCGTCCTCGGTACCACCCCTTCAGCATGGGACAGCACCTGGTGGCCGACGGCCCTCGGAAGCCCACCTACCCCCTCAAACCACGCCAAGAACCTCGGCATCGTACTCGACTCATCACTCACCATGAACCGACAGGTGAACGCCGTCACCTCCAGCTACTTCAACATCCTCCGCAAGACCTTCAAGTGGATCCCCCCTGAGTCAAGGAAGACAGTCACCCACGCACTCATCACCAGCAGACTGGACTATGGAAACACACTCTACGCCGGCATCAACAAGTCCCTACTCCGCAAACTCCAGACAATACAGAGCACCGCCGCCAGAAATCCTCACTCACGCCTACAAATGCCTACACAACAACGGACCCAAATACCTCAACGACAGAATCAACTTCCACGTACCCAAAAGAAACCTCCGATCTTTCAACCTCGCACTGGCCGAAACCCCGCGCATCCACAGAGCCAGAGCAGGTGGAAGATCCTTCTCTCACATTGCAGCCAAGACCTGGAACGAGCTACAGGCAGACATCAGACGTGCCCCTCCCTGAACACCTTCAGGAAGACCCTCAAGACCTGGCTCTTCGGCTAAACAGATCTGCGGACCACCCCCCCCTCAGCGCCTTGAGACCCTGGGTGAGTAGCGCGCTTACAAATTCCCGGATTGATTGATTGTGCTGTGGATACACATGCTTTGCATAGTCCTGCCATCTAGTGTTGGGTCCGGATGTTTGCAAGTTGCTTTTCTTATAAGAAGTCTTTTCCAGTCATGAGGTAAGGTGAACTCCTCTTTTCGGTGATAGTGCGCATGGACATCAACTCCATTGTTAGATTGCTTTCTTTCCGCCATCAGGTGCGAACGTGTATTGCAGCTCTCCGATTCAAAACCGTTAATCGGGATCCCATCGGTGCACAATTCACTCTACCCTCGTCAGTCCACTTCCACCAAACAAAAGGCTGTTGGTCCACCACTGCCATAAGGCCATGGTATGCACAGAGACTCTGATTCCAACGCCCCTTCTTCCAGCTCGACACCGAAAGAGCAAGTCAAGCCTTCGGGCTCGAGCCGAGATGACACCCCTTCGATTCCGAAACATTTGGGTTCGAAAGATAAAAGGACAAATCCAGCTCAGCACCGAAAATTTCGGCACCAAAACATAAAGATGCTCCTCTAAAGCCTCTGGAGCCTATTCTAGAAACCATGAAGCAAAAGCTGGATCCAAAATAAAAGAAAATCCATATAAACCCGGACACTGGACACATTACAACTAAGCCAGTAATACCATCTTCCTAAAGGAAAATGTACACTGAATAAAAAAAAAGGACATGGCTACTAGCCCTATCAAAATTCCTCAAACCCCTCCACCTTCTTCACCAGTACTTATACCAGCTTCAGACCCTCTACACATCACACCACTAGGCTCTCCAGGTGCAAATCCTGATACAGGAGATGACGATCACACTTATGATCATCCACCACCAGATCCATGGGATGACTATAATATAGATCCACCTGCAGACACAGATCCAGATCTATATCTGGCTAAAGATTTCCCTCCTGATGAAAATACTGCATATCAGGAGTTATTGGCTAGGACAGCCACTTACCATGGAATGACTTTACATAAGGAAGCCCTATAAGAGAATTTCCTGTTTGAAACTTTAGGAAACACACACAGAACATCAGTCGTTGCCTGTGTTAAAGGGTATGATGAGGCATGCTGTTGATATTTTTAAAGATCCAGATAGGACACGTATCATAACACTTAGGGTGGACAAAAAATATAAAGCCCCACCATCTGACCTAGTTTTTATTAAAGACCAGTTGCCTTTGGAGTCTTTAGTGGTCTCTAATGCCCTTAAAAGGGCAAACTCACAAACCTCATGGGGGAGGCACCACCTCCAGATAAGGAATCAAAACTAATAGGTGCCTTGGGAAAAACAGTAGCTGCTCAATCAGCCAACCATTGGCGTATAACTAATACCCAAGGTCTGTTGGCTAGATACGATAGGGCCCACTGGGACGAAATAGAAGATTTAGAAGAACACAAGAAAAGAGGGCAGGAACTGGTACAAGAAGGGAAACTCATTTCCAATTATTCTATTAGGTGTGCGTTAGATGCTGCAGATACCGCAGCCAGAGGAGTAAACACCAGTATTCTCCTAAGAAGATATGCATGGCTAAGAATCTGATTTCAAACCAGATGTTCAACAAACTATCCTTAATGCCCCTTTTGATAAAGATCACCTCTTTGGGCCTCAAGTGAACCAATCACTTGAAAAAATGAAAAAGGATACAGAGGTGGCAACATCTATGGGAGCGTTGCATTCTCCCAACAGAGGCTCCTTTCGCCGTTCATTTTATAGATGAGGCTCTAAAAGTAATACCACAGATGCGGCCGCATCTTCATACAAGACCCAAACACAATCCTCACCCCTCTAGAGGATTTTACACGGTGGACATAGAGGAAACAAATTTAAAGGAAGCGGTATAAGCACATCAACAAGTTCCTCTCCGTCCCCTAACAAACAATGATTTCATATCCTTTCCCCCTGATTATTTATCACCCGTTGGGGGAAGACTGCAACAGTTTCTTCCCATTTTGCATTCAATAACATCAGACTAATGGGTATTGGACATTATCCATCATGGTTACTGCCTGGAGCTCATAAACGCCCTCCCAATATTCCACCTCACACTCACAAGCTCTTGTTACAGCACCAACATCCTCAAACAAGAGGTACAGGGGGGCGTGGCTTGGCTAGCCATCATGGCGGACATGTGCTGAGTGAGCTCCGTCCAGCCCTACATTAATCCTTCAATATCCTGTACCTCCGATTTGACATTGGTGCCTCACAGAGATTCAGCGGACCGAGGGTTCTGGCGACATCTACCCGGGCCGAGGCTTTGGTAATTTACTTGGCCTGTAGTGGCGATACTGAGCCTCTGAGGTGGCGAGACCCGGAGGAGGCGCGGCCTAGCAACTCAGCGCGAGACCGGGACGTCGAGTTGGATGCCGTCTCGATCACTGGGCGGAGGGTGACGAGGCTGCGTCGAAGTGGAAGTGCTGCAGGGGTAGGGAAGATCGTGCCCTGGTGTCGGCCCAGCGGGCGAACATCACCGGAGGGGGATCGGCGACTGCTCTGAGGCCGCGATCGGCGATGGGGAGGACCGTGCTGCTCGCCGGCCGAATCGGGCCGCGGAGGTGAGGAGCGGTGTGCGGGGGTGATTGAGGCGGCAGAGTGTGGTTCAGCAGCCCTCCAGCCCCGGCAGGCGAGTGTGCTCTCCTCCTACCCGACGCCCACTCCCCGTGGTGGTGACTGTGAGCGTGTGCGGCCCCCCGGGCCTTTAGAGAACGGTAGTCCGGGCCTTCCTGCCTTGTTTCCCCCTTTTCCCCCCCCCTGCCTGCATATAAACGGGGGTTTATATGCGGTGTATTCAAGCCGCAGGGGAAGTGATCGGGGACCCGTGGAGGTCTGTTGGGCTCGTCAGCGAGTCTCTGGGCGACCCGGGACCGCTCGCTCTGCTGTTTCCCTCCCTTCACCAGCTGCGAGAGGCGCCCGCTTCGGCGGTCGACCAGGCCGCGCGGGTGCCTCGCCTAATCGTGTCCCAGGCCGCGCCCTGCACTGGTCGGTGGTGGGGTGAGGTCCTGAAGTGTGACTATCGGGGCAGCGACAGTGGCGTAGGCGGCTCTGGTGGCTGCCAACGGGCGAGTGCCTTCCCGCATATAGGCGCCCTCGCATCGGCGGTCGGTTGGGCCGCGCGAGCGCCACTGGGGCTGGCCTACATTATTCCTGCATACCTCGGCCCACTATATACTCCTGATCGGCGGCTGGGTCGAGTCACGGGAGTTCAGTGTGGGGTCTCTTTCCCCCCCCCCGGCCATTCAGGGCCGGTGCCGGGCGATCCGGAGACAACCATGACGAGAGACAGAGGGGGCGGCGGCTCGTCCAAACAAGGCACGATTGACAAATTTACTGGCCCCGGGGCAGCAGCTGTGGCGTCTGGGGGATCGCAGGGGGCTGTACCAGACAATGCAGCGCTCATGGCCGCCATTACTCAGTCTAGGGACATGTTGGACGCTAAAATCGGGGCAGTTGGCTCGGATGTCATGCTATTACAGCAGGATCTTCGCAATGCTGTTTCGCGCATCACTGAGGCTGAAACCCGCATATCTGGGGTGGAAGATGTTACCACGCTAAAGAAAAAGATGGCCGCCATGGAAACCACTCAACGAGGTCTTGCGCTGCGGGTGGAGGACGCCGAAGGGCGGGCTAGACGCAACAATCTCCGCTTTGTTGGGTTCCCAGAGGGATGTGAAGGGGGGTAACATGGAACAATTCCTCACACAGTGGCTGGAGGGTTGGCTCCCTCCGGAATCTATGTCCTGCTGTTTCGTGGTGGAGCGGGCCCACAGAGCACTTATGCAGAAGCCTCCGCCTGGGGCTCGTCCGAGGCCAATCATCACAAAACTTTAGAATTATCATGATCGCGATGCGATATTGAAGCAGGCCCGGCTCAAGGAGCCCTTGGTCTATGATAACGCTCGCATCCTCGTCTTCCCTGATTATACACGGCTGGTGCAGCAACAGCGGCAGTCGTTCCTAGCGGCGAAGGCCCGTCTGAGAGACCTTAAGCTTCCATATGCTCTACTTTATCCTGCCCGCCTGCGGGTGGGAGATCGCTCCCGCACCCATTTTTTTGACTCCCCGGAAGAGGTATTTAAATGGACTGATGAGACGGTGCGGGTGCGAACTCATATGCCGCCCGGAAGGGAGTCTGATTCTTCATCGAGTGAGGCGGCCCGCAGGGGACCCAGGCAGCAGCAGCGGGGCATCAGACGATCACGATCCCGGCACCGCTCCCAGTCCTGTGGCGCATCATCCCGGACTGCCTCGGCCTCGGGGCGACGGACGCTGGAGGACTGATTCGTGAGCCGGCGTGAGGCTGCGGAGAAGTAGACTGCCTCGTTCTGAGCGGAGGGGCTCGTTTATGGGCCGGATTCTCTGTTAGATGTTTGCTAGCGGAGAGTGTGCCTATGATACATGGGCTGTAATTTGGGGATCCATTGGTCGGGATGGGCCGCTTCCTCCCGTTGGGGGTTGGGGGTCATTCCCGCCACGACAGATGTTGGGTGGGGGTTGTTTCTGTTCTCTGATCGCACTTTTGCTCACTGACAGTAGATATTCATACATGCACCACAGGGTGTTCCTTATTCCTGCATTTGCTGACACAGCCCCAGATGGCCGGTATATCCACTAGGGGGCAGGTGTCCCCGGGTGTTCTCCGTGTCCTTAGTTGGAACGTGCGAGGAGCCCTAGATAAGATTAAACGTGGAGCCATACTTCAGCAGGCTAAACGGGCCGGGCGGATGTCCTAATGTAGCAAGAAACGCACCTTATGGGAACGAAGGCCCTCTGTTTTCAGCGATATGGGCATCAGCATGTGTTCCATTCAGGCTTTGCGAGGGGTTCACGGGGGGGTGACAATCTTGATACACCGCAGGGTCCCCTATACACACATTAAACAGTGGACAGACACTCGGGGGCGATACTTATTTCTCCAGGGCAAGGTTGGGTAGGACCCGTTGGTGCTTGGTAGTGTATATGCTCCCCCCCCCCGCTGCAGTGGAATCTAGTGGAGCGCCTCATGACCCTTTGGGCGGATATGCCGGATGGTCTATCCGTTGTTGGCGGGGACTGGAACGATGTGATGGATATGGCCAGGGATCGCTGGCGGGCGGGGGGCGGTTCAGAGGGTGGTCGTACCACGAAGCTGTACTCCTTAGTGACAGGGCTTGATTGGGTGGATGTTTGGCGGCATTTCCACCGAAATGGTCGGGAGTTCACGTATCTCTCTGCGGTTCACGACTCCTATTCCAGAATTGATTACCTGTTTGTTCCCCGGTTGGTGGTGGGTAGGGTGGTAGCGGCGGAGATTCTTCCGCGGGGCCTGTCAGACCACTCCCCGGTAGCCCTCACTCTACAAATAGGGCGGATGATGCAGCCGTTTCGGTGGCGCCTCTCGGTATGGCACCTGCAAAATGATGAGTATAGAGAACACATGAGTTGTGCAATTGATCAGTACTTGACAGTTAATGTGGGATCAGTTCCCAGGGCCGAGTTAATATGGGAGGCAATGAAACCTACGTTGAGGGGGGCGGATATTTCCTGGTGCGCGGCGGCGCGTAGGGCGCGTAAGGAAGAACTGCTGCAAGTGGAGGTGGGCATAGTGGATCTTGAACGTAGGAGCCAGGAGGCTGGTGGCGGTCAGATTAGAAGGCAATTGCTGATGGCCCAACAGAACTATGCCACACTCCTGCTAGATGAGGCCCGCCAAGCCTGGTTGGCAACGCGTAGCAGGGTATATCAGTGGGGAGATAAATCCAGCAGGATGCAACATCGACTCTGCCAAGGAATATTTCACTCTCAGGCTCTCCCGGGCATATTGGGCTCGGCAGCGTACCGCTCACAGACCCGTTAGCCCTGGCGGAGAGTTTCGCCACATACTATACAGATCTGTATGCCCCTAGGGAATGCCTACCGACCGCCACAATAGATAAGTTCCTCGATGATCTTCCGCCCAAGGCTCTGTCGGACGAGGCGAGGGAACAATTGGAGCAGCCCCTGACGGACGAGGAGCTGGGCACCGCGTTGGGAGAGCTTAACTCCGGGAAGGCGCCGGGGCCCAATGGGTTCCCCAGTGAATTTTTTAAACGCTATTTTCTGCAGTTGGGTCCTCAATATCGATCGGTAGTAGAGGAGGCGCGAGAACAGGGCTCTCTTCCTCCAGATTGGAAACATGCGGAGGTGGTTGTTTTTCACAAGCCGGGCAGACCTCCAGACCAGCACGCATCGTATCGCCCCATCTCTCTCCTGAACGTGGAGGCTAAAATCCTGGCCAAGGCCCTAGCGAATCGCCTTCTACCTCACATTACTGCCCTGGTCCACCCTGACCAGGCTGGATTTATGCCACAGAGGACAACCAGACATATCAGGCGGGCGCACGTGGCAGTGGCGGCCATACAGCATCTGGGTGAACCGGCGGCGCTCTTATTGGCTGATATGGATAGGGCGTTTGATTCCCTTAGCTGGGTGTACTTATTTGCATTATTACAGAGGCTTAACCTTGGACCGTGATTCCTCTCCTACTTAACCCTTCTGTACACCGACCTAACTGCTTCGGTGCAGGTAGCTGGTGCAACGTCGTCCACATTTTCCATCGGGCGGGGCACGAGGCAGAGCTGCCCCCTTTCCCCTTACTTATTTGCCCTGGCTATGGAGCCAATGGGTGCGAATAGATGCACAGGTACGGGGTTTCGAATGGGCGCTGGGACTATCAGACAGGATTGCATTATATGCTGACAATGTCCTTTTCTTTCTTACTGATGTGGACAGGACGGGGCCCCGTTTACTGCGCATCATGCAGATTTTTGGTGAGACCTCTGGACTGTATATGAATCCCCATAAGTCCACGTTGTGGATGCTTGGAGATCGGACGGGCGTGGGTTTGTGGGTCTCATCGGTCCAGGTGGCAGCAGGGGGACTGAACTATCTTGGGGTGTTCATGTCGGACGTGCCCACTGTCTCCTGGGAGCGTAACCTGGTCCCAGTGTGGGAACAAGTGCGGGACGATCTTAAGTCCTGGTCCCGTATGCCCCTGTCTCTATATGGCAGATCGGCTATATTTAAGATGGTTGCGCTTCCCCGGCTTCTATACCAACTGCAGAATCACCCCTACCAGATTCCACCCCGATGGTTCAGACAAGTAAATGCGGCTCTCGGGCAGTTCTTATGGGAGGGGGGCAAAGTGCGTGTGGCCCTGCGGATGTGTTTTTTGTTCACTTATTGTGGGGGACTAGCATCCTCCGACCTATACTCGTACTATCAGGCCTCACACCTGCTAGTCTTAAACGAATGGTGGTATGGCAATAGGGAAGATCCGGCATACGCGGCTGAGCGACGACTCATGGGAGATTGTTCGCTGCATACGATCCTATATTCAGCACCGTTGCGGAGCTCGCTACCGCCGGTGACAAGGGTCGTGTTTCAGATCTGGAGGCAGGCGCTGCGAAGGATGGGGTGGTGGAATACCCTAACTCTGGAAACTCCCCTCTGGAACAACGGGCGTCTGCCGCATTTGGCGGCCCTGCAGGGCTTTAAGGGGTGGGGTAATATAGGCATTTCGGTCTTGGGGAAAGTTATGAAGGGACGGGCACTCAAATCCTTCCAGGACCTCCAGAAGGAATTCCACATGCCACAGTCCCAATTCTATCGTTATCTTCAATTTTGACATGCTTTGTCCCCTAACCTGGAGGGTTTGGAGTCCCTGCCAGAGTTCAGCCCACTGGAGGCAAAACATTTTATGGGAGACCTACAGGAGCACAAAATCTCCAAGATTTATCAATCCCTAGTTACCCATTGCTCCCCCACGCTACAGAAACTCCGGGAGGATTGGGAGTGCGACGTGGGTCCATTAGATGAAGAGGATTCGACAGAGGCCCTAGCTGCTCTACGGGGGGCGGCCATAGCAATTCGACTTCGCCTCGTCCAATTCAAATATCTGCATAGGGTCTACTTTACACGGGTACGTTTGTGGAAGGCGGGGCTGATTGCTTCTCCTGTGTGCCTCCGATGTAATCGGGAGGAGGGTACACTCATACACACGGTCTGGCACTGTCTCTCCTTAGATCGTTTCTGGAGGGGGGTTTTCAATTGTCTATCAGAGGTGCTGGGTTGGGATCTCCCTCGCTCGCCGAGGCTGGCTATGCTGCATGTCATGGAGGGGATAGGAGACAACATTTATAAATGACATTTAATGCTGTTGGGCCTTACCCTGGCGAAAAGGGATATAGCTAGGGCGTGGAAGGCACCGAGGGCCCCTTCAGTAGCTGCGTGGAAGAATGGGCTGGACTTTTGTATGGGCCTGGAGAAGCCCATCTTCATTGCCAGGGGGTGCCCACCCAAACACCTAAAGATCTGGAAACGGTGGGCGGACTATCGTGGACTGCTGTTGGAACCGGCCGTGGTGGCAGGGGGATCACCCCCTGAGGTGACACTAACAATGCTGGGGAACGGGGAGTACCGTGCGATGGGATGTTCTGATGGGCAGACCCTTTGCTGTATCCAAATGATCCGGTTGGGCTGTGGGTGCATAGTGCGATCGGGGGGGTTGGGGGCGGGGGGGGGGGGGGGGAGTTGGTTTTCCTTTGCATTCTTCTATTTCCTGTGTCTTAAATTGAAATGTCAGTCATTTTTTCTTATGATCTGATTGTGCAGTAATCTCTGGGGTACAGAGCCCTGCAAAATATGTGTAACTTGACAAATAAAATTTGTTTAAATTTTCTTTTTTTTTTAAAACAAGAGGTACAGGCTCTTCTACAAAAAGGAGCTATAGAACCTGTTCCGCTATAGCATCAAGGATTACGGGTCTATTCACTCTACTTCCTAATTCTCAAAAAGGATGGTTCATTAAGGCCAGTCTTAGATCCCAGGCCATTAAACCTGTACTTATTATCAGAACACTTCCATATAGTCACCCCTCAGCAGGTGCTTCCACTTTTATAACAAGGCAACTTTGTCAACACTGGATCTAAAGGACGCATACTTTGACATTCCCATTCACCCAGCACATCGCAAATACCTCAGATCTGTAGTAGGACAAAAACACTATTCGTTCAAAGTTCTCCCATTTGGAGTAACAACTGTACCCAGGTTGTTTACCAAATGCCTAGCAGTAGTAGTTGCTCATCTATGAAGACAGCAAATTCATGTCTTCCCATACCTAGTTGATTGGCTCTTAAAAGCCAACACACATCTCAAGTGTTTACAACACACTCAAACTACCATAAACCTTCTACATCAGTTGGGATTTGCAATCAATGCACAAAAATCCCATCTTCAACCCTCACAACTGCAACCTTATCTAGGAGCTATTCTAAACACTCAAATAACTCTAGCATATCCCAATACAGCCATTATGAACAATTTTCAAACACTGCTACTACACTTCCAAGACAACCAGTATCTCCCAGTCAGGATCTTCATGAAATTACTAGAGATGATGGCGTCCTGCATTGCGATAGTCCCTCATGCAACACTAAATATGCGTCCTCTACAGGTATGCTTAACACGTCAGTGGAATCAATCACAGGGTCAGCTAAAAGATCTAGTGTTGGTAGACAGCTGCACTCATCGTTCTCTGCAGTGGTGGAACACACAAAATCTATCAAAAGGGCAGCCGTTTATCGACCATATTCCACAGATCGTGCTCACAACAGACACTTCTCCCACAGGGTGGGGTGCACATTTACAACATTTAATAGTTCAAGGTCTTTGGACCACCAAACAATAAAACCTTCACACCAACTACCTAGAGCTGCAGGCAGTTCAGTTGGTGTTTAAAGCATTTCTACCTCACCTAATAGGGAAAGTTGTCCTTGTCAGGACGAACAATATGTCAACGATGTACTATCTACAAAAACAGGTGGGGCACAATCTCTACAACTGTCACGCCTCTCTCAGAACATTTGGCGTTGGGCCATTCATCACAAGATTCAACTATTAGCAGAACATCTTCCAGGAACAGATGACGACTTTGCCGACCTTCTCAGCAGGATGCGGCAACAAGCCCGCGAGTGGGAACTCCACCCCCAAGTGCTCCTTCCCTACTTCCAGAAATGGGGGTTTCCACAAATAGATTTCTTTGTGACAGCAGAGAACTCAAAATGGCCAGACTTCGCCTCAGGTACCCACACATTCTATCCAAAGGCAATGTCCCATGGATGAACTGGTCAGGGAAATTTGCTTATGCTTTTCCGCCTCTCCCTCTCCTTCCATTTCTAGTTCAGAAGCTCAGGCAGACATCTCTCATGCTAATTCTAGTGGCTCCCACATGGGCTCGTCAACCATGGTTCACCACGCTACTAGAACTGTCAGTAGTCCCACACCAGCAACTTCTCTTCGCTTCAAACCTTCTCACACAGAACCATGGAGAAATCAGACATCCAAACCCCATGGAGCTCAACTTAGCGATTTGGTTCCTGAAACCATAGAATTTGGATACCTGAATCTACCACCAGATTGTATGATAATTCTTAAGCAAGAAAACCTACTACTAGGCCATGTTATGCAGCAAAGTGGAAAAGGTTCGTTACATATTGTAATAAAAACACAATTGATCCACTGGATGCAGCTGTTCAAAATATTATTTGCTATCTTTTGTATCTACAACGAGCAGGCTTAGGCTTTACATCTATTTAACTACATCTTGCAGCAGTAGTTGCTTATCTTCAAAATAGAAAACATTTATCCTTATTCAACGTTCCAGTAATTAAAGCCTTTATGGAAGGCCTTAAAAGAATAATACAATCAAGGGTACCAACTGCACCTGTCTGGAATCTTAACATTGTTCTCACAAGGCTTGTGTGTCCACCTTTTGAACCATTACACAATTGTTCATTACAATTTCTTTCATGGAAGGTTGTCTTTCTAATTGCGATCACTTCACTAAAATGTGTTGGTGACCTACAGGCATTAACCTTAGAAGAACCCTTCTTTCAACTTCATAAAGATAGTAGTTCTTCGTACAAACCCAAAATTCCTTCCAAAACGCGTCTCTGCTTTTCATATTAACCAATCAGTTGAGTTAAATGTGATTAAATGTGTTAAATGTGATTGAGTTAAGCCTGATTCAGTAGTAGAAAGAGGTCTACATATACTTGATGTCAAAAGAGCACTATTATATTATATTGATAGGACAAAAGATTTTCACAAAACAACTTTTTATTGCCTTTGCGCCACCTCATAAAGGAAATCATATCTCTAAATCTGGTATTTCTAGATGGATTGTTAAATGTATTCAGACTTGCTATGTTAACGTTAAAATAACTTTAACTATACCTCCTAGAGCACATTCTACTCGCAAGATAGGAACATCTATGGGCTTTTTTTGGTAACATTTTCATAGCTGACATATGTAAGGCAGCTACATGGTCTACACCACACACATTTACTAAACATTATTATATGGATGTATTAGCACATCTACAAGCAGTGCTAAAAACACTTTTTCAAACAACTGCAACACCCACTGGTTAGCCACCGCTTTGGGAGAATACTGCTATAAAGTCTATGCAAAGCATGTGTATCTACAGCACACATGCCTCAAACGGATTATGTTACTTACCCTGTAAGCATCTGTTCTTGGCATGTAGAGCTGTAGATGAACATATGCCTTCCCTCCTCCCCGGACACTTATGGTTGTTGCAATTCGTATTACTTACGTTACATATGCATGGACATTTCTATACTACACTCACTTACTCCATTCTCATCATCTGCGGGGAAAAATCTAACAATGGAGTCAATGTCCATGCGCACTGTCACCAAAAGGAGGAGTCCCCTTCCTCGTGACTGGAAAAGACTTCTTCGAAGAAAAACAACTTGCAAACATCCGGACCCAACACTAGATGGCAGGAGTATGCAAAGCATGTGAATCTACATGCCAAAAATAGATGCTTACAGGGTAAGTAACATAATCCTTACTTACTGTCACCATGTCTTTATACCTACCCCAAATGTAACCCACATAAGTACTACTATGTGTGAGAAGTTGGCCTGGTATATGCTGTCCACTAATTAAAGTGGGCACCTTGCACCAGTCCAAACGACCCTTATTGATGATTAGGTCAAAGATAACCTTTATGAAAGCTATCCTAGTGGTAGCTATGGAGAGCAGCCTTCAGGCTTAATCTTGAAGGAATGTAAAGCAGCTTGTTTTACCAGAACAGAACGTCCTGAGTGACCAAATGAAAGGAGAACCACACAAGTGTTATATAAAAAATATGTATTTATTACTAAACACTCTCTACTAATCTCTATGTGAGATTAGAACATAAAGCACACAATACTTAATCAATAGAACGGCAGTAAATAGCACAATACACTGCAAGCTCCAGGGGGAGACCGAACCATATACTAAAAAAATGGTATAACAACAACGACTTCAATAGACCCTGGGCCTAGAGCACGTAGAATCGCTGGGACCCCAAGGAACCACCCAAAGGAGTGACACAGGGAGCCCACGGAGGACGGGTGCAGTGTGGGAACACAGACGCGAGCTCCGTACAACTCTATGGGAAAGTCGCGGTTGGAAAATTACAGTTTAAGGACACTTCGGAGAGGACTTCAAGCAAACCCTTTGGAACATAGAAGGTTCTAAGGCCAGCACCCTTGTGAGTACCGAGGTACCCGTGTTACCTATCCCAGAGGAGCCGGGTGCATAAGGGTCAAGTGGTGTCGGAAACCCTCGTCGTTTTCAATGGCGTGATGCGAAGTGCTGCTGCTGGGAAGATGAAAAGTGTCCGGTGGAATCCAAGCCTGGATCCAAGGTGAGAAGAACCTGAAAGCAGAGGGGACAGAATCTGGGTCACTTCAGGGTGACCAGGGGCTCGATAGACTAATGCCCACCGATGTGGGGTGCTTCAGGTGTGAAGATAGGATGCTTGACTCTGCAGCCACGGGGACCAGGAGACGTTGACGACGACCAAAGTCCGGAGGTGAGCTGTCCCACGAAGGATGTGGAGTGCTGAGGGGTCAGTGTCCGGATTGAACACCAACAACCTTGGCAAAGGCAACCCACGCGGGCAGAGGAAACAGGTTACGGTGTGGACCAGCAAGGTCTAGGAGACTCTCCAAGCTATGGGGAGTCAGGGCATGTCTGGAGCAACCAGGGAAGCCCAAGGAAAATCGAAGTGACCCTCGCCAGGACCCACAGGCCAATGGACCAAGGATCGCGAAGGGACCTCGAGCGGAATCACAAAGCACCAGCCCACAGAGCACTCGTGGAGTGGAGGCCGGAGATCTTCGGTGGAAATGCTGCTCGGGGTCGGGACTACACGTAGTCCAAAGCACAGCCTCAGGGGTCGCCAAGAAGCATATTCTGCTGCAAAAGTACACGGTGCACAGGGGTTCGGGTTGCACGGTCCCCACGAGGGATACTGGTCTCAGGATTGCTGAGAGAGTAGATCGACCTCTGGAACACTCGGGAACCCACCTCCTGTGTTGCAGAAATCTTCGGAGTCCTCAGGAGCTCGGGAGATGCAAACCGGTCAGATGCGTTTAGGTGCCTGCTGCTGCAGGGGAGTAACTCCTTTACTCCAAGGGAGATTCTTCTGTCGTCCAGCGAAGTGTAGACCGTCAAAGTACTTGGTTTTTGTAGCAGAGTTTAGTCCAGGTAAAATCCAAAGTCCTGTAATCAGGTTTCCCACTTTATACCCAGGGAAGGGGTTGGACTAACTCTGGGGACCCTCCTAGGGGAGGGTCAGGACAGAGGGGTGGTTACACCCATGTCCTTTGTCCAGTTTCGCGCCAGAGCAGGAGCAAATGGCTCCTGCAACTGGTTTGAGCTGGACTATGCATGGGGACACCAAATGTGCCCCCAGTGCAGACTTTCTGGCACTCTAAGGGTGCACCCACCCAGCCCCAATACACTAAAGCCTGTCTGGGAGGTGGTCACACCTCCCTGTGACAGGAAACCTATTGTCAGGCCTTCCTCTGCTCGAGCTTAGCTCAGCAGCAGGAGGACAGACTCGTGTCTGTGGCTGGCAGCATCCATTTTGTGCTGCCCAGGTCGAGAAAGCTGGTACCGGGTAGACCGGTGACCCATAGTAGTGGTTCTACAAGGGAGGAATCATACCTCCCACACCAGTTACTGGTGTGGAGGTATGATTCCAAGGTGTTTGACACCAAACACGACATGTTTCTAAGCAGCCGTTTAAAGTTAGCATTTACCGCGAGGTTATAATGCACTTAAGTATTTATGGTTGGCTGCATCACAGACAACCCCGGAGAATAGGTTCCGAAGGCTGCAGAGGGGCTCTGCTCATGCAGGGGCACCCTCTCACACAAAACCCAGCACCCTGCCTTCAGGATTGATAAGGCCTGCCATAGGGGTGACTGATAGGTTCATATGTGCAGTGAGTTAGAATAGATATAGGTAACCTATATCTAAGTAAGGGGTGCATGGACCTCCTTACACAGGCTGCAGTAGCAGACCTGTGGTGTCATTTTGAATGGCCTCTCAGGGGTGGCACAATACATGCTTCAGCCCCTGGGAGGCCTCTGGGGTACCTATGCCCTGGGTACATGGTGTACCATATACTAGGGACTGATAAGGGTACCCCAGAATCCAATCTGGAGTGTACCTAAAGTACATGCAATCAATTCATAGGAGAAAGCAGATAGACTGACTGGGATCCTGCTATTCAGGACCCCAGTCGAAGTCAAAAACAGTGATACATCAGCAAAAAGTGGGGGTAACCATAAGAGGCAGATCCTACTCTCCTATGAACCCCCTTCCCCCAAACGCAGGGACATTAAACTAACCTTGACCAGTTGAGTCTTCATGTTCTAAGTGGAAATATCTTGAGAGTCCATCGGCATTGGCATGGTTACTCCCAGGTCTATGTTCCACTGTATAGTCCATCCCCTGTAGGGAAATGGACCACCTCAAAAGTTTGGGGTTTTCACCCTTCATCTGTTTTAGCCATAAGAGGGGCTTGTGGTCTGTCTGAACAATGAAGTGAGTGCCAAACAAGTATGGCTCAGCTTCTTCAAAGCCCAAACCACAGCAAAGGCTTCCCTCTCAATAGCTGACCAACGTTTCTCTCTGGGGGTCAGCCTTCTGCTAATAAAAGCTACTGGCTGATCCTGACCCTCTTCATTCAGTTGTGATAACACCCCCAACTCAGATGCATCAGTTTGAACAATGAAGTGTTTGGAATAGTCAGGACTTTGCAGAATGTGAGCAGTGCACATGGCCTGCTTCAGGTCATCAAATGCCTTTTGACAGCTAACTGTCCACTGAACTTTCTTAGGCATTCTTTTGGAAGTTAAATCATTCAAAGGGGTTGCTATAGATCCATATCCTTTGACAAACCTCTTGTAATACCCAGTCAGGCCCAAGAAAGCTCTGACCTGAGTTTGGGTAGTTGGAGCAACCCAGTCCATGATGGTCTGTATTTTGCTCTGCAATGGTTGAACCTGACCTCCACCCACAAGGTGGCCTAGGTATACAACCTTACTCTGCCCTATCTGGCACTTGGTGGCCTTGATAGTGAGGCCTGCTTTTTGCAGAGCCCCTAAAACATTTCTCGGGTGGACCAGGTGATCCTCCCAGGTGGAGCTAAAGACAGCAATATCATCTAGATAAGCTGCACTATAGGCTTCCAGACCTGTAAGGACTTTGTTCACCAACCTTTGAAAAGTGGCAGGTGCATTCTTCAAGCCAAAGGGCATCACCACAAATTGGTAGTGCCCACTAGGGGTTGAGAATGCTGTTTTTGGTTTTGCATCTTCAGCTAATCTGATTTGCCAGTAACCAGCTGTCAGGTCAAATGTATTCAGAAACTTGGCAGAGGCCAAAGTATCTATAAGTTCATCTGCCCTGGGTATTGGATGGGCATCAGTCCTAGTGACTGCATTGAGACCCCTGTAGTCAACACAGAACCTCATCTCTCTCTTACCACCCTGGGTGTGAGGTTTTGGTACCAAGACTACTGGACTAGCCCAAGGGCTATCTGAGGGCTCAATTACTCCCAGCTCCAACATTTTCTGGACTTCAGTCCTGATACAGTCCCTGACATGGTCAGGTTGCCTGTAAATCTTATTTTTAACAGGCAGACTGTCACCTGTGTCCACTTCATGAGTGCACCAGGTAGTCTGACTTGGAGTCAGTGAAAACATATGTCTGAACTGATTCAGGACTTGCCTACAATCAGTTTGCTGCTGGTCAGTGAGGCTGCCTGCCAAGGCTACACCATCAACTGAACCATCATCAGGGTTCTGTGAGAGTAGGTCAGGGAGTGGATCACTCTCTTCCTCCTGTCCCTCATCAGTAGCCATGAGCAAGCCCATGTCTGCCCTGTCCACATATGGCTTGAGCCTGTTCACGTGGAGCACCCTGTGGGGGCTCCTGGGAGTTCCAAGGTCCACCAGGTAGGTAACCTCTCCCTTTTTCTCAATGATAGTATGAGGTCCACTCCACTTGTCTTGGAGGGCTGCTGGGGCCACAGGCTCTAACACCCATACTTTCTATCCTGGCTGATAAACAGTCAACACAGCCTTTTGGTCATGCCAGGCCTTTTGCAATTCCTGGCTAGCCTCAAGGTTTTTAGTTGCCTTCTTCATGTACTCGGCCATCCTGGAGCGGAGACCAAGTACATAGTCCACAATATCCTGTTTAGGGGGTTTGAGAGGTAACTCCCATCCCTCCTTCACTAGTCATAAAGGACCCCTAACTGGATGTCCAAACAGAAGTTCAAAAGGGCTGTAACCAACCCCCTTCTGAGGAACCTCTCTGTAGGCAAAGAGAAGGCAGGGCAAAAGGATGTCCCATCTATGCCTGAGCTTTTCAGGGAGACATTTAGTCATGCCCTTAAGGGTTTTGTTGAATCTCTCAACTAACCCATTGCATTGTGGGTGAAAAGGGGTGGTAAATTTGTAATTTACTCCACACTCCTTCCACATAGCAGTCAAGTAACCAGACATAACGTTTGCACCTCGGTCTGATACTACCTCCTTAGGAAAACCCACTCTGGAAAAGACTCCCAGGAGGGCTCTAGCCACAACAGGAGCTGTGGTAGTCCTAAGTGGAATTGCTTCTGGATACCTAGTGGCATGGTCCACCACCACTAGTATGAATCTGTGCCCAGATGCAGTCTGAGGATCCATGGGACCAACAATGTCAATCCCTACCCTCTCAAAGGGAACCCCCACCACAGGTAGTGGTATTAGGGGGGCCTTTGTAGTGCCACCTGCCTTACCACCGGCTTGGCAAGTGATACAGGAGTGACACAACTCCTTTGTGTCCTCTGACATATGAGGCCAATGAAAGTGAGGAACAAGTCTGTCCCAGGTCTTGTTTTGGCCTAAGTGTCCTGCTAATCGGATATCATGTGCCAGTGTCAATAGGTAGCCCCTAAACTTCAGAGGTATAACCAACCTCCTGGTGGCACCAGGTTTGGGGTCTCTACCCTCTGAGTATGAGTCCATCATCCCAGTAAATTTTATGGGACCCACTGGCACTCCCAGTAGCCTCAGCAGCAGCTTGCTGTCTGAGGGGTACAAGAGAGGGCCAGCTCAGCTGCTCCTGGGTCAGATCTGCCCTGGAAGGGCCCCCTGTCCCCAAGAACTCAACCTGATCAGGTTCAAGTTCCTCTGAGACAGTTCCTTCTTCAGGACTAAGATCATCTCCCTCAAGAGACTGATCTGTGTTCTGAGGCAGGGGGGAAGACTCTGCCTTACCCCTACTGCTCCTTGTCTTGGAAGGCACCTGGTCCATTATTCCAGGATCCTGGGCCTGTTCAGTGGAAGACATTTTTGCCTGTGACCTAGTCATGGCAAACACATCTGCAGGGATGCCCAGCATTTCTGCATGTGTCCTGAGTTCCACTTCAGCCCATGCTGAAGTCTCCAAATCCTTGCCCAATAAGCATTCTACAGGGAGGTCTGCACTTACCACTACCTTCTTAGGGCCAGTTACTCCTCCCCAGGTGAAATTCACAACTGCCAAGGAATGGTCTGTCCAGATATTGCTTGCATTGGTCACTTGGTACATCTCACCAAGTATGATCTGGTCAGGGCCCACAAGTTCTTTTCTCTATGGTGACACTTGCACCTGTGTCCCTATATGCCATGGCCTCCTTACCATTGATCAAAGGCTGTTGTCTGTATTTGCCCAGATTACTGGGACTGACAAATAAGGAGGCAATATCCATGCCTCCATCACAGACTAACACAGCCTGAGTTGGAATTCTGACTAGGCCAGAATCCATCTCAGATCCCAGGGTCAACCCTACTACACCCTTAATCTGAAAGAGACACGTTAGTGACAGATTCCTTACCTTAGAATATCCCCAGGCGTCAGGCTGGATCCGGAAAGTTTTTGCGTAGCAGTACCCTTGCGCGTCGGTAGGCGGCGTCGTGCAGCTCCGCGTCCGTCGTCTGGATCGCCGGGATGACGTCGCGGGCAGTACTTAGACGCCGCCCCTGCGCGCTGACGTCAGTTCTTCTTTTTTCCGCGCCACTAAGCGCAGATCCGGGAAGAGCAGTGCCCTAGTCATTTTTTGACTAACCTTTTGGTGATTTTTTCACTGTTTTCTAAATCGAGTCATCTCGGCTCCGAGGTGTCGGTAGGGATGCCCGGCTTCAAGCCATGCGACGCCTGTGGTCGAATGATGTCGATCACAGACCCGCACTTAGAGTGTCTCTACTGTCTCGGCCGCGACCACGACACGAAGTCGTGCTCCGACTGCCGGGCTTTACACCTGAAGGCTTTGCGAGAGCGGTCTCGAAAGCTACTCTAGGTCTGGCAGTCGGCTCCGCGCCGCACCAAGCCCCGGTCACGCGAGAGGTCGGTCGCGGAGTCCTCGCCGGTCGTCGGAGTCCAAGTCTTGGCACTCCTCGGGTAAGTCGAAGCACAAAAAGTCTAAGAAGCACCATCGCTCTAAGACTTCGCCTCGCCGGTCTCGCGACTCGGCTGAGGCCCCTGTCGGCACCGTCCCCGCTGCTCCGGAGGTGCCTGTGGAGGCGCCCCCGCATTACCCGTTCTTCCCGGGTTCGGGGGCGACTCCGGCCGAGATACAGGAATTCCTGTCGGCCATGGCCCGCCTCTTCGGGCCTCAAGGCCCCTCCGTTGCGCCTTCGGGCCCCGCGGGCCCTGATGGGGTTGCCCCGGCGCCGCCGACGACTTCGGTCCCGGCGCCGCCTGTCTCACCACCCTCGCTCCCGGCCCCGGCCTCGATCCCGGCTCCGGTGGTACCGCAACCCCCATCGACGCCGGTTGACCTAACCACGCCTCCGCCGATGTCCCCGGTGCCGTTCCTGACGCCGCCCGGGGCTCCGGGCGGCGTCGTTCCCCGGCTCTCTCCGGATCCGGACGCGGCGTCGGACCGACGTCGCTCGACGCCGGCTCCGGCGCCAATGAGACCTTGGGTCCCTGACGTCCCCCCTCCTCCTTATTTTCAACCGGAGGAGGACCAGGAGAGCTGGGAGGGGTCGGAAGACCCTCTCACACAGCAGTGTGAGTATGATCAGGACTGGGCAGAGGAACTTGGGGATGCCAGTGGTCTGGACACTTCTCCTGACACTGGCATGCTGTCTCCTCCTTCCGTGGCTACGGAGGAGGGAGCAAATTTCGCAACGGTGTTGCGTAGAGCAGCTGGAGCCTTACACCTCCAATTGTCTACAGTGGCTGTCAGGACTAACCTCCTGACGGAAGTGCTTCAGCCGGCAGCTACCTCCTCGGAGCCATTGCTGCCGTTTAATGATGCCCTTTCTGACGTTCTTTTGGGCACCTGGTCCAAGCCCGCCACAGGGGCTCCTGTGGATAGGAACGTGGCCCGACGCCATCGCCCTGCTCCGGGCGACCCCTTGTTTCTCTCTCAACATCCCACCCCGAGAGCTTGGTTGTCCAAGCCTCTGCCTCCCAAACCGCCTTCCCTACCGCCCCTCCGGATAGGGAATCCAAACGCCTGGACCAATTTGGGAAGAAGGCCTTTTCTTCCTCCAGTGCTGGCTTGCGGTCCGTCAACACCGCTTGCCTTTTGGGCCGATACTCCCACTCTCTGTGGGATTCGGTGGCGCTCGTTTTGCCCCAGTGTCCTGAGGAGGTCCAGACACTGCTTTCCCGCACCATTGCGGAAGGAAGGGATGCAGCAAAGTACACCATCCATTGTGGCCTTGATACCGCCGACTCGCTGGGCAGATCGCTTGCAACGACGGTGGCGCTGCGTCGCCACGCCTGGCTGAGGACAACTGGTTTCTCGGGTGATGTCCAAAATACACTCATGGACACGCCCTTTGATGGAGTCGGTCTTTTTGGTTCCAAAGCAGACCATGCGCTGGAGCGTTTTAAGGACTCACGGGGTACTGCCAAGTCCCTGGGCCTTTCTGCTGTGCGCCCTCCGCTAACCTCTGCTTTTCGCCCCTTTCGTGGCCACGGAAGGGGCGCCCAGTCACGTCCGCTGCCCAGCCACCGGCCCGCGCAGCAATCGTCTTCGCGTGGCCGAGGACGTGGCTCCCGCCGTGGCGGGTCAGGCAACCAGCGTGCGGGTCAGGCCACCCACCCCGCCCCGTCCGCGGCCTCCAAGCCCTCCTAGTCCTTCTTTTCAGGTGCACAGCACGCCAGTAGGGGGCAGGTTCCGCCTTCACCACTGGCGTGCCATCACCTCGGACAAGTGGGTCTTGGACATTGTCCGAAGGGGCTACTCCCTCCCCTTCGAGACCACCCCCAGCCATGCCACCTCAATTCCACCGCATGTCAGGGGATCACTTGGTGCTTCTGCAGAAGGAAGTCACGGCCCTCTTGGCCAAGAGGGCCATCGAGCATGTTCCGACCCCAGAAGTAGGACGTGGTTGCTACTCCCACTACTTTCTGGTGCCCAAAAAGGACAAGGAGGACATGCGTCCTATCTTGGACCTCCGGAACGTCAATCGCTTCCTCCGGAAGGAGAAGTTCAAGATGCTCACCCTAGCTCAGGTCTTGACTGCCCTCGACCCTGGAGACTGGTTGGTAGCGTTGGACTTACAGGACGCTTATTTCCACATCCCCGTCCTGCCGGCGTTACCTGCGGTTCACAGTAGGCCTCGAGCATTTTCAGTTCACCGTGCTCCCCTTTGGCCTTACCAGTGCCCCTCGGGTGTTCACAAAAGTGATGGCGGTGGTCGCAGCTCATCTGCGCTGGGCAGGGGTTCCAGTCTTCCCCTACCTCGACGACTGGCTGCTGAAGGCGGGCTCGTCCCAGGCAGTCGTCTCCCACCTCCAGACTACGGCCGAACTCCTGCACTCGCTGGGGTTCTCCATCAATGTGCCGAAGTCGCATCCGATTCCTTCTCCACAGCTCCTTTTCATCGGAGCAGTTCTGGACACGACGCAGTTTCGGGCCTATCCTCCCGAACGGCGAGTCCGGGATATTCAGGCTATGATTCCGATCTTTCAGCCTTTATCCTGGGTTTCGGTACGAATGACCCTGAGGCTGCTGGGCCTCATGGCCTCCTGCATCCTGCTGGTCGATCATGCCAGATGGCATATGCGGGCTTTGCAGTGGGACCTGAAGTTCCAGTGGGCGCAGCACCAGGGCAACCTGTCCGATCACGTCCAGATCTCGGAGGGGACTGCAAAACAGTTGCAGTGGTGGCTCTCGAACCGGCAATGGGTCATGGGCAGATCCCTCTCCCTTCCCCAGCCAGAGCACACAGTTGTGACGGACGCGTCCCTTCTGGGATGGGGCGGTCACATGGGAGAGGCGGAGATCAGAGGCCTCTGGTCTCCGGGCGGAGTCCCGGCTCCATATCAACCTTCTGGAGCTCCGGGCGATCCGACTTGCACTCAAGGCATTCCTTCCCTCTGTCAAAGGGAAGGTAGTGCAGGTGTTCACAGACAACACCACCGCCATGTGGTACTGCAACAAACAGGGCGGGGGGGTCGTGGACCCTATGTCGGGAGGCTCTGCGCCTCTGGACATGGCTGGAACATCAGGGCATATTCCTGATGGTTCAACACCTGGCAGGTTCCCTGAACGCCAGGGCGGACGAACTCAGCCGCAGGTGCATGATGGATCACGAATGGCGTCTTCACTCGGAAGTGGCGCAAGGACTCTTTCTACAGTGGGGAGAGCCTTGGTTAGATCTATTCGCCACCGAAGAGAACGCGCAATGTCATCAGTTCTGCGCGTTGGAATTTCCAAGGCGGCACTCGCTCAGCTACGCTTTTTGTCGCGAGTGGAGTTGCGGTCTGTTGTACGCCTTTCCGCCTATACCACTTCTACCCAGAGTGTTGAAGAAGATTCGGCGCGACTGGGCCCAAGTCATCCTTGTGGCTCCGGACTGGGCTCGAAGAGTTTGGTATCCCGAGCTACTCAGTATGAGCGTTGATCCCCCGATCCGTCTGCCTCTTCGGGAGGATCTTCTGTCGCAGCAGCAGGGGACGGTCCTCCACCCGAACCTGTCCAGTCTACACCTGCTTGCGTGGAGATTGAGCGGCGGCAGTTGATCCCTTTCGACTTGCCTCCCGAAGTTTGTGATGTGATTCTGGCAGCCAGGAGTCCCTCCACTAAGGTGGTATACGCCTGCAGGTGGAACTAGTTTGTGGCATGGTGCACAGCAAAGGCTGTGAATCCCCTCTCTGCCCCTCTTTCTGAGGTTCTTCTGTTCCTTCTTTCTCTGGCCCAACAGGGTTCTGCCCTGGGTACCATCAAGGGCTATCTTTGTGCCATTTCGGCCTTCCTCAGGCTTCCTGATCAGCCCTCCATTTTCAAGTCCCCTGTTGTTAACAGGTTTCTAAAAGGCATTACACACCTCTTCCCTCCTGTTCCGTTTGTGATGCCTCAGTGGGACTTGAACTTGGTTCTTACCTTTCTCATGTGCGCTCCCTTTGAGCCTCTACATAACTGTCCTCTTAGTCTTCTGACTCTGAAGACAGCCTTTCTGGTGGCCATCACCTCCGCTCGGCGGGTGAGTGAGCTCCAGGCTCTATCATGCAAACCTCCCTTTCTGTCTGTCCATCCAGACAAGGTTGTTCTTAGGACGCGTCCGTCCTTCTTGCTAAAGGTGGTTACTGCCTTCCACATTGGGCAGACCATCACTTTGCCCACCTTCTTTCCACCTCCGCATCCTTCCAGAGAGGAAGAGAGGCTCCACCGTCTGGACCCAAAACGTGCGCTTTCCTTTTATATCAACCGCACACAACACTTCCGGGTGGATGACCAGCTCTTTGTTGGCTACGTGGGCGCCAAAAAGGTCGGGCGGTGCACAAGAGAACCATCTCCCGCTGGGTAACCTTGTGTATCAAAGCCTGCTATTCTTTGGCTAAGAAGGAGCCTCCTGTTGGGCTGCGTGCCCATTCCACCAGGGCAACGGCTGCTACCACGGCTTTAGGCCGCGGTGTTCCGCTGCAGGATATCTGTCAGGCAGCTACGTGGGCCTCGCTGTACACGTTTACAAAGCATTACTGCCTTGACAGTCGGGTCCGGAGGGACGGCTTCTTTGGCCGTTCTGTCCTCCGGGACTTCCTTGTCTGATCTTTGTTCGCAGACCCACCACCGGGGTTGGTATTGCTGGGGTATCTATTCTAAGGTAAGGAATCTGTCACTAACGTCTCTTTCAGATGCACAAGTTACTATCTGTGTAACGATATATCTGTAAGAGACAGTAGTTAGTGACAGATTCCTACCGCCCACTCCATCCTCCCCGTTCTGCGAACTGATTTCTAGGGTTAAGGACATCCCTTTCAGGGCCCTAGTATTTTTCAGACACCTATGTCAGCTTCTTGCATGGCTCTGCATTCCTGGCGCGGAAAGTCGTGTACAGAACTGACGTCAGCGCGCAGGGGCGGCGTCTAAGTACTACCCGCGACGTCATCCCACCGATGCCGACGACTGATGCGGAGCCGCACGACGCCGCCTACCGACGCGCAAGGGTACTGCTACACAAAAACTTTCCGGATCCAGCCTGATGCCTGGGGATATTCTAAGGTAAGGAATCTGTCACTAACTACTGTCTCTTACAGATATATCGTTACACAAGTTAGTAACTTGTGCTTCTGTGTACCACCACATGGAACTGAGATAGGGGGAACAGTTGCCTTAGGGGCAGTGGTGGCTGGAGTAGATTCCTTGGCCCTTGGACAAGTGGCATCTTTTGTCCAGTGGGTCTTCTCTTTACAGATATGACACCAAGGTTTCTTTTTGCCTTTTCCCTTGTTTGATTGTGTCTCTCCCCCCAGATGAAGACTTTTGGGGCTCTTGTGAAGACTTCTGGTCTTTACCCTTCTCCCCACCCTTATCTGAGGTTTTAGAATCTTGCTTCTTAGTCACCACCTTGGTTCTGAGCTTTCTGCTTCACCCTGGTTCTGACCCATTTATCTGCCTTCTGGCCCAATTCTTGGGGAGAGGTCAGATCAGAATCAACCAGGTACTGATGCAACAACTGATTCTGGCAATTATTAAGGATCTGCTCCCTCATAATTAAATTGTACAATCCTTTACAATCACACACCTTACTGCCAAGTAACCAGCCTTCCAGAGCCTTAGTAGCACAATCTACAAAGTCAACCCAGTCCTGAGTCTGTGCTTTCTGGGTGTCTCTGAACTTAATTCTGTATTGCTCAGTGCCAAACCAATCAATGAGAGCACTCTTCAAGACTGTGTAATTGTCAGCATCCTCTTCTCTAACAGTGAGGAGCTTATCTCTACCTTTGTCAGCAAAGGAGAGCCATAAGATAGCTGCCCACTGCTCGACGATGACCAAAGTCCGGAGGTGAGCTGTCCCACGAAGGATGTCGAGTGCTGAGGGGTCAGTGTCCGGATCGAACACCAACAAGCCTTGGCAAAGGCAACCCAAGCAGGCAGAGGAAACAGGTTACGGTGTGGACCAGCAAGGTCCAGGAGACTCCAAGCTATGGGGAGTCAGGGCACGTCTGGAGCACAGGGAAGCCCAAGGAAAATCAAAGTGACCCTCGCCAGGACCCACAGGCCAACGGACCAGGAATCGCGAAGGGACCTCGAGCGGAATCACAAAGCACCAGCCCACAGAGCACTGGTGGAGTGGAGGCCGGAGATCTTCGGTGGAAAGGCTGCTCGGGGTCAGGACTACACGTAGTCCAAAGCACAGCCTCAGGGGTCGCCAAGAAGCATATTCTGCTGCAAAAGTACATGGTGCACAGGGGTTCGGGTTGCACGGTCCCCACGAGGGATACTGGTCTCAGGATTGCTGAGAGAGTAGATCGACCTCTGGGACACTCTGGAACCCACCTCCTGTGTTGCAGAAATCTTCGGAGTCCTCAGGAGCTCGTGAGATGCAAACCGGTCAGATGCGTTTAGGTGCCTGCTGCTGCAGGGGAGTAACTCCTTTACTCCAAGGGAGATTCTTCTGTCGTCCAGCGAAGTGTAGACCGTCTAAGTACTTGGTTTCTGTAGCAGAGTTTAGTCCAGGTAAAATCCAAAGTCCTGTAATTGGGTTTCTCACTTTATACCCAGGGAAGGGGTTGGACTAACTCTGGGGTCCCTCCTGGGGGAGGGTCAGGACAGAGGGGTGGTTACACCCATGTCCTTTGTCCAGTTTCGCGCCAGAGCAGGAGCAAATGGCTCCTGCAACTGGTTTGAGCCGGACTATGCATGGGGACACCAAATGTGCCCCCAGTGCAGACTTTCTGGCACTCTAAGGGTGCACCCACCCAGCCCCAATACACTAAAGCCTGTCTGGGAGGTGGTCACACCTCCCTGTGACAGGAAACCTATTGTCAGGCCTTCCTCTGCTCAAGCTTGGCTCAGCAGCAGGAAGGCAGACTCGTGTCTGTGGCTGGCAGCATCCATTTTGTGCTGCCCAGGTCGAGAAAGATGGTACCGGGTAGACCGGTGACCCATAGTAGTGGTTCTACAAGGGAGGAATCATACCTCTCACACCAGTTACTGGTGTGGGGGTATGATTCCAAGGTGTTTGACACCAAACACGACATGTTTCTAAGCAGCCGTTTTAAAGTTGGCATTTACCGCGAGGTTATAATGCACTTAAGTATATATGGTTGGCTGCATCACAGACAACCCTGGAGAATAGGTTCCGAAGGCTGCAGAGGGGCTCTGCTCATGAAAGGGCACCCTCTCACACAAAACCCAGCACCCTGCCTTCAGGATTGATAAGGCCTGCCATAGGGGTGACTGATAGGTTCATATGTGCAGTGATTTAGAATAGATATAGGTAACCTATATCTAAGTAAGGGGTGCATGGACCTCCTTACACAGGCTGCAGTAGCAGACCTGTGGTGTCATTTTGACTGGCCTCTCAGGGGTGGCACAATACATGCTTCAGCCCCTGGGAGGCCTCTGGGGTACCTATGCCCTGGGTACATGGTGTACCATATACTAGGGACTGATCCGGGTACCCCAGAATCCAATCTGGAGTGTACCTAAAGTACATGCAATCAATTCATAGGAGAAAGCAGATGGACTGGGGTCCTGAATAGCAGGATCCCAGTCAGTCTAAGTAAAAAACAGTGAGACATCAGCAAAAAGTGGGGGTAACCATACGAGGCAGATCCTACTCTCCTACACTATGCAAACTATGTGAAGCTCAATATATACACACACATAAAATTATTTTTTTATTGACTCACTCATTACACTGGTGGCGATGGCACCAGTGTTATAGTTAGGGACAGACTTTCCTTAAGAAATGGATTTTTTGTTTTATTAATAACATTGGTGCTGCTTGATGAATCTGCATGAATCACTTTGGTTTCTTCATGTAAAGTTTCCGCTGATCCGTCAAGCGGGGCCCTGAAAAACAGGGGAATCCCAAAGTGAGATTTCCGATTTTAATTCCCATAGAAAAGTTTGCGGTTTGATACAGTAAAAAACATCTGGCCATTGATACCGGTACAGAAACAACCAATTGACTGGCCGCAACATATGAGAAAATGTGTTGCACTGCTATTACATGATTCTGGACCCTATCTGAGTCTTTAAAAAAAAAAAAAAAAAAGTCACATCCTAGTCTCGAATCCCATGGTGGGGTTTGGAAGGGTTGGTTTTAAAACAAAAAAAAAATTGTACTGCGTTACTCACACAAGCTTCTCCACAAGCTTCTCGGACTCAAGAAGCCAGCTGCGGAGGGGCTCACCTGCTCCCAGAAACTCCGACAGGTAGCAGCCTCCCAGGCTCAAGGGGCCTGACTGCCAAAGGGGTTGCCCAAAGCGTCCAACATGAGCGACCGCCTAAACTTTTTGTTACTCAGTGTGACTTTAAAAATGGCTCTAAATTTATGTGCCATTCTCCTCATGTCAGCAAGGTGTGTAGTGTGTTTTAAAAAAAACAATGGAGGATGGAGGGTTGTCCATTACACCTTGTCGAAAGTGGCTTATCATTGATTAACGTATGCATGTCAACCTTTTGACTGTAAATTGTGAGTGGTTTTGGTGGGTGTTCCAGTTAAGTTGAATTAATAATGAATACTTTTTGTTGGTGGTCAAATTTTAACAATTGTAACAATGAACCTGTTAAAATCTATAGAAGTTATTTGTTTGAGGCAAGTGTAAAGAAGTGAAAAGAGGGTAACCTCTACTAAATATGGGTCAATTGGGACATGCAGCTTCTATAGCACAATTGTAAAAGTCCTGTCATTATCTGTTAATTACTTTTAAAGGTCTGGTCTCATTTTTAACTGTTTTTTTCCCCCAGAATTTTATATAGCACGAACTTGACCCGAAGGTATCGGAGCGCTTTACATGAGCACCAGTTGCGTTACACAAGGACACATTCATTTTTTTGTCAGGCACAGGGAGATTAAGTGATTTGCCCAGAATCACAGGATGTTGAGCGTCGTTGCAGAGACTTGAACCCGGTTCCCCAGATTTGAGGTCAACCGCACAAGCAGTTAGGCCACATCCTCTCCCCTAACTTACTTACTCCCAGCCCGAAAACATGTACCACACTGACACAATCACTGGATGATGTAATCAGAGAAGTGATCTGTGATGTCATCAATGATGTCATTTAATATGTCGAGTATAATATGTGAGGTCATAAGCAGTCCTGAGCGAGCTGCAAGTTAATTTTGTTCACTAAATTATAACTGGCGAATTTCAGTGGTTTTTCAATTTATAAATGTAAGTTCTCATCTCATTTTAACAACTAACTAGATCATCACTTTAATGTGTTTTGTTTTCAGTAAATTTCAGTATTTTTATTTTAAGATCTTATTACCAGACCGAACTAGAAAGTTACTTTAACCTTTGTGTTTTTTTAGTGGATAAACATGTATCGAACAAAGCATGACAGTGAGCAAGGCGTGAGCCAAAACACATCTGTTTTTCACCACTTGAATATAGAAAATTTGTATCGCTCCTGGGAGTGCCCGTGTCGTGTGAGTTTGAGCATTTATAATTGGTTACTTGGGATCCCACGCACGGAAGCACCCACCTCTCAAGGGGGACATGAGAATTAACCAGATGAAGCCATTACCCTTTAACATTGACTTTACACTTTGCCCATCAACGGACTATTCTAAGTTTACATAGCTTGCCAACCATCATACATACAGTTATGAAATTACAAATATGTAGAAAACTACAGTTTGCAAAACAATATCAACCTCTCTCAACAGGGCTTAACTAGAATCATCAGTGACAAACCCTACTGTTAGACCTGTCAGCCTTAGGCTGGTCTTCCCTCAAACCTTTTGCCTGCTTACCTTCTCTTTTTGCGTTTTTTTTTTTTTTGTTTGAATACAGTCTATAACACTGGTCAGCAGTGGTACAGTGCTCAAAGTGCATGTGATTCTCCCCTAAAATGGTTACATTCGGTATATCCACAATTGGTATATTTAATTTATCTGCAAGTTCCTAGCAGAGTGGCACTACCTGTGCCTAGGGCCTGTAAATTAAATGCTACTGGTGGCCCTGCAGCACTGATTGTGCCACCCACACAAGTAACCCTTTAAACCTGTCTCACACCTGTCACTTGAGAGCCTGTGTGTGCAGTTTCACTGCCACTTCGGCTTGGCATTTAATACCCTTTGCCAAGCCTTAAGACACCCCTAAGGTAGGCCCTAGGTTGCTCATAGAGATGGTGCTGTGTAAGTAAAAAGTATGACATGTACTTTTACGTTTTGCATGCCCTAGTAGTGAAAAACACCTAAGTACATTTTTCACTACTGTGAGGCCTACTCCTCTCATAGATTCCCACTGGGAATTCCTTGTTACACTTTTAAGCTGAAATTCCTGATTAGAAAGGAGCAGCTTTGTCATGTTTTATATCTCTGGAATAGTAATGGAAAATCGTCTTTACTGGTAAAGTTGGATTTAGCATTACTATTTTAGAAATGCCACTTTTAGAAAGTGGACAGTTGTCTGCTCTTACAGCTCTGTGTGCCTGCAGCCTGTCTCCAAATCACATCTGGGATGAGTGACCGCTTCACTTGGTGAATTCCTTTTGACAGCCACAAACATGGAAGGGTAGGTGTGTCTGAGTGCCCTTCTGCATCCTGATGGCTCATCCTGGGCAGGATGGGAGGGAGGAGCTGGCACTTAGACCTGAATAGAAAGTGTCCTGTCCCCACACAAAGGGCTGACTACCCCCTACTGATAGTCCGAAGCCAGGGTGGGGAAGAAATGACCTCTGTGCACTTCAAAGACCCTTCTTTCAAGTCACCCCCATTTCAAAGGCACAACTGGGTAGAAGTACTGGGTCTCTGACCACACCAAAACAGACATTGCTGGACCTGTGAAGAATTCTGCCAGGAGAAAGGACTGATGTGCTGCTACAAGGACTGCCACTCTGCTGGACTGCTTCTCTTGGAGAACTGCTTTTCTGCTGTGCTGCCCTACTGCCTGCTACCCTCTGCCCTGCTGAGGAAAGGACTGGACCCATCTCACTACTTGAACCCAGAGTCACTCCAAGGGCATGCTGGTGTGCTCCCTGTTCTGAAGTCTCAGGGACATCAAAGACTTCCTGCAACAGCACCTGGACTCTGCCATCTGTGAGTCCTGCCCTGCCAAGTGGTGCCAATTCAGTCCTGTGCCCTTGGAAGTGGGTTTTTCGGTTCTACAACTATCAGTATCCTTGCATCGTAGGCATTGCGCCGATCAGAACTGTAACCTTTCATCCGACGACGACACATCACTTATCTTCAGTGCTGCTCAACAGCAAGCAATGCATCCCTGAGTGCGCAACTCAACGACGACGCATCACATACGAATCCTACGGATTGGGGCTGACGCATCGCCTCCCTGCATCTTGTCATTAACCTTGACGCAGCCCCCAACCAAAGGTACTGTTTCAGCGGGCCAAGGCTTGTCCCTGCATCCAATCTGCGCTCCATTGCGGCCGTCCTCAACTTTTGGATGTACCCTGGTCAAGCGCGACTAGATATCCCCAGTTGGCACCTTAAGACACAGCTCTATATTTTCAGATATTCTTTAAAAATTCTTAACTCCAGTTCTACTTATTGGATTTTTGTTGTTTTGGTCTTATGATCAGAAAATATAATCTATTTTTCTAAAGCTGTGTGGGGTCTTTTTGTGGTGTTTTCATTGTGTTACTGTGAGTTGCATAAATACTTTGCACATTACTTCTTTAGATTAGCCTGACTGTTCTGTGCCAAACTAACAGAGAGTGAGCACAGGTAATCTTTTAGTATGTATCTGACTTACCCTGACTAGGATTGTGGTCTCTACTTGGACAGGATGCATACCTCTGCCAACTAGAGACCCAATTTCTAACATTGATGATCAGTGGTGAGGATATGACTTATGTTTGTGCAATACCATATAGTAACTCCTTGTTGACCACTCCTCTATACTGAAGACCAGTCTGAACTCTTTCCAATTCTCCCTACATTGGCTTTTTGATTATTTGCTAAAACCATGTCTCTATCTAGAGAGGCAGCATCTGCACCTGCAAAGATGAATTTTGAGTTCAAGTTGGACACGTACACTGTGGTCCAGCTCAAGGATTTTTGTAATGCGTTTGCCCTGTCCACTAAAGGTTGAACCAGGAAGGTGGAGCTGCAAAAGGCACTGAGAGCCAGGGCAGAGGCCCGTAAAGCAGGAGCTGGGACCCCAGAAGAGGAGGGGCAAAAAATTGAAGAGTATGAGGAGCTGATTCTAGATGCTGAGGTGCATCTGGGACTGCCTCTGGAGGGGGGCAATGACTTAAAGGAAGCAGTGGTGGTTCACAGAGCAGTGTCTCATCAAAGATCCTGTCCCCAGAAGAGTTGGCAGACAGGAGGCAGAGAGCTTGAACTGGAGCTTGCCAAGATAGAGCAGGAACAAAAGCTTCCCAAACTGAAATTGGAGAAAGAACAATCTCTAGAGGAAACGAAGTTGGCTATTGAGGAGAGGAAGATATCCCATGAGCTGAGCCTCAGAGAGCTTGACACAAGAGCACTACAGGTGGAGTCCAGCAGTAATGGTGGCAGCATACCTACAGCATATACTAGTGAAGTAGAAGTCTGCATACCCAAAAGACTTGGTACCCAGTTGTGGTGGGGGATGACAATGGCAAATGGTTTGCAGCCTATGAAGTGGCTTTAAGAGTGCTCAAGGTCCCAGAGGAGTCCTGGGGGGTAATTTATGGAGGTACATGCCCACAGTAGGGAGGGCTACACTCCTAACACTAGAGGTGAGGAACCATACACATTACACTGCAATGAAGGGAAGAGGATGTGGCCGAACGTGCTAGGGCGGTTGATCTCGAATCTGGGGAACCGGGTTCGAGTCTCGGCACTGACACTCAACATCCTGTGATTCTGGGCAAAATCACTTCATCTCCCCGTGCCTAACAAAAATGAATGTGTCCTTGTGTAACGTAACTGGTGCTCATGTAAAGCGCTCAGATACCGGATACCTTTGGGTCAAGTTGGCGCTATATAAAACTCCAGAAAAAAAAAAAGGCCATAATGGTCAACAAATTTGGATTGACGCCTGAGAAATACAGACCTATTCAGAGCCAGCCACAAACTCTCATCACAGACCTGGGTGGATTCTTAGACTATGCTAGCAAGGTACTAAGGGGCTGAGTGAGGGGCAGCAAGTTTGATGATTATTCAGGGCTGTACAACAAATCTTTGAAGGAGCACATGCTTGACACTTATTTTCCAGAGCTGTTCCAACACCTTGTGGATAGCACGCTGACTGACCCCTGGAAACCTGATGAGGAGGCTGATATCTGGGTCAGCACCAGATTGTCCAAGAAGGTATCTGGGTGGGACTCCCAATAAGGGTGGTCATAGTTCCCAACAGAAGAAAGAAGAGGGAGATGAAAAGGATCAGGTTAAATGATTTAAGAGAGTGGTAATTCTGGCAATCGAGTCCAGCAGACAAGAGTAGCAGCACCTTATGAATAGCAGCTGCTGAACCTGGAGGATCCTGCTGCTTTTTCCAGACCTCCCTTTCACTCGAATTTACTCTACCATTCCGCCCCCGATTCTGTTCCTCGTAACCGCGACGCCTACCTCCGATATCACCTTGGATTTCTTTGTTACCGGGCAACCGCGCTTTGGATGAATCGTGCCCCAGCGTCTGTACGAAGGATTACCCTCCTTTCTGGTCACCTGGCCTCCCGCCTCAACCAGCCATCCCCTCAGCACACTATTCCTAAGGTGCTGCTCCTCTTGTCTGCTGGACTCAATTGCCAGCATTACCACTCTCTTAAATCATTTAACCTGGTCCTGAAGATGACCTGAAACGAATACAGGTCGAAATGCCGTTGACAATACAGCTTAATTTTAGGCGCACCTTTTTGTGGTTCTTTATAAATTGCTCATCTCATTTGATTTCTTTGTTACTGAATTGGCACCACAAAAGTCTTTTGTATATATAATGTTTACTTGTTCCCCCTGCGCCGTTTTTCGCTATGTTCTCCACCTTGTCACTTGTGCCGTTCACATTACTTTGCACGAGCACTATTGTGCACAAGACTGTACAGGTTATATATACATTTAATGTCAGTGTTATTCTTGTCCTTATCTTGTCCTCAATACAGACTACTCCTTACATTAAGTGACATTACGACTTATGCCTTCCTGTCTCGTTCTTTTTGTGATTTGTATGCATTCTGTTAATAATTGTCTTTAAATAGTACCTGTTGAGACATTGTTGTTTTGCTATACAAACTAATCACCTGGTCTCAAATGGGTTTAAGGGTACCCTCCTGTAGTTTGTTTCTTCAATTACCAATCTGGTCACCAGAAGAACTACCCTAACATGAGTCAGCAGCCTAAAACTCCCAAGTGCTATGAGTGTTTTGAGTATGGGCACTATAAGGGGATCCCAAGTGCCCAAAAAGAGCACAGCCTCCCACTGGAGGAAACGTCCCAGGGGTGGTGAGCTTAATGATGGGGGAGGAGTTTGTTCCGGTAAGTGGGGGAGTTTCAGTAAGTAACCCTAGTGTCCCTGGGTGACAGTGAGCTGGTTCCTAAAAGTACATGGCCCTCTAATACTGCAAAGTATAGGCAATGGGTTACCATCATGGGCAAGGTGTTGAGACTCTGAGAGCCACGGGTGCCAGTATGACTTTGGTAATGTCGTGTAGTTCCTACTGATCCGTAGGATGGGCATTGTTTGGACAACATAAACTAAGGGCTTGGTGTCCAGACTGGTTCTTGACACCCCCGCAGGATCAGTTGGCCTATAAACCAGCTAGCTTAGAGTGCCCCCATGAGCCCCCCTTAACCTTACCAGGGAGCGAATGGATTCTGGCAACCACTGAACATGACAACCCTGATCACTCAGAGATCGTGGAAACAGTACAGAATCTTTCGCTCAGTCACTCGTGCTTGCTTTCTCTCAGAGAAGTATACAGAATACACAGTGGGACGTTATCAATATATTTACTGAACCGACGTTATTCTTGTATAAAATTAATGTGCTGCAATGATTAGGAGACAGAAGCAAATAAAGGAGATTACAAGCAACCAAAAGAGCGAGCAGTAGATACATTTTGACCATGGTGCTGAAGCAATGAATAAATGCAGGCATATATACAAAATATGGTAATCTGATCCTACGGTGCGGCCCCTACTCTGAATGTACCTAGAGTGTGTATGGGTCTAGAGCCAAGAATCCCCCCCCCTCCCCCCCCCCTAGGAGAGAGTGAAGGACCCAGTCTTGGTCTCTAGTTGGACACCCCTCACGGAATGTTAGGCCGGTGCGAGGTGATTTCTCAGCATGCTTAAACCTTCAGTGTCAGCAGAAGTGCCTCCTCTAACAATCTATCGGGATGCCTATTATTTATAATAAAAAGCAGCTTTCGCGATATGCGTGTTAGATTAGTGATGTTATGGATATTTAGATAGCGCTGTCGCCCCATGGATGAAGATAGGACGACCTTTGTACCTAGTGCGTAGAGAGGCCTAGTACATGATGTTCAAGGCATCGTAATAATGTTGTGCGAAGCTGGATGTGTAAACAAAGTTGCAGAGAAAGTAATCCAACATTGTCGTGCATGCAAATGTGTGCAAAAGTTCACTACTGAAACGCTATTTTCTAGGACAATGTAAGAAATAAGCTGTTTCGCTACATGGGCCTAACTCGGAAATATAACACCTACTCCTCATCCTAAGGGTTGATATATAAAAACTATCTAAAAGGCCTGCATATCATAAAATGCAAAAAAGGTAAAAGCTACTCTGAACATAGTCTAAAAGCAAGTTTCCCTTTTAAATAGCCATAAAATGCCTTAAAGGGATTATACTGTTTGATATCTTAAGCACTCCGAAAGCCATGGTGCCTAAAAAAATAAAACAAAAACTGTTTTGGACGATTTTTGTTTCTAAAAACAAGCTGAATTGTTCCACACGGATAAAGGCCAATTATTTTATGTGTTCCCAGTGGCAGACACAACATTGCTGTTTTCCATAACCGCAGACGACGATCCCAGAGGTGCACCGAGAAGCAGATTTATGGAGCAAAAGTGATTCCATCCAATTCCCACAGCAGCCGCTGGGGGAGAGACTGCATCCTGTGTGCTTATCGTTGTCCAAGTCACTGGGAGCCGAAGCATCCCAGGGTGGCTCAAGAAATGCATTCATCAACAATGGAAGACGCTGGGGACAACAATACCCATGGGCTGTTAACGGGTCCAGCAGTACATCAATGTCCAATGGCGCAACCAATTGTGATCCTAGGCAAATGTCCAGTATGCATTTGTGGCCGCAAAGCAGGCAGTAGAATGCAGTTAAGCCAAATAGGCCAGAAGGACAAGAACCAATGCTCGTCCAGTTCTCTAAGTCGAAGTGTGCCAAACATGTGAACCATGTGCATCGTAGCACAAGCAGTGCTGTCTCCATTCTGAATCGAACTGGGACATCCATTGCGGAGCAGGAAAAATAAAATCAGAATACCTGGCAAAAGTAGCAGGACAAGCGGGAGCCCTCCAAAAACGCTTCCCAGCACGGAGTGTATAAATTATAGAATAACTCTGAAGAAAGTCTGAAAGGTGCTAACCAATCCAGAGCTGATGCATTTAAAAAAGTGCACTATTCCTTTAGTTTCAGAAATGTTAAAGATATGATGGACTAGCTCCCCAAAATACAGCTGGGAGTTAGTCTGGAGTAGTGTCTGTATCTCAAGCGAGGACCTTGCAACCTGAAGATCAAACGTCTCGCTGCCGAAGTTAAGGCCACATCCTGTTTAAAAAGCATGGCTTTCAGCTGGCTAAGGGAATCCAAGAGTATGTTGGAAACCTTTTATCGAAGGCCACATCGATTTCTCCCTAATTTTGCTGGCAGGTGGAAACAGAACTTGTGTACAACAAGTGACTAAGGATTTAACACTTGCCAGATAAGCGATACCCGGTCCCATTCTACAGCAACCTAAATCTTTCAGCATCAAGTAGCTCCCATTCGAGAGTAGTTTGAAAACTGGACGTATCACGGCATCTGGGGAACCCTTCAGATAACAGGACAAGTTTGCAACAGAAGCATTGCATGCCCCATGAAGGGAAATGTCCTTGCAAACTAAGGACCCGCTTAACGCTTCCTCACAGTTGGAACCACTAAGAAAAACGTTTGTGTCCCCTTTCCTGCATTTAAACCTGAATGGTAATTCCCAATACTCCATGCACATAACCTTCGCCTAGCACTTCGTATCTGCCTACCTTTAGGTATTGGAGACAATATTCGAATTGGAAAGTCATGACTGGTAGGGTGATATAACCATGGATAATCCAGTCTGTGGATGGTGTCTCTGCCACGGTAAAAGGTAATTGATCTAGTTTTGCAATGTGCAACATGGTGTATTTCTCATCTCTGCGTGCCATAGTTATCTGTCTTTCCATCAGATCATATTCAGAAAACAGGCTGGTAGTTTTGATGTAACGCCACGGCACGTGGCCAGAACGTAGTGTTTGTAACGTCCAGCTCAGTATTACGATTGATCGTAATTGTGACTGTCCATGTTGTAAAAGACATGTCCTGCTGAATTATGTCAATTGCCAAAGACACAATGTTGCCTAGTGAATAAACTCTGGATGATAATGTGGTCACCCCGTTGTTAACCACAGCCAAGGCCTTTTCCAAATTAACGCTGTTGATCTCACACAATATCTCTGCAGCTTCCTGCTGAGAAATCTTCCATAGCTTGTTGTATATTCCATAGAAGAAGCGCTTTTGACGTGGGTTTCTGAGACCCAGTAAAAAATCCAAGTCATCAGAAAGAAGGGACAAGTGTTTCACCTGGGAAAGTGTTGAGGTCTTTAGCCAATCTAGGCATAACTTCACAACACTATGATGTCACCACCCCTGCGTGTTCTGTTTGTACATAGCGTAGTTCAGGCCTGTTGATCTTAAACCCATCTGAGTTACCCAGGAATCTAGACTGACATTTATTAGTGTCTAGGGGCCAAACCAACATACCCTTTTGATCGGGGTCTGATGTATTGTATGATCCATTGTGGAGCATGGCATCCAACTTATCCTCACTATGCTTCATGTATTGTTGGCAGTGTTCAAAACGTGCAAATGTGGGAATGCGGGGTATGTTCAAAACTTTTGCCTTAGCTAAACCAAGACAGGAAGTCTGTTGCACTGATTTATTCAGGAAAATCATTTGATGTGGTATGCTCTGAATAAGGCCTATTGTCCCTGAACCTGCCAATCTCTTGTTCCCCAGACAGATTTTGTCTAGTGTCTTTCCAAAAGTTGAAACCCTGTATAGACAGTTGGAAAATTAAGGAAGCAGAGTCAATCAGCTTGGTGTTTGTGAGCATATTCTTTGCTGGTGTAGGTGCGAGCCTTTAGTTATAAGAGGCTTGGTTGGATGTGTGAAAACCAGAAAAATATGCAAATCTTTGTGCAAATGTCTTTGAACTACCTTTTGGTGGTATTGGGCAGTGTTCCTATTGGGTGTAATTATATACTGCACGTGGGATACTAGCTTTGTGTAAAAAATAGTGACCGTAATGTTGATAACAGAACATGTCGCCAAAATTAGATGTACCATCGTACAATTCATCATTAGAAAATGCAGCTAATTGCTCTAGATTTGAAAGCAAATCATGCACAGTTTTCAATGTCCCAATCATCAGAAAATAGAGGTGATGATATCATTTAAAGGAATTTTAAACAAATATGTATTTTGCAAAAGTTTAGTAGGACCATACATATCATACGATACCCTGTCCCATATTATTCCATCAGGAACTGGAACTGCTTTAATGTTCACCAGGGACAGGTCCCTCAGTTCACGGTGCAATCATGCATGTGGTTTTAGTACTAAGTTCACATTTTGGACTGCGGAGCTTTCTGGGAGATAATGTCCATTCAGAAGTAGAAAAAAGACAGTTACCAAACCAATCCGTGCCTAACAAATATGAATTTGTCAGTCTGTAACGCAACTGGTGCTCATGTAAAGCGCTCTGATGCCTTCGGGTCTAGTTCGCGCTATATAAAAAATAAAAAAAATAAAAAAACATAGTATCAGGAAAAGTTATTCAATTGTAACCCAGAGATGTATCCAGAGAGCAACAAGGCATGTCTTTTTTAGCCAGAGATAGGTAGAATAAACTCGTAGCTTGAAAGGGAGTGGTGGTGTTGGCAATTCAGGTTCACTTCGAACAGATCAATGCGTCATAATGCACGAAGAAGCCAGACACCATCTGGTCTATTTTTGGCAGCTCAATAGCTTTTGTAGAACCAGGAGATGACTCGATCTGTGCTGTATTCACATAGATGTCATCGATTTGTCGAATTGAAATTTCTGTACTAGTAGATTGTACAGTTGGAAGTTTCAATAGGGGAGAAGTATTTCATTGTTCACTGCTTCTCTTTGGAAAGTGGAATCTTCATTTGATATTAAAAATTCGATCTGAGCTTTCTGTAGGTAGTGAGAGGAGATCGGCAGCTACCTAGGAGCCCATGTGGCCTACTGTTGAGAATCGGCCACATAGTGTGGTTTGATCAAATCGATGGAGACAAACTTTTTGTCTCAGCGACTGGCAATAGGCGGACGAAGTACAGTTCAGGTACCTTGAACAGCCAGGACAGGTACATGCGCTCTGTAAGATGGCCTAGATTATTTCTTGTCCACTATTTTTTCTCTGACCAGGTCCTCAATCTCCGGGACCCAGGCAGGTCTTGCCGATACTGCTTTCACTTCCCCAGTGGGGGTGCGTTTCTCTTGGACGTTGCTTTGTAAAACTCGGTATTCCTTTAGGTCCTGTAAAACATCTAAACGATCATTGATGTCAAATGGTGTTTCATCCGCCACTGTGCTGACACTATCGAGGTCTGGTACCCACATTCTCACCCCAAACAGGAGCTCATAGGGTGTACAACCCCCCCAGGGATTTTCTTGCCATATTAAGTGCCCTCTGGACCCCGTATAGGTGATTGACCCAACTACCACCTGAGCCTAGTACACTAGCTGTTAAGGATTGCTTTAAGTCCCGGTTCTTCCTCTCAGCTACCAAATTTTCCTCAGGACGGTAGGGGGAGGAGTACCGGAAGGCCACACCCAAACTTCCCATGGCTTCTTTGTAAGCCAGAGAGCTAAATGCCGGACCCTGGTCGGAATGTAATGTGCCAGTTGCGTATGTCCCAATAAAGACTCTCAAATCTTTTATAACCGTTTGGGCGTCAGCCGGGCACTCTGGCCCAACCCATAGGAATCTAGAGCATGAATTCCCTGCCACCTAGATGTACTTGTAAGCAGTGAACCAAATAGGCACATGCAGGAGGTTTGTCTGAGATCAATAAAGGTGTTTGCGGTTGTTAAACTTGGCATCTTTTGGCGTGTTTCCCCTGAGTTTTTGCTTTCTGACCTCCCGGTTTTGACTCGGTTTGTGCTGGCTTAGTGTTTCTGCGCACTTTTCTCACTGCTGATCAGTGATAAAGTGCAAGTGCTCCTGTGGTAAAATGTGTTGTGGATTGGGGTTTCCATGATTGGCCTGTTTGATTTATGTGTCAGTCCCTAGTAAAGTGCACTGCGTGTGCCAGGGCCTCTAAATCAAATGCTGTTGGTGGGCTGCAGCACAGGATTGTGCCACCCACCCAAACAGCCCGTCAATGTAACTCCGGCCTGCCATTGCAGAGCCTATGTGCAGTCTGGTACTGCCATGTCGACTTGGCAAGTGCACCCACTTGCCAGGCCCTAACCTTCCCTTTTCTTACATGTCAGTCACCCCTAAGGTAGGCCCGAGGTACCCCTGTGGGCAGGGTGCAGTGTATGTGAAAGGTAGGGCATGCCCTGGTGTGTGGGGCATGTCCTGATAGTGAATTACTGCCAATTTCGTTTTTCACTATTGCAAGGCTACCTGTTCCCCATAGGACAGAATGGGGAGTTTGTTTATAACCTCTTATAAACATAACTGGCCCTGGGAACTAGGTAGGAAAATGAAGTTTAGTATGCCTGAACTCAGGATCTAAAGATGCATCTTTTAGTGAAGGTGATTTTTACATTCTGTGTTTGAAAATACCACTTTTAGAAAGTAGGTATTTTCTTGCCTAACCATCCAGTGTGCCTCTGCTGGGTTTGTGGATTGACTGTCTGGGTTTTGGATGACAGGGGCTGGAGAGCAGGAGTGGCTCCGGATAGTCTAGGTGGGTCAGGAAAGGGTTGAATAGACCTGGGCTGCATTGAGAGTAGGGGGGAGGAGAATTCCTTGCACCTGAATGGGCCTGGTCTGCCTCTGACAATGCAGTCTCCACCTCCTGTGAGGAAGCCACCCCAGAGAAGGCAGAACTGGTTCTGGCTGGACACAGACACTCTGCTTAAGAGATCAAAGGATTTTGGGATATAAATATTGGGGCCCAGACCCCTGAACTTTAGAACTCTGTTGGACCAAGAAGACTGCCAAGAAGAAGAGCTGGAGAAGCTGTGAGGAGGAACTACCACATTGCTGTGTGCTTTGCTGTGTTGGCCTACAGTGGCTGCTTCTGTCTTGGGCAGTGAAAGGACTGGACTGAACTTTCTGCCATCTACTTTTGTGAGTTTCTCCAAGGGCTTGAGGTAGAGCTTGCCCCCTGTTCAAGAAATCTCAGGAACAGCAAAGACTTCAAGCTCTTCTGCCCTCAGCACTGGGAACTGTGTGTTTTGTGTTGCTACTGATTCCCTGTCCTGACGGCACTGCAGAGGGCACCGCCGCACCGCGACCCTGGTCTCACCGACGACGCCTGCTGACGCCGCCACCGAGCCGCTGCTCGCACCGCGACCTGAGTACACCGCACTACACACCGCCTCTCTTCACGACAACGCCTTGGTATCCCCGTCGACGCCGCTCCATGCCGAAATCTACGCCGCTGCTTGCACCGTGGTTCGAGGGCACCACTCGTAAAGTTACACGACGCACCGCCCTCATCCCGCACCGCAGCCTTGGCCTGCTGGCGCCATCGACTCCAGTTCGTCAGCCGACGACATCGCTTCAGCATCGGCGACGACGCTGCTTGCACCGTGACCTGCCAGCACCGCGACGAGCACCGCATTCACTTTGCACCACGACCCTGGTCTCACCGACGCCATCTGACGCCGCCACCGAGCCGCTGCTCGCACCGCGACCCGAGGGCACCGCACCGCTGCACTTCGCACCGCAGCACCCAACGCCCGCCGACGCCAGCGCTCCTGACTTCAACAGAGAGGAGTTCGATCTGCAACGCGTGTGACTTCAAGGGCCCGACGACTCCTGCACCGACCTCCGGAACCGACACCTGCGGACGCCGTGCTTTTGGAAGCTCAACGAGAGGTCGCCGACGCCCTGCATTTCTAAAGGTACCGTTTTGCGGGTCTTCCCGACACTGTAGCTGGCCCGCGACGCCGCGGTCAGCCAGAACTGTTTGGATTTGTTGTTCACAACGCTGTGATAACTCCAGACGGAGCTATCGACATCAAGGAACAGTTTTTCAAACATATTTTGATAACTGAAGATTTTTAAGTACTGTATTGTGGATTTTTATCGTTTTTGGTCTTGTCTTAAGTATATAAAAAAATTGGATATTTTTCTAAACTGGTGTGGTGTCCGTTTGTAGTGCTTACACTGTATTACTGTTTGTTATGTGCAAATGCTTTACACACTGCCTCTAAGATAAGCCTAACTGCTCGTGCCAAGCTACCAAGGAGGTGAGCAGGGGTTATTTTAGGAGTGTAACTCCCTTATCCTGACTAGGAAGAAGGGTCCCTTTTTGGACAAAGGTGCAAACCCTTGCCAACTAGAGACCCCCATTTCTAAAAGCGGTGGACGTGCTACGGTGCCTTTAATTTGCTGGCAGATGTCGCGTTTGAGGACAAAGTTCTTGGTCTGTTTAGTGAGACCTGGCCACCAGTAGCGCTGCTTTAGTAGTGAAACTGTAGCAGTAATCCCTGCATGAGCTGAACCCAGACCCTCGTGCTACTAGTATCAATCCTAATCTGCGATCAATGTTTGATATTACTCTGTCCCCTACTCCTGGAATCTGAGCATGCACAAAATATTCTGTATCTAATTTGTAGGAGCACTTGAGTGGAAAGCCTTTCGGCAGTGCTGAGCTGTTGTGTGTGGCATTGACAGCTATCATAGTTGATCCATCTATCCTCATACTAGAATTAGTGATTGCAACAACGGCAGCAGTACAACTCTTGTTTGGCGGCTTCATCCGCCATTGAATTCTCTTCAACGTGAATGCCAACATGCTGATGACTCCTAACATGAGCCCGTGGCAGGTCTTGTTTCAGCTTTGCCACTTGTTCCCAAAATATCTTGTGCTTGATTGTACAACCCTTGGAATCTCGAAACCCATTTTGGCCCCAATAGTGAAGGTATTCATGGTAAGACTGGACACAGTAAAATGAATCACACACGATCAGTGTGGGGAATTTGTGATCTGTATTTTGTAGCGCCAGTATCAGGGCTTTTAGTTCTGCCAGCTGCGCTGTACAGTCCCCTAGGGACTGTGTGTGTGGTGTTACAGGAATAAACTTTTCGTCTTGCATGCAGTCTTTTACTATTGCGCATGCCGTGGAATATTGCTGTTTCGTTCCTATGGCAGGTTGAGCAGATCCATCAGTATAAATGATGCATTCATATCGATCTGGAGACATAATTTCATTCGGCAGAGGATATTCTTCTTCGTACTGCTGGAATGCTTGTGTTTGTAATGTAGTGTCAAATCTGTAGTCTACATCTGTTGCAATAAGAGAGTTGGCCCATTACATCCATCTTGGATGTAGAGCCTTAGCATTCGGAATGCTTGCTTTAGTAACGGCCTCTAGGGTCAGAACTGGGGTAACAACACTTATGCGTTTTCACTGAGCCAGCTGGGGGCCTCTTTACAACAGTCTGTACAGCTGTGAGAATTTTCTCAGTAGGTGCAAAACACATTTCAGCGTTCGTGTACAAATGTGATTTGTACGCTATAGGTACTGTATATCACTTTCAGTGATATAGGTGTACCCGGTTGGTCCAGCGACTACGCGGATCACCAGGTTAGTTGTGTTGACACGCGTGTGTAAATGCCTGGAAGATAGCATGTCCTCTTGTACAGAACACTAAATATCAGTGGGTTCCTGTGCCCAGTGTTGCACTGTAAAATCAGTTCTAATTAAGATGTAGAATGGTTTTACCCTTTCTGCGTAATCCAAAATGTAAGTTCTGCCAAAATTCAAAAATTCTAAAATGGATTGTAGTCTTTTCAGAGTTGTTGGAGTTTGAAGCAGTGCACATTTTTCTAAAAAAAAAAAGTGTAGCCAGGCTTTTGCCTTCACTTGATAACTCGTATCCCAGAAACAGAATACTGAGGTGGGCTATTTTTGATTTCTTGAAATTAAATTTGTAACCCAGGTAAGAAAACCCCACTATTATGTTATTCACTCTAGCCAAATGTTCATTAATTCATCGTCCGTCAGATAAATATCATCTACATTGGACAATGCCTCTTCATCAAAACTTTGAAGTAACTCTGGCTGGAAACAGCCTAGGGCTATTCTTATACCCTTGTGGCAAATGACAAAATTGCCTCTGAGACCCTAGCGCTGAAAATGCTTTCAAATATATACTTCCAGGTGCTATATTCTGGCAGAAAAAAAAATTTGAGATGTCTAGTGTTTTGTATTTCTCCTGCAGTGTTATTCATTAGTGCGGCACTATATGCATTCTGTACTGCAAATGTGCGTATGGAAGCATTTAAATGTCTGTAATCTAATACTAGACGATCTCAATTGTTTTATTTTTACGGGAAAAGGGATTATTCATAGATGAGGTGCAATTCTCTATTACGCTCTGGCACTCAAGTTGATCGAAGATCTCCCGGAGTTGTTTCTTTGCTTCATGTTTAATTGGGTACTGTCTCTGCGGTTGAGGGATCGTTTTTAACGGAATCTCGTAATGAGGACTCATCATCCCACCCAGCATGATTGCGATATAGAGCAGGCGCTTAAGCTGATGCCCACTCCTGCGTGTATATATATTTAACTGATTCTGATATGGAGTCGGAGATAGCAGGTAAAATTATTTCTTCCCCCATTGGGAAATTTTTTACGGACTCAAGTGACCAATCCTTTTCAGCCAAAAGAATGTCATAACCATATGTCAGGTCCTCCCAAAAGAAACCCTTCACCTGTCTTTGTATGTCCCCCTCTATTTGGAGCGTTATTTTGTGTAAACGATGTGGGACACTTATTCTTTTATATTGTTCCTGACCACACTTCTCCTAGTTGAGACCCCGATGGTATCCCATGTTTTAAAGTCAGTGAGCGATGGCACCTCCTTCAGCCAGGTGCCGTGTCATAGAGGGGTTTGTTGTGTAAGTTTACTGTCCCGTTGTACGTGACGCAGAGCAGCATGCCAGGCTAAGAATACCACCTGTTTAACCATAGGCATATAAGAGGGCACCGGGGAGCCATACAGTGATGCCTGTATAGCAGGGAAACCTAATAGGGAAAGGTCCAGTTTATAAGCAGGGTCTGAACACTCCCCGTTGAACCAGTCATGGACGAGGAGGAGGTGAGAGGCGAGATAATAGAGGTACAGGTCGAACATGCCCAGACCACCATCTAAGGTGCCTCGTTTGCGGTGGGTAAGAGCTAATCGGGGCCGCAATCCCCGCCATAGAAAGGTCCGTGTGTCCCCTTCCAGTCCTCGGAACCAGGACCTCGGGATCTGGAGAGGTAGGTTTTGAAAGGTGTAGAGAAAATGGCAGTACCATCATTTTGTACAGCGCTATATGGCCCATTATGTTGAGGGGGAGGCTTTGCCATTTCGTTAGGTCTGCCTTTACTTTTTTCACCAGCGGTTGCAGGTTAGGGGCCCAGGTGAGTTCTGGGTGCAGTGCCACCCACATGCCAGGTACTTGAAGCTCAATCTGTGGAGGGAAATGGATAACTGTCAGTCAAAGTATGCTCTCAAGGGTGCCAGGGGGACCAGCACGGATTTGGAGGGGTTCATCTTCAGGCCAGAGGCCTTCTCGAAAGTCTCATGCAACTGAAGGCACCAAGGGCCACTCTTTGCTGGGTCCGCCAAGTACAGGAGAACGTCGTCCACATATAGGGCGATGCGATCCTCATGGTTGACGCCCCACAGCCACCTCCAGTATTGCGAGTCTCCACTCACTGGGAACAGCCCCGCCACCCACCGACCACGTACGCAACCTAGGGGTCATCCTCGACCCCACCCTCTCCCATGAATAAGCAGGTCAACGCCGTTTCCTCATCCTGCTTCAACATCCTCCGAATGCTCCGCAGGATCTTCAAGTGGATCCCCACCGAAACAAGAAAACAGTCACCCAGGCCCTCGTCACCAGCAGGCTGGACTACGGAAACGCCCTCTCACGCAGGAACGACGGCTAAGCTCCTGAGACGGCTGCAACGCATCCAGAACGCCTCTGCACGTCTTATCCTCGACATCCCCCGACGCAGCCACATCACACCCCACCTGAGAGACCTGCACTGGCTCCCTGTCAACAAGAGGATAACCTTCAAGCTCCTCACCCACGCACACAAAGCACTCCACAACTCCGGACCAGCCTACCTCAACAGACGACTCAGCTTCTACACCCCCACCCGCCAGCTCCGCTCGACCAGCCTCGCCCTCGCCACAGTCCCCCGCATCCGGAAAACGACCGCCGGCGGAAGATCCTTCTCCCACCTCGCCGCCAAGACCTGGAACACCCTCCCCACCAACCTCCGACAGACCCAAGACCTACTGGCCTTCAGAAGACTCCTCAAGACCTGGCTCTTCGATCAGTAGCAGCACCACCCCCTCTTCCCCCAGCGCCTTGAGACCCTCGCGGGTATGTAGTGCGCTTTATAAGTGACATGATTGATTGATTGATAAGCTGTGCCAGGGGCTCCATTGCTAGGGCAAAGAGGGGAGGGGGCAGGGGGCAACCCTGTCTTGTACCTCGCCTTATGGGAAAAGTCCGATAGAACCCTGTTCATGCGCACACAGGCCGAAGGGTGAGTATAGGACACCGACCATGCTCCAAAAGCGTAGACCGAGGCCGGTGGAAGCCAGCACCTTTTGGAGGTAGTCCCAGTCCACTGTGTCGAATGCCTTTTCGAAATCACTGAGGAGTAAGGCTAGATCTTGCAGTGAGGAGTGACGGTGGGCTAGGGCCACGTGGAGTCGTCGAATGCAGTGCTGTGTGCTTCTCTGCAGCATAAAGCCACACTGGTCCAGGTGGACGAGTGTCGGCAGTACTCTTTTCAATCTGTTGGCCAGTATCGTGGCGAAAACCTTAATTTCGTAATTCAGTAGTGAAATGGGGCGGTAGTGAGCACAAGATGTGGACGGGCGGTGCGTTTTGGGAATCTCTACTATCGTGGCAGAGTCTACGTCTCCTGGGAAGGAGCCAAAGTGACATGCCTCTTCATGTTTGCTACTGTTGCTAGAAGATGAGGGAGAAGCAAGTCTTGGTTTTTCACCAGGTACTCCAAGGGGAACCCATCCAGGCCAGGGTTTTTCCCAGGGCTCAGACCTGAAAGCGCCTCCCCAATCTCCTCAACTGTAAGGGGCCCATCGAGCAGTTGGGAGTCCTCCCTGGATAGGGCTGGGAGGATGGCTGAGTCCAAGAAGTGACTACTTGCCATTGGATCCCTGTCCTCCCGTTCGGAATATAGTTTCTCGTAGTAATGGGCGAAAGCCTGGGCGATGTTTGGCAGGGATCGCTGCATACAGCCTGCCTCATCCATGATCTCAGGGACTATTCTAATGACTTGCTCGTAAGAGGCCAGCCAGGAAAGCATTTTTCCTTTTTTGTCACACCCAACCATAAAGGTTGGCTGTCGTTGCGCGCCAGAGGAGTTTAGCCGCTTCTAGGGAGTGTAGCCGCTTCTAGGGAGTGTAAGTATGTCATCCCGGACAAGACGTAATTGTCAGGAGACTTCCTCCTGGTGGTCAGAGAGGAGGCGCTGCTCCAGGTGTAGGGCCCGGGCTTCAAGCTGGGTGATGAGGGAGAGGCGCTCACGTTCCTGGGCCCCAACTGTTTAGCGAATCTGCACAGGATGGTTTTGCTGGCAGACCAGTGTATGCTCACTCGGGACACCGTCCCTGAGTTGTTTAGAAAGTAGGATTGAAGCCTTTTTTTCAGTGCGTGAATGAAGATTCTGTCTTGGAGGTACCATGCGTTGAAACGCCACATGGGTCTTGGTGCTGGGGAGGAATGCCCAAGGCAGAGGGTATTACCTCTGGGTAATATTTCAATGTGGCTCAGCCCCTGGCAGTCCGGAGCCGGTAAGTGAATCAGATCAATGTGGGAATGCGTGTGGTGAGCAGCTGAAGTGTGTGTGAATTGGCAGGGTGTAGGGTGCCAGGACCGCCAGGCATCACAGTAGCCCCAGGAGAAAGTCCAATCCACGTGAAGCTTAGCCCCTGGAGGTGGTGGGGCCGGTGCTATCCAAAGCCAGCCTGGGACTGCATTAAAGTCTCCTCCTAACACACTGAGTCTCTGTGACAGGCGGGCAAGAAGTGTCGAGAGATCTCGAAGGCAGAGTGACAGAGCGGCAGGCGGCACGTAGACAGACATCAGCACGATTACCCACCCCTCCAGGGTGCCCTCTAGTGCTATAAAACACCCTTGGGGATCCTGAGTGACCTGCAAGACTACAAGGGGAAAGGAACCACGCAGGAGGATGGCGACTCCTCTTGCCCCGTGAATATCCCGCATGAAAAACCATGTCATAGCCTTTACCAGCCAAGAAAGGACAGCGCTCGCCCTGCAGGTGGGTTTCCTGTAGGAGAAGGACCTCCAGCAAGTGACGGTGGGCAGACGTAAAGATCGCGGAGCGCTTGATCCGGTCTAATAGACCGTTAACGTTCCATGATAATACCTGATATTGGGTGGGATCGGGTGTATTCTTAAGGCCAAAGGCGTACCCGGTGGGGTTCCCGGGGCGCGGGGTTGGGGGGGGGGGGATTATTGCAACATGACAAAGTGGGGGTGTCTGGGCGACTGTGAGATTGGACAAGCCTGTGCGGTTATGGCCTCATTGGATGTTATTAGATGTGCCGGAACCTAGAGAGCAGGAAAAAGGGTAAACAATCAAAAAGAACTGATGGAGAAAAACCACACCCCCCAACTCCCACCCCTCCCCACACTTCTACCCTACAAGCATCTGTCACCCAAAGAAACCAAAACAGTGGAGACAACAGTTGGCACCACATTGAGTCTTCAACAAGATATGGGCCGAACCTATGTGTAGACAGCACGTGTCAACACCAGCTGCCGCAGAGAAACCAATGTTCATTCTGTTTGATGGATGCTAGGCATGAGACCAGCTCTGTCCTCATGGGATCAGGAGAGATCAGATAATGTCCTCAGAAGCCAATTCCCACGCCTGAGGGCATACAGAGTATTGGACTGCAGGAAAGGTCTGAGTCTGGTTGAGGAGCCGAAATGTCTTTTGGAGAGGGGGACGGAGAGTCCTCCTCGCTTGCTGCATGATCTCTGGTTGGGGCCCCAGCAGGCCGGGGCTGTGCCAAGGAAGCACCCTGGGGCGAGGGCGAGCATGTCCCACCACGTCCCCTTCGGGTGCGGTTACGTCGTCCCCGGGGTCGGGCTGGGTGCGGGAAGCAGAGCCGACAGCCGGTCCCTGGTTGTTGGCAGAGGGCAGAGAGCGTCCTTGCAGTGGTCTCTCCTCTGTGAGCCATTGCCAAGCCTCTTTAGGTGTGTCAAAGAAGATGGATTGGTTAAGAAAAATGACTCTGAGTCTAGCTGGAAGTAAGAGACGATATTGAAGGGCCATATTCCTCCGCTCGTGCTTAACCTCAGGAAAGGATCACCTACGTTGCTGATCTTCCTTGGTGTAGTCTGGAAATACAAGGACTTGGTTGCCACTATAGTGGAGGTCTGGTCGGGTGCGTGCCTCACCATGGACTGTGTCCCGATCTTTGAAGTTAAGTATGCGGTCGATGATCGGCTGTGGAGCGGCACGGGGGGCTTAGGAGCCAGAGAGCGATGCGCCCTTTCGACCGCGAACCAAGGGGATAGGCGCCCCTCAGGCATCCAGGATTTGAGCCATGTTTCTATGAGGTCTGCCATTTGTTTCGGGGCTGCCTCTCCCCTCCCCCCATGGACTCAGTGACTCCTATGATGTGGACATTGTTGCGTCTAGAGCGGTTTTCCGCATCCTCTGCGTGTGCATGGAATTCCGATGTGCGTGCCAGGAGTGTTGAGATCTTGGACTTCAGGGTTGAGACGTCGTCTTCAACTGTGGAAATCCTGCATTCCGTCTCCATGATCCTGGCAATGGCGATTTGGAGATCTTGACAGAGTAGCGCTACACCCATTTTCACCTCACCGATCCTAGCTTCCACTGCTGCCTGGGAGGTCTGGATCGCCTGCAGTATGACAGAGGTCATTGGGTGGGGCCCCAGGCTTGTCTGCATCAGGGGGACCCGAGATGCTACTGCTGGAGCGGGTAGTGTAGTTATCTATTGGCATTTGTGTTGATGCGGTACGTGAGGCCTGGTTTTTCCCCATGGTAGGAGCACAGAAGGGATCCCGTGAGATACAGCCATGAGCCCCCCTGGAGACTGAATCCAGAGGGCGCAGCCCCAAGGCCCCAGGGAGAGGGACCGGTGGCACCCGACACTTCAGGTGCTATCCGGTGCCTCTCTACGCCTGAGTGGCAGGGTGCCACCCCCCCCCCCCTGCCGCACATGTCTGGGGGGGGGAGGGTGAGCAAGCACCCCCTTCCTCCCAGGGGTACTGCAGCAAACCGACCCTGTAGGTCCCATTGGTGCAGCATGGCTACTGGGTCTCAGCAGTGGGCTGCCAGCTGTCTGCCAAAGGGGCCCGCCGCCTCCCTGGGTCCCCAGGACACCAGACGTTGGGGCCCCAGCGGGGGTGCTGGCGAGGCAGGTGGGCCCGGAGCCAGGAATTAGAGTGGGTCTTCTGTCGGGCCCTTGGTCTGTTAGGCCACGGGACAATCCAGTGCCCCAGCGCCCCTCTCCCACGTGTGACCCAGGTTTTCCAGCCTCCTGGCTGCAGCCCCTTTTTCAAACTCCTCCTGGGCAAATTGCTGGCCGTCACTAGGCTGCTCTCGGGGAAGGGGGGCAACTGCACCGGTCTGTGCAGCGAGGGCTCTGCAAGTAGGGTGGGTGGGGGGGGGGGGGGGATCCACCAAAGGGCCCCAGCAGCCGCAATCCAGGATCACTCCGTCGGGGCCCGCCAATTTTCCTGGGCATCACCGGTTGAACACGCGGCAGGGCGGCCTGACACCTCTGCGCCGCATCCACACATGCTCCAGGGGCTCACGAGTTCTCTGGGCACCAGACCTCCTCTGTGTCCAGTCAGGGCCAAACACTGCAGGTCTTCACAGGGCCTCCCGTTGGTCACCTCGACGTAGGATACTGCACTGGTCCGTGCAGCGAGGATGTCTCCCGCGGTGACTGCGAGGGGACCCCAGCGTGCCAGGGGGGCTCCTGCAGTGTCGTTCGTCACTGCCACGAGCGGGCCCTCTGTTTTCAGGAGCTTCTTTTCTCCGCCTGGCCCACTGTCTCTAAACCCCGCCCCCAAGTGCGGCGCCGGTCCCACTGGAGCCAGGTGCCTGACCTCTCTGGACCTCCTGGGAAGGGGTGCTGCTGGCCGCGGTAGCAGTTCAAGGATGCGTGAGGGTGGGGTGCGAGGGGCCTCATCCGGGAGAGTGCCACACTGGACCGAGCAGCGGGCCCACCCTGCTTCCTCCGCTGAGGTCCTCAAGATCATCTCATTACTCCGCTGTCAGCTCCCCAGGTACCGATGATGTAGGTGCCCCGGGGGGGGGGGCGCCGCGGGTTCCATGCCGCGTCTTGGGCCCAGCCTCCGGCCCATGAGTTATTTGGTGTCTTCGCCGCCCAGCAGCCACCTTGAGCCCCAGGAGTCACTGGAGCCTCCTCCCGGATCGGCGATGGTGCTGGAGGGCAATCTGCGGCAGCCGGGGATCAGGATAAAGATAGGATCGGGCTGGTTCATGACGGAGCTCGATCTTCAAGTGACCGCCATGATGGCCGCCTTGGCCACACCCCGCCTTTAAACTAATTTATATGTTCTTGGTACGTTAACGGGACTCCTATGTCCAAGTATGGAAAGTATTCGGCTGCTGTCTCCTCTTCAATGTAAGTGTGAAACAATTATGTGCGTTCGTCTGCAGCTGGGAATCAAACCCGAGAATAGATTACCTCAGTCCTGAATGCGTGTGCCTCGACCACGAAAGTAACGTCTCCACCTGTTGCTGGGAAGCCATGTTGAAATAATTTCATAGTAACTGCCTGTCTGCAGTTTTCTGAAATATTTAGAGTAGCTACTTGTTGTTCAACATTGTCAGCTTGTTCGGTCATTGTAAAAATGAAAAGTATTTTACGAACAATTAATTTATTGAGATTTCATTTCTACAATATAGGAAAAATCTTTAATCCTCCAAGTTTGATAAAACCTACAGCCAATCCATAAGACGTACCTACTCAGCTGAGGCGGATTCCCTTTCCCACTATGGACGTCTCTGGTTTAATGCGAGTAAGGGTCTCTGAGAATGCACAACTGAACTGCTCAGATTCGACCGTTAAACAAGAGCGTAACCTACGTTGGGTGCCATGTTGTGTAGTTCCTACTAATCCATGGGATCTGCGCATTGTTTGGACAACTTAAACTAAGGGCTTGGTGTCCAGACTAGTTCCGGACCCCCCGCAGGATATGTTGCCCTATAGACCAACTAGCTCACAGTGCCATCATGAGCCGCCCCCGCCATACCAGGGAGCAAATGGATTCTGGCAACAACTGAACATGACAACCCTGATCACTCTGGGATCGTGGAAACAGTACAGAATCTTTCGCTCAGTCACTCGTGCTTGCTTTCTCTCAGAGAAGTATACAAAATACACAGTGGGACTTTTTCAATACATTTATTGTACCAACGTTATTCTTGTATAAAATACATGTGCTGCAACGATTAGGAGACAGAAGTAAATAAAGGAGATTACAAGCACCAAAAGAGTGAATAGTAGATACATTTCTACCATGGTGCTGAAGCAATGAATATATGCAGGCATATGCAAAATATGGTAATCTAACGTACTCCTACAGTGCGGACCCTACTCTGAGTGTACCTAGAGTGTGTATGGATATAGAGCCAAGAATTCCCCCCCAGGGACGATCCAACCCCATTACCTGATAGGAGAGAGTAAAGGACCCTTTCTTGGTCTAGAGTTGGCCATCCCTCACGTAATGTCAGGCCGGTGCGTGGTGATTTCTCAGCATGCAGAAACCTTCAGTGTCAGCAGAAGTGCCTCCTCTACCAATCTATCGGGATGCCTATTTATAATAAAAAAGCAGCCTTCGCGATGTGCACGTTAGATCAGCGATGTTATGGATATGTAGATAGTGCTGTCGCGCCGTGAATGCAGATAGGACGACTTTGGTACCGAGTGCGTAGAGAGGCCTAGTACATGATATTCAAGGCATTGTGATGTTTTGCGAAGCTGGATGTGTAAACAAAGTAGTTTCAGAAAAAATTATCAAAAATTGTCGTGCATGCAAATGTGTGCAAAAATTCACAGCTGAAACATTATTTTCTAGGACAATGTAAGAAATAAGCTGTTTTGCTACATGTGCCTAACTCGGAAATATAACCGTAAGGAGTCCGCTGGTTGATACTCAGTGCATTCCACCAGGATGTGGTGGCTGACAACAGTGACGGTCACTATCCATTTGAGTGGGGGAGGCGGTTTCAGGTCTTCTGAAAGTTGTAGTGAGCTATGTAATGTCTGTAGACTGTCTGTGGGTAATGACCTTGAGCACGCTACCTTGAAGGAAGTGGAGCTCAGGGCACACCTGGAAATGTTCGGGTTGCCTGAGTGGATTTCTCCAACCACCAGTTCCATGGCTGCCCAGGATGTGAGTCAAAATTGGCTGGAGCCTGGAAGAGTGGCCCAGCCAGCTGCTAAGAAGGGGAAAGGCAGAGGGCATGGGAAACCAGCCCCTGAATATCTCCCAAGTGAGGTAGATGGGGCACCTGCGGTGGCCACCCAAGATCCCACTGCGGAGGGCATTGCTCCCTTAGGTGCCCTGTCAGAGCTTGCTGGATGGCAAGTAGGAGGACCCACCAAGAGGAGCTCTGTAGGGCACAGAGGGAGTGCCCAACCCTTAAGGGCATGATGCAAAGGCCGAAGCCCAAGCAGCAGGTGATGCCTCTGGAAGTCATTACATTTACTGGGAGGGACAACCTCCTTTACAGTGAGCCCCTAAGGGTTGTGCATGGGACAACAAGGACCGTGGTGCCCCCCATGCTAAAAGAACAGATGATGGATGGAATGCTGCATTAATCAAACATTCACCCCAGTCACAGATCTGGGTTAAATCCATCGTTTTTTGCACGCCACGCCATTCTAGTTTAGACCCAGCTGTTAGAAATGGGGGTCTCTAGTTTGCAATGGTTTGCACCTTGTCCAAGTAGGGACCCTCCTTCTAGTCAGGATAAAGGAGTTACACTCCTAAACTAACCTCTGCTCACCCCCTTGGTAGCTTGGCACGAGCAGTCAGGCTTATCCTAGAGGCAGTGTGTAAAGCATTTGCACATAACCAAAAGTAATACAGTGAAAACACTACAAAAGGACACCACACCAGTTTAGAAAAATATCCAATATTTTTATATACCCCAAACAAGACCAAAAACGAGAAAGAATCCACAATACAGTACTTGAAAAATAGATACTGTGCAAGGTGTCTTCTAAACTGCAGAAATACCTCAAAAATACAGTTCGTACGAGTCGATATCTCCATCTGTGGCTACTGCGGTGCTGAAAACAACAGTCTAACAGTTCCAGCTGACTGTGTCATTACGGGCCAGCAAAAGCGTGAACAGATTCGGTAACAGTACCTTTCCCGTTGCAGCTTACACGGAGGTGCGAGCCGGTCGCGGCAACCGTTGGGTTGCAAAATGGAAGCGGTGCAGGGCGCGGTGTCCGCTCGATGCGGTGCAGGCAGCGGCTCGGTGACGATCGTCCAGACGGCGTTGGTGGGACCAAGGCTTACGGTGCAGGGCGAGACGGTGCTCGATGCGGTGCTGGCAGGTTGCGGTGCAGGCGACCGAGCCGGTTTCCGGGAGCTGGCGTCGGTCGGCCCAGACGGCTGTGTGGGACGAGGCAGTGTGTTACGAAACTTTACGAGCAGTGCCCCCAACCACGATGCGGTCACGGGTGTCGAGTCTGCAGCAGCAACAGTGTCGGTGAGACCAGGATGGCGAAGTGAAGCGAAGCGATGCGAACGGCGGTGCCCACAGGTTACGGTGCAAGCAGCGGGGCTCGGTGGCGTCGGTCGTCGTCTGTGAGACCAGGGTTGCGGTGCAAGATGCGGACGGTACGGTCTGCGGGCCGTCAGGACACAGAGCCAGCGACGGAGTTGGTGACCGAGTCGGTTGCAGTTCCCTTCTCTGTGGCAACTGAAACAGTGGTTCCAGAAGCGGTACCCAGAGGTTAGTAAAGTCTTTGCAGTCCCGGAGACTTCAGAACAGGAGGCCAGCTCGATTTCAGGCCCTTGGAGATACTCAGCACAAGTAAAGAAAGTTCAGTCCAGTCTTTTCACTGTCCAAGGCAGAAGCAGCAATTGCAGGTCAACCCAACAAAGCAACAGCAAAGGGGTAGTACTCCTCCTGGCAGATCTTCCAGCTCTTCTTGGCAGGTTCCTTGATTCCAGCAAGTTCTAAAGTTCTGGGGTCTGGGCCCCGGTATTTATACCCCAAAATCCTTTGTCCTCTCAGTCAGAGTGTCTGTGCTTAGTCCAAACCAGTTCTGTCTTCTCTGGCCCAGCTTCCTGGCAGGGGGTGGAGACAGCATTGTCCAAGGCAGACGGGGCCTATTCAGGTGCAAGGGAAATCTCCTCCCACCACTCTAAATGCAGACCGGGCCTATTCAGGTGCTAGTGACAACTCCTCCCACTACTCCCACTACTCTGAATGCAGCCCAGGTCTATTCAGCCCAGCCCTGACTCATCTAGACTCTCTGGAGCCACTGCTCCTCCTCAGCCCGTGTCATCCCAAAGCCAGTCGATCCACAAACCCAGCAGAGGCACACAGGATGGCTAAGCAAGAAAATACCTACTTTCTAAAAGTGGTATTTTCAAACACAGAATGTAAAAATCACCTTTACTAAAAGATGCATCTTTAGATTCCGAGTTCAGGCATACTAAACTTTATTTCTCTACCTTGTTCCCAGGGCCAGTTATGTTTATAAGATGTTATAAACAAACTCCCCATTCTGTCCTATGGGAACAGGTGGCCTTGCCATAGTGAAAAACGAAATTGGCAGTAATTCACTTTCAGGACATGCCACACACACTAGGGCATGTCCTACCTTTCACATACCTCTGCACCCTGCCCACAGGGGTACCTTGGGCCTACCTTAGGGGTGACCGACATGTAAAAAAAAAAAAAGGGAAGGTTAGGGCTTAGCAAGTGGGTACACTTGCCAAGTCGACATGGCAGTACCAGACTGCACACAGGCTCTGCAATGGCAGGCCAGAGTTACATTTACAGGCTGCTTGTGTGGGTGGCACAATCAGTGCTGCAAGCCCACTAGCAGCATTTGATTTACAGGCCCTGGCATACTCAGTGCACTTTACTAGGGGCTGACTAGTAAATCAAATGTGCCAATCATGGAAACACCAATCCATAACACAATTTACACAGAGAGCATATGCACTTTAGCACTGATTCGCAGTGGTAAAGTGCCCAGAGTCCTAAAACCACCAACAACAGGAGGTCAGGAAAAAATAGGAGGAAGAAGCAAAAGTTTGGGGATAACCCTGCAAAAAGGGCCATTTCCAACACCAGCCATATGCAAATCAGTTTTGACCCTGTTCCCCATAGGAACAGTCCAGCCCGAACTGGCACGCCAGGTCTTCCCTGGACCAGAAACAAGCGTCCTGGGACCGGTTTCTTGCTACATGTCCTTCCTACTGGAGCTGGCTCACGAAATTCCCCTGGCAGGACACCTGGGCCAAGACGAGACCTTTGCAAGGCTTGTCCCCCACATTTATTGGTCAGGATCAAGACTTCCTCAGATGCCTATGTAGGACCTCTGTGAACTACCAGGGCAGTGTGGAGACAGGATAGAGGCTCCCAGTCCCCCTTAATCCCTTGCCAGTCATTGGTGCACCCTTTGGGAGGTAAGCATCAACATTGTTGGGCCTATTGATCCCCAGACTGCTTCAGGCAAGAGGTTTATCCTGGTTGATCATGACACTAGGTACCCAGAGGCTATACCTCTGAGGACCGTGACTGCACCTGCAATGGTTAAGGTCCTAATGGGGATTTCTACCCGAGTGGGTTTCCCCAAGGAAGAGGTATCGGACAGGGGCACCAGCTTCATGTCTGCTTATATGCAGCAAGTGTGGAAGGAGTGTGAGTTGACCTACAAGTTCCCCACTCCCTACCATCTACAAACCAGTGGGCTTGTTGAAAGGTTCAGTAAGACTCTAAAGGGCATGATCAAAGGCTTGCCAGAGGCCTGGAAGCGTAAGTGGGGAGTCCTCTTACCATGCCTTCTCTTTGCCTACAGGGAGGTACCACAGAAGAGAGTGGGCTTCAGCTACTTTGAGCTCCTGTATGGGCACCGTGTCAGGGGCACCGTGTCAGAGGACAACTGATTTTTGTGAAAAAAAGGGTAGGAGCAAGCTCCCAGGAAGATCTTCCAGGATGTAGTTATCTACATGCTGGCCTTCAGAAGCAATTGTAGTAGCAAGCTTCTGACAACTTAGAAGCCAGTCAGTCTATGATTAAAGAGGGGTACGACCAAAACTCTACCACTGTGCAATTGCAACTGGGGCAGAAAGTGTCGGTTATGAAACCTGTGGATCCCAGGGCCTTTCAGGATCGCTGGACTAACCCTATGAGGTAGTTGAAAGGAGACACCTACCTGGTAGACCTCAAGACCCCTAGGCACCGTGCCCCCATGTTCTCCATGTCAGCCGCCTCAAACCCCACTGTAAGAGGTCTGAGCTCATCATGCTGCTGGTGACAGTTGGAGAATAGGAGAGTGACTCCCTGACCTCTTAGCCTCAGAGGAGAAAGATGGATCAGTGGAGGGAATAATCCTTTCCCCCAGTCTGACTCCTGAACACTAAAGAGACTGCCACCAAGTGCTGGGGCACTACTCCTCCCTGTTTTCCCTCATCCCTGGGACTACCCAACTATGTACCCATGATGTGGGCACAGGGGACAGCCTTCTTGTCAAGAATAAATCTTACATGCTGCCTGACAAGGTGAGGGTCATCTTTAAGGAAGAGGTTTCCAAAGTGCTGGAATTGACGGTGATACAACCCTCCAATAGCCCCTGGTTCAGTCCTGTGGTTCTGGTACCAAAGGTTGCTCCACTGAGCACCACATCTGAACTCCGGTTCTATGTGGATTACAGGGGCTCAATTCAGTTACAAAGACAGATGCTCATCCCAATCCCCAGGCTGATGAGCTTATTGACTAGTTAGGGGCTGCCCAGTTCTGAAGTACTTTTGATCTTACATTAGGGTACTGGCAGGTCACCCTGATTGAAGGATCCAAGGAGAGGTCAACCTTGTCCACTCCAGAGGGCCGCTATCAGTTTAGGGTGATGCCCTTTGGACTTAAGAATACCCCTGCCGCCTTCTAGAGGTTAGTGAACAAGGTTCTTGCTGGAATGGAGGCCTTCAGTGCTGCCTACCTGGATGACATAGCGGTCTTCAGTAGCAGCTGGATGGAATACCTTTTTCACGTCCAGGAAGTGCTTCGGGCTCTGCAAGAGGTAGGCCCGACTATCAAGGCCAGTAAGTCTCAGATAGGGCAGGAGTCTGAGGTGTACTTGGGACACCTGGAGCTGTATTACACATAGTGCCCTTGGGGCGCAATAGGTGTTTGCACCCGCTTTGTGTGCCCCGGGGCACATTGGTATTACCTGAAGGGGCCGGAGACACTTGTGGGGCCCCTTCTGTAATACTGAAAGCGCTGGCACGCATACAGCGCCAACGCTTTCTCAAGAGTGCGTTCCCTCATTTGCATGGGGGCTTGGCCCTATGGAAATGAGGGAATTCCTTAGCTTTGCATTATTATAGACGCGGACGCAGAGATAAATAAGCTGTCAGGCGCACTGTCATTGTGCCCCCTGATATTATTTACAATACAAAATCTATTTAAGCTGCTCTTTGATTGATAGTTCTGTTGGAGAGTGGTTTGTACCACATAAACTGGCACGGAAATGTGCTATGTGAAATAACAAAATGCAAAAAGAAAAATTGATGGACAGAATGCAGAACAATGTCATACATTCACCCCAGTACAGAGATCTGGGCCTAAATCCATAGTTTTTTTGCTCCCCATGCCATTCCAGTTTGAACTACCCATATGCAAATCAGCCTTGACCCTGCTTCCTATGGGAACAGTCCAGCCCAAACTGCCAGGCCAGGTCCTCCCAGGACTGGAAACAAGCATCCTAGGACCAGTTTCGGGGTTTCACCCTCCATCAGCCAGGCTAGCTTGACTCCAGGGTCATGGAGAGCACGGTTTCACCCCTCATTAGGAAGACCTGGCCTGGCAGTTCTGGCTGAACTTTTCCCATGAGGCACCGGGTCAAGACTGATTTGCATATGGCTGGGTCCAAACTGGGGTGGCATGGTGAGCAAAAGAACAATGGATTTAACCCAGATCTCTTGACTGGGGGTGAATGTTTGATTTGCTCTGCATTCAGTCCATCATCTGTGTGTCTTTTGATGTCTGAAATAACCAGACCCGTGTCTGAAAATGCAGGAATCGAGTCAGGCGTGACACTATTTATTTGAACAACCAAACAATAAATGTCAAAGACACATCATTAATCAAAAATAACAACATGAAATCTAGCAAGTAACAAGTGTCAAAGACACATCGCAGATCATGAGCAAAAACATGCAATCTTGTAAGTTTAAAATCGCGGCAATGCAAAGAAAGAGAGAGAGAAATTGAATATCAAAGTACAATGAAACATTATAACCTTCATCAAAAAATGCTTAATAAAACAGTTAACTGAGAGCACCTCTGTCATGAAAAAAGTACACTGTAAGAGGTGGTCAACGAATAAGTTAGCGAGTAGCCCTTTTATACACCTTTATGAGGAACCATTGACCCCAAAGTCTAACTTTAGCAGGTGTTTGACCGCAGAACATAACAAAAGCTGAACATTTTATTGAAAACAATTTGCGTCACTTCTCGGAAGCTTTAAGGCGGAAGCTCCTTATATGACCATTGTTTATTTTAAGCCATGACGCTATCTTAGTTTCCAAAGCTAACAAAACATCAGGTGAGAAGCTGCGGAAAGTCCCAGTTGGCCCCCACTCCTACTCTTAGCCCATCTTGTTCTTCTAGATGACAGATGCATCCTTTTACTGCTACATCTTCTTGATGTTCAGAAAGATGTACATGCACAGGACAGGGGCTCGGAGACTTGTTCATCAGAAAGACAGTGACCTGAGGTTGTTGGCCTTCATAGGCGAGACACATCTGAGGTTACAGGAGGGCGCGAGGCCTACTGCCTCTGTAGACGCTCAAGGCAGTGTGGACAATTTTAGCACAACCCGGTCTATGGGCTGGCAGGGGCATTTGAGAGACTCATGCTTCAGATGTGGACCGAATGGGTCTGGGGCTCCATATGGTAAAACTAGACCCTGCTACATTCCCTCCTCTTGTTCATGCTTGAACAAAACTCTTACAGCATTCTTTGCAGGCCCTCCTCCTAGTTGGGGTATCCCAGGGGTGTCATTCACATTGGAACATTGGCTCTCCTGCGGCTTCCTTAACTCCTTTTTTTTAAATTTTTTTAAAATCTGTTTATTGGTATTTTGAGAGATGAGTACAATTCCTCTGCCTTGCAAAGCAGTACAACAATAACAAAACTTATAACCATACCGTCATCTGTTGCACAATCAGCTGTCTAATAAGTTTCATATCAGTTTCAACATATACATTCGCAGTAGTATGAGATCCTGTGCTCAGTAACATCAACTCCATTAGTCTTGTGAGTTAGTGGAAGACTGTTTTTGCAGGTATTGGCTCCCATATGTCTCTGGGCCTTGATACTGAAGGCGTTCCTACGCGTACAATGTCAGGTTGTCCCTGCAATATACCAAGTCCTTGATCCAGCTCTCAATCTTTGGGGCCATATTGCTCTCCCAGTGTATAGCGACTCGACGTTTGGCCATTAACAGTGCAATGCGCACAAACCTACCTGTTGTACCTTTTAAGTGAGGTACATAGCAAACAAACTGATGGTATACATTGCAAAAGAGTCCCCATCATTTCCTGTATATGCTCCAACACCCCCCTCCAGAACAGTTGCACCCGTCTACATTCCCACGCAAGATGCAGGAAATTAGCATCCGGCTGATTACAACGTTTGCAATTGCTTGTCTCCCTTAGACCACACTTGTATAGTTTGATGGGGGTGTGGTAAGACTGATGCATATACTTAGTGTATTATGCGCAAGTTGCCGTTGGGTGTGAGGGCACTGGTCAGTTTTCAGATGTGTTCCCATTCCGTGACTAGTAGTGGTGGGGTTAGACTGATGCTCCAGCGGTCTAGGCTTTTATCCAGTTTCGGATTTTCTCTTCCCGTATCTCTCTATATAGCTTTGTTACTAGCTTGCGCCTTGACGGTGCCACTAGCAGCATTTGTAGTGTGCGCAGTGTTGGGGGCTCGGCCGGGTACGTGTGGTAGTGGGCTCTAACAACCTGCCGCAATCTGTGGATCGTGAAATTAAACAGTAGTGAAGGGTTAGTAATGTAGTTTAAGTCTGCTGTGGTGAGGAAGTGTCCCTCGAGGTATATGTCTTGCATGGCTGTTATGCCCACCTCCCTCAGCGCCCTGAGTGGACCCTCTTCCTGTGTCACGGACAATGCCGAGTGATGCGCGATGGGAAGTGCCGTCGCATACAGGGGGAGCTTGTTTGTGATAGCACCTATAGCCTGCCATGCAGCAATGGTCGTGTCCAACGTATTCATTTCAGTGTTGGGCGTGCCTCTGTGGGTGTGTGTGAGAATGCCAGTCAGAGGGACTGGATGAGCATCACTATGTTCTACTGCGACATGTGGGGTGTGTGCGTGTGGTCTGAACCAGTAATACGCATATTCCGCTTGAGCGCTTAGGTAATAGATATACGAGTCCGGAGCGCTGAATCCGCCCTTGCTGTAGTCTAGCATTAGTGTGGCCCAGCTCACCCTGGCCTGCCGCCCTCCCCGGATCAGGCGACGAAGGGACGATCTTATCGCGCTGAAGTAGTGTTGTGTTAGCTTGATTGGGATGTTGCAGAAGACGTACAAAAAGCGTGGAAGTATGACCATTTTAATGATCGCAATTCGATCCGCCAGGGAGAGGGGTAGCATATTCCATCTATCTACCTGTTGTTCTAGGGAGTCGTGTGCACTGCCATAATTTTCTCTTATTACAATGTCTGGGTCGCGATGCACCCAGATACCCAGGTATTTTACCGGTTCCGTTGTCCACACCACGGGATATTCCATATGCGGGGTAGTCGTTTTGGGTGTTAGCGGTATCATTATCGATTTGTCCCAGTTAATTTGTAGGCCTGAGAATAGCCCGAATCTAATATATTCCCTCAATACCCTTGCCAGGTGTAGTGTCGGTTCTCTAATAAATAACACCATGTCGTCCGCATACAATGAGATGCCGACCGGACGGTGAAGAAAATTAAGGGCCGTCTCTCTGTGACGCTGCCGAATAATACAGGCCAGCGGCTCAAGTACCAGAGCGAACAATAATGGCGGGAGTGGGCACCCCTGACGGGTGCCTCTCTGTATCCGAACAGGTTGTGAAGTCAGCCCCCCGATGCGTACCAGTGCAGACGGGTCATTATATAATAGTCGCACCCAGCCGAGAAACAGCGGCGGAAATCCCATTCGTCGCAATACATGAAACATGTAGCTCCACTCTATGGAGTTGAACGCCTTTGCCGCGTCTAGCATGACCGCGGCGGCTTGTAATGCGGGATCCAGGACATGAAACATGGCAAATATTGTCCTAAGGTTGTGAGACGTCGAGCGCTCTGGTATAAAACCAGATTGGTCCGGCAGGACCAGTTTAGGCATCAGAGGCTGCAATCTTGTAGCCAGTATTTTCGCCAGAATCTTGGCGTCCAGATTGATGAGCGATAGGGGTCGGTATGATTCGCACAGATCCGGAGCCTTGTCTTTTTTCAATAATGCAATGATTAGTGCTTGACGAAGGGATGGTGGCAATATGCCGGACTCGTGCGCTTCAGCGTACATCTCGAGCAAGTAAGGCGCTAGTAAGTCAATATATTCTTTGTAAAATTCGACAGGAAGCCCATCCGGGCCCGGTGCTTTCTGATTGGGTAGTTCGCGTATTGCTGCCCTAATGTCCGTTTCGTCTATCGGCTGGTTTAGATATTCGCGGTGGTTATCAGCGAGCCAAGCACATGCTATATCAGATAGATAGGCGTTTAACTCTTGTTCATCCGCAGATCCACGCGAAGTATATAGGTCTGCATAGAATTCATGTAATTGATCCACTATGTCCATGGGGGCATAGTGTTCCGTCCCTAGGTTATCTGTGATTTTGGTGATATGGTGAAAGTCAGTGCGGGATTTAATTTTGGCGGCTAGGTTCCGGCCCGGATGTCCCCCCTCCCATATGCCCGTGCCGCATGTCTGCGAGATCTATACCGAATCTCGGATTCCGCCAGTTCATCATATTGCAGAAGTGCTTCATGAATCCGATGTAAAGTTTCGGGGCAGGGTGCGGTAGTGTATTGGCGTTCTAACACCGTTAGCGCTGCTTCGGTCCTCGCAAGCTGATACCGAATGTCTTTTAAAATACCAGCCGTCGTGCTGATGCAAACCCCTCTAATGGTCACTTTGAAAGCCTCCCACAGAGTGGACGCATTTTCAACTGTGCCTGTATTCAGGTCAAAGTATTGTTCTATGGCTTTTCGTATAGTGTCATTGTACACGGGATCTAGCAGGGCTTCTGAGCGAAACCTCCATGTGTAGGGGCGGTGAATTTTAGCCGGAATCTTAAGAACAAGCAGCACCTGATTGTGATCCGACAGCGTACGTGGGAGCACAATAACATCCGTGACCCAGTCGTTAGCCTCCTCACTAAGGAGCCAGTAGTCCAATCGGGACCAACTGTTATGCACAGGCGTAGCGTGCGTACCCTCCCTCGCCACGGCGTTACGCAGTCTCCATACGTCAACTAGGCCAAACTCTAGCATGGCACCGTTAATACTGTGTGCGATTTTGGGTGTGCATAGGCCCTGCGGGCTGGATTTATCCAATTGAGGGTCTAAATACGTGTTGAGATCACCCCCCATATGATAGCTGCTTCCGGCCATTCACGCATAATACTGTATAGTCGCGTAAAGGTTTCAGGTTCATCCACTATAGGCCCATAAACATTGATAAATGTGACCAGGGAGACTCCTAGTTTGCCATGCACCATTGCACACGGTCCTTCTTTGTCTGTGTATGTTTTTATAGGTGTGAAGGGAAGCCCTCTTTTAAAAAGGATGAGCACCTCCCTAGCGTAGGAGGAATACAATGAGGCCAAGTTGTACCCAGCCCATTTAAGAGCGATTTTAGTCTCGGAGATCGATGTCAGATGCGTCTCCTGGAGGAGAGCAACCTGAATATTATGGCGATCTAAATAAGCGAACACTTGCCTAATTTTTTTCGGGGTGTTGAGCCCCCGAACGTTCTATGTTATGCAGTTCTATTTCTCACCCATAGTCAGATTGAAACACAAGTTCTGTGGAATGCCCTATCTCACATCTGTAGTATAACAGTGCGAGCAGCACAGGTCTCATCGTATAAGTCGGTACAATCACAGTAACACACTTCAATACAAAACAAACCCATCCCCCCTCTCCCACCCACTTCAGCATTCCCCAATTGCCAAAGCCATCCCGTGTTGAAACTGAGAACCCCTCCACCCACCCCCCCAAACAGTCCCATTTAGAACCAATAACGTGGTGTGGTGCACACAGGGTAGCGGGAGCCGTCAGCCGGGATCCCCAGTGACGACGTCACGTGGGGGGTCGCCTATCTGATCCCCTGTAGAGGAGCAAAATTAAAATGATCGGCATAATCTGCTATGTACGAAGAACCATGCGTTCAGATTTTTAGAATACATTCCCAGTTTTACTGATGTACCTGTAGTGTAGTCATGTATGTTTTACCCATTGGTCTACACGCCCGCCATTTAACCACCCAGCCGTGTCTTCCACTTATCTGTGTCCATAGTGAGCGTCGCCCAGAAAGCCAGTGTGTGCCGTCCCGACACCGCAGTTAGGCAGGGGAGGGCAGTACTTCATTCAGTGTCCGAAGCACCCCTGTGTCCCTCCTGTTCGCCTCTGGGTGATCTTATGCGCGGTGCTTGTGTGCCTTTTTGTTGAAGAAATTTGAGCACTTCTTTGAGCTCATTGTAGACTGTGCTCTTGCCGCCGTCCGTTACCCTCAGCCTGGCCGGATAAATCATTGCATATGGAATGTTGAGGTCCCGCAGCTTTTTCTTCACCGCCAAAAACCTTTTTCGCGCTTGGACTTGTGGTGTGAAGTCTGGGTAGATGGAGATGTCCATCCCTTCGTGTTTCAGGCTGCCCAGTTCTCGGGCCTTCCGAAGCGCTGCGTCCCTGTCCCTATAGTTCAATATTTTCGCAATGATCGGGCGCGCTCGCGCCCCGGGTGGAGGTGGGGGGTGCCAGGGATCTGTGCGCCCTTTCGACGATGAACACGTCTGAGAACGTTTCCCTCCCCAGGAGCGTAACCAGGAGATTTTCAATGTAACGCTCCATGTTTCCCACGTTTGTCGATTCTGCTATCCCCATGAAGCACAAGTTGTTTCGACGAGATCTCGCTTCCAAATCTTCTGACTTCGCTATGAGCGTTGCTAAGGTCTTGTCGATTTTCTCTTGTTTGGTCTCGAGTTGGTGGTGTGCATCTTCTGTGTCTGATATGCGTCGCTCTGCCATGTCTATTCTTTCCGTGTGCCTATCTAGGCGTTCAGGCATGCGGTCTACTCGGTAGGTTAAAGTGTCAATCTTTCCATCGATATTAGATAGGGTTGATTGGATCGTTGTGAACATGGATTGGAAGTCCACTGGAGTCTCCGAGTGCGTCGTCGCCACTGGCGCCTGGGAAGGGGGCTGACCGTCTATGCCTTGTTCGACTACCTTCTTTGATTGTTCAAAGTGAAGTTTTGGCTGATTTCTGTCTGGTTTCCCCATTTTGGAGTGGCACAGCGGTATAGCACCGATGCTCAGTTCACACCGCAGTGTTAGTGGCACTTAGCCGTCGCAGTAAGAAGGGTGGCACAGCGTGTGGGCCTGGATCCCAGTCCGTGCGTCCCCACAGCTGAACACTATATGCTGGTCGTTTTCAGGGCTTACTAGAGAGGGGTCGTAGATCTCACTGCACAGCAAGAACAGTCGCAGTGTATGAGTCCAAGAAAATACAGCACGGGGGGCAGCACAGATGAAGAGATGGATATAGAACCCTTAGAATTCCACAGAGTGAGTGCAGGAATCTCCGGTGTCTCTGGAGCTGTTTTGTATTCTCGGTGTGTGGAGGTATAATACTCTTGCAGCCTTTTCACTAGAGGAGGTCTGCAAGTCTCACAGCGCAGCAGGTGCCAGCAGTCGCAGCATGTGAGTCATATAGCGCCTCTACCGGCGCTTCTGCGGAGTAAAAGGACACCAGACGACACCCCGCAGTCCGCTAGGCCCCAGTATGGTGATGTGCTGTATCCCGCCGCCACTCAGCCGGGGGAGCCGGCCCAGGAGCAGGCCGCGCCATCCGGCAAAGCGTGGCGGGCAAGATGTCGGCCGCATCCGGGGCCCTCTCGTGCTACTTAGAGTCCGGCTGGACGATCCGGGCCACTCGCGCTGAGCCCCCGCTTAGGCGTGGTTGAAGCCTGCGCCCTCCACTCACCGGCTTCAGTGAGGCACGGAGTCAGCCTGCAGTCTATGCCCTTTCCGGCTGCAGGTCACTCGCCAGCGGTCCCCAGGCCTCAGAGAAGCAAATAATTTCTTTCACGTATCCCTCACTGTACGCCAACGTTCTCTTATTGCTTCCGCCACCCTTCAGTTGGAGCTGGTCTCCGCTGTTCATCCGTAATGCAGGGCACCGCTGAGTTTCCCGGGCGCCCCAGCCGCGTTCCTCCGCCCGCCAATCCACAGCGACTCGGTTCCGCGGTAAGGCGCTCCCACTCAGAGGCGGCAGGGTCGGGGCCTCACCGTTTTTCCCCCGGCGCTGTCTCAAAATCGGCACTGCGATAGGCAGCGGCAGGCGGAGCAGGGATCCCAGCAGTGATCTCGGGCGCCCCGGAGGCGTCACAGTTGTCTTCCGCAGGCCAGGCGCCGCTTCTCCTTTCCCCTCGGCGCAGTCACGGCGGGTCAGCGGGCCTGCGCGTGCACTTGCACAGCAGCCCGCAGTCGGAGTTTCAAGCAATTATTCCCCCTTTGGGAGCAGTTGTAGCAATAGAAACCGGGTCAGCAGTACACCGCGCTCTTCCTATTCAGGTATGTGCGAGTTTTAGGTCAGTTTGCAGGATATATGCACAGGATATTTGAAGGATAGAAAAGCGACCGAAGGAGCTCGCTTACAGCGCGGCCATCTTTGGGCGTGGCTATCTCCGCCCCCCGGGCTTCCTTAACTCTATATACTCTCCTTCAGGTATGTCAACGAGGGATGTATAGGGTGTCAGTGATGGTGTATCTACATTTAAATCCGATCTCAGTCGTTCTCTACTAGTGGTGAGTTGGGGCCTATTGACCTGGCACTGGGTAGGGTAGTGGGCTGCAGCAAGTGTGGTCCTGGCATTGTGAGCTCTCAACTTCTAGGAGCACTAAATTATCCCCATTCATTGTTCTATCCTTCGTCTTGTGTATAGGCTTTGTGAAAGTTCCCTATTCCTACATAATTCATACCTACTAATTTATTACCAGTATTTTTAGCACAATGACAGAACACCTGTACGGCACAACAGAGGAGCAACAGCACACCGGAAACCGGTAACAAAAGTTTTAGAATGGCAGACCGCCACAAAGGCATCCAGTCAAAGTTCAACCAATCAGTGGCTGTGTCTGCTATGGCACCTCCTTCAGCAATCATTTTCTTTTGTATGTTGTTCAAGTCCTCGATGGCCTTGGTGATGGAGCCATTTTCTTCATCGTTGGCAATGTGCAGCACGAACTCCCGATCCTAAGGCATACCCTCCTCTTGGTATTTCGAAGCCAGCGTGCATTCGCCTTGCTCTGGAACATCACAATGATGGTGTTGAAAAAAGAGCTGGACCTTGTTGAATAGGCGGAAGTCCTGGTTTATGTCTTTGAAGGTTGTCCACCCAAAGTACTCAGCATACCGCCGATGTCGGTGGAGCAAGGTAACAGAGCCAGTCATTGGATGGGCTTGGATGTGGGAGATATTGGCTGTAGGAACGTCCAGGGAGACTTAGTGCATTGTTCTAGTGAGCACAGTCTGCTCTATCGAGGAGGCAGTTGGAGATAGAGACATTCTCTGCAAGCCCAGTAGAAGTCCATTAGGCTGGAGGTGATCTATTGCATGTCCAAATTGAAAATGGTGCTATTGCATCCAGAGTTGCGCCCAACAGGTACCAGGCAATTTCCTAGAAAGCAGAGAAGAGGTGACTTTAGTTTGAAAGCTTTTTTAGGTTTGGACATTTTCTCCCCACCCCAAGTGTACGTTCCAGCCTATCCCATCTTCATAATCTGAGTCTACTCTAGGTGGCCCCAAGGACGCTGCTCTACACCTCAAGTAACCTGGGGTACTCCATTTGTTATGGACGTAAACTTGTGCAAATAAGCGTAAAACGGTCCTATTTTGGCATGGGCAAGGTAGGATGTGTGGTATACAGTCATGTGTAAAGCAAGCAGAGAGAGACCCCTTGTTCTGACCAAGGAAATAGGGTACTCTTTGCAAGTGAAGCAAAATATCCCTCAGGAAAGAATTTACAATACCACCTCAAAAAGTAATAGGTTAGAATGTATCTATTACCTAACAGCACCCACCCTATTGTTACTAAAAACGCACAGCACAAATATAAAATCACTTACTAAAACATTCAATTAAAAATATCATTTTGGAAAACATGTTTTATTAAAATATCATCAAAAATCATTCAACAGTTAATTATTTTTTTTCCTACAAATGTATTTCATACATATCCACAACACAATTGATACAGAATTCCCAATAGTATACAGGACGCAAATCACAATACGAACTGACATAAAAAAGAGAGAAAAATGACAATACACTCTGTCATTAAAAATAACATATCCTAAGTCGATTATTTAGGGGCCCAGCCTGGATGTACTTCTTATCTCACAAATACAGGACTGAATCCACCATAGGATTATGTCAACAAATTTGCGTCGACGCGTTTCGATGGTTTTAATATTTTTCCATCTTTATCAAGACAGTAGTTTTAATTTTCTCTGTAGTAGTTTCCGGTTTCTAGGTCCTTGTTTCGTTTCAATTGTCCATACAAGTCTCATAGAGTTGGATATACCTCTTTTGAATAACCGACCTCGATTGAGGTTCAAATGTTGGGCCTGCCGCTTCAAGGCACCTTGTTTTTATGTTGCTTATGTAAGCAGGACTACCGGCTTTATTATTCTCCCGGGATTCCTGACTTTGTTATCCTCCAGGGATCGAGGGGTATAAAAAACCTCCTCTTCCGCTTCACTCTTATTTCATGCGGCGGTTCACCTCGAGATTCGTCCTTCTTATTAGTATCAATCGACACTATACAGTCATTACAGTTTGAGGGTGATCTTGTTATCATAAACCCATTCTTCCTAACAAAGGCTGCACTAAGGTCGATATCAGGAGCTTCTATCTTGAGCATCTTTGTTACCTCCCCCTCTATTCTGGAATTGTCAGTGATAACCTTGTGCATTATTGAGTGTGATCCCATACTGTGGTATTTACAAACACTTCAGAGATGTTGGCCTCAATAATCTGAACTTGCCCCTGTATTCTGTAGAGGAACAGGTGTAGGAGACATTTTACAGTGTGTGGTTGTACTTTTCCTGGGAAAAATCAGTCTATCTGCACCTACTGCATGGGGAGTGGATGAGCCACATAACAGTATTCATTAGACTTCTGCCTCCCTACTTTTGTCATCTGGCTTTACCACATAATATCATGGAGAGAATCGTGGACACTATGCTGCCAGGCCAATGGGGCATCCCTACGATGAGGGGACGACTTAGAGGGACACATTGTAACATTAGTAGTACAATCACAGGCTATGGAGGTATTAGAACGCATTGCGTTATTAAAGGTGCCACTACTGCTGCTACAAGTGTCAGCAGGTGAAGGGGAAAAAAGGATACAGAATGCACCGTAGTGTGGACAACTTTGACCTTTTGAGGAATAAAAGTCTTCTAAGCCAAGCAATAAGAAAGAAAAGCAAACCAATTAAATATTGCTAGTGCCACTCCGACAATAAGATAAATACATAAAACAAAGCAACATATCTTGTTATAAGGATCTTTTGCGCTGCTGGTGTTGTGGCTGTATCCGAAGACTACAAGATCGATCACATTCTTCTTCTCGGATAGTCAATGGAAACAAGTTGCCCTCCTCTTGTTCATTGTTCAGTGCTGAGGTTGTCAGGGTTGACCCTGATGTCTCTCCGATGTAGACATGTTCTTCACCTGTTGGTGAGGAGTCTGTGACTTTAAATGGTCCTTCAAATTTTAGTTTTTTCATCTCTGAAGTGTTTGTAAATACCACAGTATGGGACCACACCCCAATAATGCACAAGGTTATCACTGACAATTCCAGAATAGAGGGGGAGTTTTTTCAGGCGATGGAGACCTTCCGGACAAAGATCTGTGTTCCAGGGGGGGTGGGGGATAATTAGGATCTTAGGATCGATGGGGCCCTTCTCCTTCCGCTTGGATATCTGAGTAGAAAGAAACTTCGCAGCGCTTGTTAACTCATACAGATACTCATACATTTCAGCTTTCATAATTTCAGAAGAACTTTCAGTATCAGTTTTAGGACTAGTTGCTGGGACTGATACATTTATTGATTGTCTAGCGACAAGCTGACGGGGCGTTAAGTCGTGGTCGGAAGTTAGAGGATTGCTAAGTGAAAACAGGGCAATCCATAGGCAATAAACCATATTTTTTTTCCTTAATCAAAAAAAAAATTCCCCTCAATTGTGGAACTTATCTTGCTTATTTTATTTTTAAGCAGTCCGTTCAGGCATTGCTGAAATTGGTTGCTGCTTTAGCTGCACAGTGGACACTGTCCAGCTTTGATCCACATGTGCAGGAAAATGTAGCTGGTCTAATGCTACTTTAGTAGGGGCTGTGGCATGACATGTTTTCCTGTCAGTCTGCCTATAGATAAAATCTAAGGGATCTAATTGCACTCCCCTCTTTTTTTTTTTTTTTACATGTTCACTCCTGACCTACCCGTCGTACCAAATGTGTTGTCTACTTCTCCCCAAACATTCTCTGTCTATGACCTGTCGCTAGGTGTGAAACAGTAGTTGTGCAATTGTGCAGGCACAATATTCAGAAATATAAAAACACAAATGCACTGGTGGAGCTCCAATCCAGACATGAGGAGGTGGAAACGTGAACATTGAGTATATGTATGCAAACATCTTGAAAACAGCAAACCTAGTGCACTGCATAAGGACGAAGGGAAGAACCCAAAAATATCTGCAGTGTGCAAAACCTCGAAACATCAATTCACTCCAAAAGCTAAAGAACCAAAACATTGTACTATAATTGCTCCCCAGAGATATGCACATCTTAAGAATCTCCGTCCCAGTAACACAATTGGGAAGCAAAAACTCATAGTGGCTCGAACTGCAAAATATTTGCAACCACCCCTAAAGTCTGCACCTCTAGTCTAAAAGGCATTTTATAAATCTACACACATTGTATTCTGAAAATATTGCAATACTTAGCATTGCTACTCAATGCATATTGTCCTCCTACATTGAAATACACTTTATATTAGTACTTATTATTCATTCTTTGTATTCTCTAGTACTGGGGCGTGTGTGGAGGAAGTCGGTGTGGTGGCCATCTGCGGTAATCTATTCCTACGGATCTCTCGTCGCTGTACCGTTTATCATATACTGCACAGAGATGCACATATCCCACAACTATTCCCTCCATCCTGCCACACAGCTGAACTCATTGTGCCCCTGTGTTAGGACAGCCTCTCATGTGTCACAATTTAGAACAACAGTGAATTAATAAAGGGATGTTCCCATCATGTTCCTTGGACAAGATCCTGACCTGTCGCATTTTGCCACCCTTCGTGGTCCTAGTCTGCAAAATGTGTCGTTGTAGGGTGGGTGTGTGTGTGTGTGTGTGTGTGTGTGTGTGTGTGTGTGTGGTGTGTGTGTTTGTGTGTGTGTGGGTTGTCTGTCTGTCTGTCTCCATGTACATTTAACTGACTTTATTTTCAAGCAGTGGTGATGCTGGTGATATTTCACGTAATGACATAATGCCTTATTTGACTTGCCTGCTGCTGCCAAAAACCCACAAGTTCCTTCACTACCACATTTCTTACGTACTGCAACCTGTCACTTATTCTGGCACTCGTCAGAGATTGCAAAGTGGACTCTATAACCGAATTGTAGAGATGTCTAATTCACACACTTAAGATGAGTGAAGTGTGTGAGCAAAGCCCTGATGTGCTGCACCAGCAGGCTGAATGCTCTACACACGAAACGAGCCCACACGGAACCCAGCACAGTGCTTTGAATTGATGCCAGGCAAAGACGTTGTCGGGCAGGAGGGTGTCTGTGGTACAGTGGGCATAGGGTAGGGTGTGTGTATATGTGTATATATATATATATATATATATATATATATATAATGCTTAATGTAAAACCTGAAACCCTGTATTTAATCCTGGCTTCCCTATTTTACCAAATTGTGTGATCCTAGGCGGTTTATTTCGCTTTTTCGCCTTTTCTAGTTTAACTCTTAGTTCAATATAGGCATGTCTGTCACGGTGGGGAAGAGAATCAGTCTCTCCCAATTAATTCTTTAGAACTATTCCTTGAAACAACAATATTATTTCTCAATGCACTGACATAATCTGTTGTATAGGACATCAGCTGATGACAAATACACCATGAAACAAAACATAAAACAGACACGTATGAAAAAACAAAACCTCTCCTCTGGCCTTGCACCTGAAAATAAAATGTTAGGAAAGGAAACTTATACACTAAACCTATTATTTCAATACAGTTCATACGTTTACACATTTATACATCTGTTAGTGTTCTACTAACTATATATATATATATATATATTTTTTTTTCTCTGTTCTGTTTGTAACCACAGGAAACCTATTGCATTATGTCTTTTAGGTCTGGGCTCAACGCCCAGACTCTGTGGCCAGCCAGGAGCATTAATATAAAGTTCAAGAAAAAATCTTTTACCTCATACTATCAAAAAGCATATGCTGAAGACTAAATTGTACATTGTGCTATCCTTAAAATAGAGCCTATTCTAACATAGCATAACGTGCATTTGTAAAGCGCCCAGAAGGGTATCTTGGAGCTCAATAACAGATCTTTATTGTTCCCCAACTCAATGGTACTCATTTTATCCATCTCAGAAGGATAAAAGGCTGAGTAGACCTGCTGGCATTTGAACCTATGACCATGAAGTTAAACACAGGCCCCCACAGACCCAACTGAGGGGCATTGTGTGTCATGCATGTTGTGTAATACGCCTGATCTTTTAGTGTATTGCTCATACAGGCCTAGAATAGACATGAGTCCTCTGCCACGCAACTACATTGCAGATGCTATTGTATCTGTTGCTGTGTGCAAATGTATTGGACCTATATTTTGAAGCTTATTCTGGTCCAGCCTATTGTCCCTGTTCTCATCCAGAATTTTCATTAAACCATATTTGTATGTACGCCAATGTCGCACTTTAGCAACAATTTCCAAGATGAGACTAAGTGTAGGGGCCATTGTGGTGGATAGGTGATAGGTGTCATTGAATCTTTGGGGCCAGGAAATGTTATGTAGTTAGTGTGCATTCCATTCTACCAATTTGTCTCCCCTCTTGTCTCCCAAGTTCTGTGCACTTGAAATCGAGAGAGAAGAACAGGCTTATTTCGCGAATTCCTTCTGTCTATTGTTCACCATCTGCTCCGATATTTCTGTTACTCTTAGTCCAGTGTCACTAACTTCCTTGTTCATGAGCCGCAGTTTCAAAATCTCTCTTGTATTAGCTAACTGTGTGTGCTCTGTGGCTTTACCTACTGGATATGGGTGCTTGCATTCGGGCTACTGCTGGTGCCTGGAGGGGTGGCACTGTTTGCAGCATGGGCTGTTGTTGAATTGGAGGCAAGTAGGAGTAAATTATTCGGGGCTGAATTGCTTGGGGCTGTGGCTGCATGTGGGGTGCAACACCCTGCGTGTTGCCTGCTAATGCATATCAGCCTACTTGCAGTGTAACTGGGACCATATGATGGTGCGCATTTTGTTAAATGGAGTACCGTCATATTGTGCTTCTGTTAGCGTTGTTCCTTTTATTCCTGCTTTTAGTATGTCTTCTGCTTCCACTCCAATCAGGGAGGTGAGCAGGCTTTTAATGTCACCTACTGCAGGGGTGTGGAATTTAATAAAATATCTACTTGTCCATAGGGCAGGCTGCTTCATAAATCTACTTGTCCGGTAACAAAATCCACTTGTCCCTTTTGTGCCATGTAACGTGGCGACAAATTATGGCAGCAATCTCATTATATAAGAGCTCTGAAATAGCCTCTCTGAATATGCCAGGGCTCCTTCCATAGTAGGGTTTGAATAGTAGCAATTCCCTTGTGTTGCCACGTTTCAGCAGATCTACATACTGGGGCTGAAAGTAATGGTAAGCAACAGTTCCAGGGTTGGAATACCCTTTTGAGTCTGTGCAAACCTACTAACGTAAGGGTTTTCACCAACTCTTCTCTAATCTTTTCCCATAGTGAGAAAGGTTAGAATTTTTCTCCTGACAATGGCGGACATAAAACGTCTTCCAGGGTTGGTAAAAAAAAATGTGGTTGGAGGGAAAGTGAACTTGCAAACACTCAGATTTTCGCATGAGCAAATCTACACCTGCAGACTTGCTCATGCTAAAATGCAGTTCACAAATATTTTCTAGGAGTACTATTTCTTGGCCTACTTCTGTAAAATCTTGTGAATTTACGAAAGCCTTATTTCTGCACTTAATTGAAGGACATGGGTGCACTTTTGAGACTTTATTTGATAATTGGCCCCCTAATTAGGTCTGGCGTTAACCATGACCTTTTGTGTTTGTTAAAATTCTGTCTCTCTCTCGGTCTGTCGGCTAGCTTCACTGTGAGTGACAGCATTCTGTTGTTTTGCAAGGAGCATATCGACACACATTCGTTTTGTTCAGTGCCAGCAACTCCTGTGGCAATGTGTGCTTTCTGAGACCAAAAGCAATTTTTGCTTTTGCCAATGTTCGTTATAATGGTGAGGGCCCAGCAGCTCCCACACCAATAAGGTTTTACAAAAACCATGCCAAAACAAGTCACGCATTGACAAAACCAAAAGGCTGACCAGCGATTTCAGGCCTACTTGCTTTACCAATGCTCGTTTATTTTTGTTTCCCATAATCTTATAAAAACTGGTTACATTGATTTTCTATTATGAATATTTTTGGGAAATACTAGCATACATCAACACATTTTGCTAAATGATGCTGCAAAGAAATGGTACCTAAAATTTGACAATAGTTTAGCGAAATGTTTCTGCATTTTTTTGTGAACATTTTATTTTGAAAGCAAAGATTCATCAATCTTGCTTTCAAGCTTCTGCAAATATTTGCATATAATCAGAGAGCATTCTGGGAGCATTATACATAGCCTCATTGCTAACATTGAAAACGTGTGTACACGTTTTTATACTGGAACCACTGTCAGAAGTGCAGTCTTAGCTTACAACATTTACTTAGAGTGCTCACCTTAATAATAAAGGCTTTGCATTAATGAACCATAAATACTAGTTTGAACAGTATTGACACATGGACACAAATATATCTTTAACTGTAGGCAATGCCTTTCCCTGATCCATAATTTGATATTGTAAACTAGCAACAAACTGGTTTGTGCTGTAGGGGGTTGGGCCTACTTGTCCTAAGGTAAAAATACACATGAAAACGTATTACCCTTGACCCCAAACAATATGTCCCGGGCGTCGGGCTATAGGAATTTCATATCCCTGCTACTGCTAAGGTGATAACAGCTGTATGTTTTTCTAAGGCTGCTATCCATTTACAAGCACCTTCTGTTAGCGGCGGTAGTTGGTTTTTCAAATTGTCTTTGTCCATTTGGGGCCATGGGACACATTGAGGGACAGCGTCTGGGCTTTTGAAGAGTAGGGGCATTTGATGAGTCACTGGGGTATTTCTTGTTGTGGGTCGTGTGAGGTTAAATTGACATGCATATTTCTGCCAGACTTTTAAACTTGCCCTCATGTAAATGTACTCCCAATCTTCTTCTCCTTCCCCATGTAAGATAGTCTTCTGCTGTTGCCATATTCTGTGGATCAAAGGATCCAACTCATGGCCACGGAATCGTCTGTGGTGCAGGACTTTCTGTCCAACCCTCCAAATCATTAGTGAATGGATTGACATAAAAGTCTGAACCCACCCTGCAGGTAACTATTTCATTGGGTGTTCGGTCATTGCTCTTTAATGCAATTTGTTTGCTGAGCATCATAGTTCTGTAATTTTTTTTGCATTTTCTCTGCCTAGTGGAACGTATTAGGGCCGTTGACAGAATGTCACTTTGATGTGCAGTAATTGGTGCTATTTAGTCTTATTGACTGGTTAAGGAGAGCTACTGGTTTGGTGTGCAATAAGTGGAGAATTACTTCTGTTCTCTCTCTGCCTTCATTACTCATTACGCATGTGACTTATTTCTAGCACTGTTTACCTACTTTTATTTGTGGTAAATAGGTACAGGGGGTGAACGTTAGCTGTATCCAAAGGTACTGTTTATTGTTGCCTTTCTATTGGAGAAAAACCTTTTATTTTATTCACAGTGTAACGCTTTAATTGGTGAGCCTATTTTAATCTTTTTCTAAAGGCTTCATTAACCGGAAGCTAAGCTGGTGTTTTAAGTCAGAGGCTACAATGCTCAAACTAACAGGATACACATATACTTAACAGGATGGAGCACTCCAAAACTCACACAACACATATATATATACACTATTTTACATACCTAGATTAGGTCTCCCTAGTGAACAAAAAAAATTTGAATGCAAACAATGCAACACTGAGTTTTTGCACAAGATACCGATCTTAGAAGGAAACACAACAGAGTCACTTGAAAATGTGGAGACCGAAAAACCATAAGTCACCCACGGAAGAAAACACCAGCTTTTTTCAAAAAGTTGACAATTCATTCACAATTAATTAAAAGGCAAGAATGTGCACTCCTCACACTGGCCATCCATTGCCAGAAAACAGAATGAGAAGAATAATTTGCATGTTGTAAGAAATATTAATAGATAGGAATAACTTAGTTTTCTCTTAGACGGAGAGAGCAGGAAGCCGAAAAGGGAACTTGTTTCGAAACTGAAGTACTTCCTTTTATTTTGCTATGCAGTTAGAAACGTTTGTTTTGTTAATGCGAAAATATGAAAAGCTAGCAGGGTGCCCTCTTGCACATTGATCTATTTTATCTATCAGTCGTTGGCACTTTTAACCCTTCACATCTGCAAAAGCTGGAGATGTCTAATACTGTCAGCACTAAACCTTCCTTACCAGTCACCATATGTGGACTGATGAACACTTTTAGGAGTTCTAACCTGTTAGAACCCGCAAGAGCTGAGAGACGCAAGATGCTTTCCTATTTGTACTAATTAAATAGGCGCATGACTTATCGCATCAGTGTTTGAAGAAAATACGCTAGCATGCCCTAGGTGCATGAGAGATCTGGATTTTCCTGCCCTATCTGCTCGCATGACATGTCCCATAGATAGACGTGTGACAAGCGATCCCTATCTTGTTAGACAGGCGATATGAAGAAAATACAAAATATTAAACCGTGCATGGGAAACCCAAAAAAACCACAGCCTCAAACGTCGAGGTTCTACATAAATCCTGGTTCAGTGCCTGCTTACGTGCTTTATTTTTAACGAGTGTTTTGACATGGCAAGACACCAGTCTGTAGGAAGAAGACGGGGGGCTTGGGGCAACGCTACACCTGCAAGCCCTCAACCAACCGCACCCAGACACTACACTAAGGGAAGACAAAGAGAAAAAACCAAAAACTCTTCGACTTACCCATGTTTGTCTGGTGGTTCAGTCAGGAAGAGCCAGCGAGGGGAAAACTCCGGCTGCACCCACAGGAGAAGTCTCCCTCTCTGCAGTCCGGAAAGTCTTTTGCACGGCCCTTCTTGCGGTCGCCAAATGTTGGAGAGTGCTTTGTACCACATAAACTGGCACGGAAATGTGCTGTATGAAATAACACACACGTCTGAAAATGCAGGAATTGAGTCAGGAGTGACCCTATTTATTTAAACAACCAAACAATAAATGTCAAAGACAGATTATTAATCAAAAATAGCACCATGCAATCTAGCAAGTAACAAGTGTCAAAGACACATCGCAGATCATGAGCAAAAACATGCAATCTTGTAAGTTTAAAATCGTGGCAATGCAAAGAAAGAGAGAGAAATTGAATATCAAAGTACAATGAAGCATTATAACCTTTATCAAATTATGCTTAATAAAACAGTTAACTGGGAGCACCTCTGTCGTGAAAAAAGTACACGGTGGTCAACAAATAAGTTAGTGAGTAGCCCTTTTATACACCTTTAATGAGGAACCGTTGACCCCAAAGTCTAACTTTAGCATGTGTTTGACCGCAGAACATAAAAGCTGAAGATTTTATTGAAAACAATTTGCGTCACTTCTCTGAAACTTTAAGGCGGAAGCTCCTTATATGGCCATTGTTTATTTTAAGCCTTGCGGCTATCTTAGTTTCCAAAGCTAGCAAAACATCAGCTGTGGAAAATCCCAGCTTTCCCCCACTCCTACTCTTAGCCCATCTTGTTCTTCTAGATGACAGATGCATCCTGTTATTACTACATCTTCTTGATGTTCAGAAAGATGTACACGCAGAGGGCAGGGGCTCGAAGACCTGTTCATCAGAAAGACAGTGACCTGAGGTTGTTGGCCTTCATAGGAGAGACACAGCTGAGGTTACAGGAGGGCGTGAGGCCTACTGCCTCTGTAGACGCTCAAGGCAGTGTGGACAATTTTAGCACAACCCTGTTTATGTGCTGGCGGGGACATTTGACACTCTCATGCTTCAGATGTGGACAGAATGGGCCTGGGGCTCTATATGGTAAAACTAGACCCTGCTTCAGTTCATACCCAGGTTTGGAGATTTGTAGCTTTTAATATTTCTTTTGAACCTGCTTCTGTTGCTGTTTTTCCCCCCGGTCCTATGCATTGGGGTGGTTGGTGTTCTACAACAATATTGAACTTTAAATATCATAAACCAAAATATTGTATCCATAATATGGACTATCACAATATAATGGTAAATATAGTTTTATTTACATTCTTAACTAATATATATGTATATATGTGTGTGTGTGTATGTGTGTATATATATATATATATATATATATATATATGTGTGTGTGTGTCTTTTGTGTGTGTATGTGTGTATATATATATATATATATATATATATTATCTACTGGCGGTCGCCAGTAGATAGTTATAGTTAAAACCTATTATCCATAGGAAATCCGCGACATTCTATTTGAAATAACGTTGGCGCCGGTTGACGAATCTTCGCGAAAGTTTCCAACTTGTTGGGGCGCTCCGGTCCGCTCCTATCCTGAAAGTCTTGGGGTGATACGTCAAGCGGGGGCCGAGCAAAAAGGGGGGTCCCAAAACGCGTTTTCCCCATTCATTTTTCCATAGGAACCTTTAGTCGCAGCTACAGCCCGAACTGCTGAACGGAATTACACCAAATTTGGCAAAGAGGTAGCCCTTGGTTCAGTGTCGTGCCTTTTGCTTAAATGGTGTAAATCCGTTCCGTAGTACCTGAGAAAATCAAAAGTAAAGTCACATATATATCTGGGCGGAGCCTAACCACACATGTCATCGTGAGATCTGATTGGCTGTCAGCACTTCATCCTGGAATTGCTGGCAGCCATCTTGGGACCAATATAAATGATAGTACCCCATTGAAATGCATTGTAGTGAATCGAAGATTTTGAGGGTCACCAAAAGGAGAACTATAAAGGGTGATAACAGGCTTTAGTTACATTAGAATTTATTTGTTGATGGTACCATACTAATTTTAGGAATTGTGGTGTATTCTAAGGTGATTTTACCATGTGAAAAACCTTCTGCTGGGATATCATGAATCATGTTTGAGAGAACACTATTTTCACATGCTTGTCCCATGGAGGTTTGGAAGGTGCTCCAGAAGCTAAAATGAGAGCATATTTTCTGTAAATTCACTTTATCTTTCTCACTCATGTGAGAATGAAGTCTGACATTCTCAGTAAAACATGTACATCCAACAAGGGCAGAGACTGTCAGTTGATTCCTTTGTGTTCTACTGCAGCTTCCCAGAGTGTTCTAAAGAACAACTAGAGTGCTAACAGCCTTACTTATGACAAAAGTATGGCACACCTGAAGCCATCTTGATTGGAATAAACCGGTAACACTTAAAACATTTAATTTAAAAAGGAACAAAATGATGGGGTTCATTTTGTCATAGAAATTATGGTTAGTGCTGTAGAAAGAAAAATTAGGACATGTTTCAAGTGTGATCTCAAATATCTTCCTGTTATATTTCAACAGGAGCAGCCTGCCAGTTGATGCCTTTGTGTTCTACTGCAACTTCCCAGAGTGTTCTAAAGAACAACTAGAGTGCTAACAGCCTTAATTATGACAAAAGTATGGCACACCTGAAGCCATCTTGATTGGAATAAACTGGTAACACTTAAAACATTTAATTTAAAAAGGAACAAAATGATGGGGTTCATTTTGTCATAGAAATTATGGTTAGTGCTGTAGAAAGAAAAATTAGGACATATTTCAAGTGTGATCTCAAATATCTTCCTGTTATATTTCAACAGGAGCAGCCTGCCAGTTGATGCCTTTGTGTTCTACTGCAGCTTCCCAGAGTGTTCTAAAGAACAACTAGAGCGCTAACAGCCTTACTTATGACAAAAGTATGGCACACCTGAAGCCATCTTGATTGGAATAAACCGGTAACACTTAAAACATTTAATTTAAAAAGGAACAAAATGAGGGGTTCTTTTTGAAATAGAAATTATGGTTAGTGCTGCAGAAAGAAAAATTAGGGCATGTTTTAAGTGAGATCTCAAATCCTCTTCTATTTCATTAAAAAATTCTGACATGCAGACTGAAACAATCACTTTCAATACCAGCAGCAGACTGCCAGTTAACTCCCTGGTGAGCAGTAGCTTTACTCCAGTGATCTAATGAGCAACTAGAGTGCTAACATTCTGAATTTATGGCAGATGTGAGACACATCTGAATGCCTTCTTGATGGAATCAAAGTAAAAACTGAAAGCATTTCCTACTGAGGAGACTGCAGTAAATGAAGAAATTAGGAAACTTCATAACAAAGAAGTCTTCCAAGATGGCCACCAGTGAAAAAAGAGCCCAAATGTAGCACAAATATTACCCAGATGTAGCCCACATATAGCCCAATGACAAAAGTGTGCAAAACACTTTTTATTTTTAGTTTTTTTGCAGTTTTATGTAGTGCAGACTGGTCAGGTATTGGAGCATTGCATCTTAAAACATGACCCCCTACACTACAAAAACACCACTGCACTACCTTAAACCCTAAAACACTACCCCCAGCACGACCCCCTACACTACACAAGCACCACTGCACTATCCTAAACCCTAAAACACTACCCCCAGCACGACCCCCTACACTACCCAAACACCACTGCACTACCCTAAAACATGACCCCTACACTACACAAACACCACTGCACTACCCTAAACTCTAAAACACTACCCCCAGCACGACCCCCTACACTACACAAGCACCACTGCACTACCCTAAACCCTAAAACACTACCCCCAGCATGACCCCCTACACTACACAAACACCACTGCACTACCCTAAACCCTAAAACACTACCCCCAGCACGACCCCCTACACTACCCAAACACAACTGCACTAACCTAAATCCTAAAACACTACCCCCAGCACGACCCCCTACACTACCCAAACACCACTGCACTACCCTAAAACATGACCCCCTACACTACAGAAACACCACTGCACTTTTCCTAAACCCTAAAACACTACCCCCAGCACGACCCCCTACACTACACAAGCACCACTGCACTACCCTAAACCCTAAAACACTACCCCCAGCACGACCCCCTACACTACCCGAACACCACTGCACTGCCCGAAACCCTGAAACACCAGCCCCTGCATGACCCCCTACACTGCCCGAACACCACTGCACTGCCCTAAACCCTGAAACACCACCCCTAGCACGCCCCCTACACTGCCCGAACACCACTGCACTGCCCTAAACCCTGAAACACCACCCCTTCACGACCCCCTACACTGCCCGAACACCACTGCACTGCCCTAAACCCTGAAACACCACCCCCAGCATGACCCCCTACACTGCCCGAACACCACTGCACTGCCCTAAACCCTGAAACACCACCCCCAGCATGACCCCCTACACTGCCCGAACACCACTGCACTGCCCTAAACCCTGAAACACCACCCCCAGCATGACCCCCTACACTGCCCGAACACCACTGCACTGCCCTAAACCCTGAAACATCACCCCCAGGAAGACCCCCTACAGTGCCCGAACACCACTGACCTAAACCCTGAAACACCACCCCCAGCATGACCCCCTACACTGCCCGAAAACCACTGCACTGCCCTAAACCCTGAAACACTACCCCCAGCATGACCCCCTACACTGCCCGAACACCACTGCTCTGCCCAAAACCCTGAAACACCAGCCCCAGCACGACCCCCTACACTGCCCGAACACCACTGCACTGCCCTAAACCTTGAAACACCAGCCCCTGCACGACCCCCTACACTGCCCGAACACCACTGTACAACCCTAAACCCTGAAACATCACCCCCAGCACAACCCCCTACACTGCCCGAGCACTACTGCACTGCCCTAAACCCTGAAACACCAGCCCCAGCACGACCCCCTACACTGCCCGAACACCACTGCACTACCCTAAACCCTGAAACACCAGCCCCAGCACGACCGCCTACACTGCCCGAACACCACTGCACTGCCCTAAACCCTGAAACACCAGCCCCAGCACGACCCCCTACACTGCCCGAACACCACTGCACTGCCCTAAACCGTGAAACACCAGCCTCAGCACGACCCCCTACACTGCCTGAACACCACTGCACTGCCCTGAACCCTGAAACACCAGCCTCAGCACGACCCCCTACACTGCCTGAACACCACTGCACTGCCCTAAACCCTGAAACACCACCCCGTGCATGACCCCCTACACTGCCCGAACACCACTGCACTGCCCTAAACCCTGAAACACGACCCCCAGCGCGACCCCCTACACTGCCCGAACACCACTGCACTGCCCTAAACCCTGAAACACCACCCCTGCACAACCCCCTACACTGCTCGAACATTACTGCACTGCCCTAAACCCAGAAACACCATCCCCAGCATGACCCCCTATACTGCACGAACACCACTGCACTGCCCTAAACCCTGAAACACTACCCCCAGCAAAACCCCCTACACTGCCCGAACACCACTGCACTGCCCTAAACCCTGAAACATCACCCCCAGCAAGACCCCCTACACTGCCCTAAACCCTGAAACACCACCCCCAGCAAGACCCCCTACACTGCCCGAACACCACTGCACTGCCCTAAACCCTGAAACACCAGCCCCAGCACGACCCCTACACTGCCCGAACACCACTGCACTGCCCTAAACCCTGAAACACCACCCCTGCACGACCCCCTACACTGCCCGAACACCACTGTACTGCCCTAAACCCTGAAACCCCACTCCCAGCATGACCCCCTACACTGCCAGAACACCACTGCACTGCCCTAAACCCTGAAACACCACCCCTGCATGACCCCCTACACTGCCCGAACACTACTGCACTGCCCTAAACCCTGAAACACCAGCCCCAGCACGACCCCCTACACTGCCCGAACACCACTGCACTACCCTACACCCTGAAACACCAGCCCCAGCACGACCGCCTACACTGCCCGAACACCACTGCACTGCCCTAAACCCTGAAACACCAGCCCCAGCACGACCCCCTACACTGCCCGAACACCACTGCACTGCCCTAAACCGTGAAACACCAGCCTCAGCACGACCCCCTACACTGCCTGAACACCACTGCACTGAACCCTGAAACACCAGCCCCAGCACAACACCCTACACTGCCCGAACACCACTGCACTGCCCTAAACCCTGAAACACCACCCCGTGCATGACCCCCTACACTGCCCGAACACCACTGCACTGCCCTAAACCCTGAAACACCACCCCCAGCGCGACCCCTACACTGCCCGAACACCACTGCACTGCCCTAAACCCTGAAACACCACCCCTGCACAACCCCCTACACTGCTCGAACACTACTGCACTGCCCTAAACCCAGAAACACCATCCCCAGCATGACCCCCTATACTGCACGAACACCACTGCACTGCCCTAAACCCTGAAACACTACCCCCAGCAAGACCCCCTACACTGCCCGAACACCACTGCACTGCCCTAAACCCTGAAACATCACCCCCAGCAAGACCCCCTACACTGCCCTAAACCCTGAAACACCACCCCCAGCAAGACCCCCTACACTGCCCGAACACCACTGCACTGCCCTAAACCCTGAAACACCAGCCCCAGCACGACCCCTACACTGCCCGAACACCACTGCACTGCCCTAAACCCTGAAACACCACCCCCTGCACGACCCCCTACACTGCCCGAACACCACTGTACTGCCCTAAACCCTGAAACACCACTCCCAGCATGACCCCCTACACTGCCAGAACACCACTGCACTGCCCTAAACCCTGAAACACCACCCCCAGCACGACCCCCTACACTGCACGAACACCACTGCACCGCCCCTAAACCCTGAAATACTACCCCCAGCAAGACCCCCTACACTGCCCGAACACCACTGCACTGCCCTAAACCCTGAAACATCACCCCCAGCAAGACCCCCTACACTGCCTGAACACCACTGTCCTAAACCCTGAAACACCACTCCCAGCAAGACCCCCTACACTGCCGGAACACCACTGCACTGCCCTAAACCCTGAAACACCACCCCCAGCAAGACCCCCTACACTGCCCGAACACCACTGCTCTGCCCAAAACCCTGAAACACCAGCCCCAGCACGACCCCCTACACTGCCCGAACACCACTGCACTGCCCTAAACCCTGAAACACCAGCCCCAGCACGACCCCCTACACTGCCCGAACACCACTGCACTGCCCTAAACCCTGAAACACCACCCCTGCACGACCCCCTACACTGCCCGAACACCACTGCACTGCCCTAAACCCTGAAACACCACCCCTGCACCGCCCCCTGCACTGCCCGAACACCACTGCACTGCCCTAAACCCTGAAACACCACCCCTGCACCGCCCCTACACTGCCCGAACACCACTGCACTGCCCTAAACCCTGAAACACCAACCCCAGCATGACCCCCTTTACTGCTCGAACACCACTGCACTGTCCCAAACCCTGAAACACCACCCCCAGCATGACCCCCTACACTGCCGAACACCACTGCCCTAAACCCTGAAACACCACCCCTGCACGACTGCCCGAACACCACTGCACTGCCCTAAACCCTGAAACACCACCCCTGCACGACCCCCTACACTGCCCGAACACCACTGCACTGCCCTAAACCCTGAAACACCACCCCAGCACGACCCCTACACTGCCCGAACACCACTGCACTGCCCTAAACCCTAAAACACCACCCCCAGCACGACCCCCTACACTGCCCGAACACCACTGCACTGCCCTAAACCCTAGAACACTACCCCCAGCATGACCCCCTACACTACCCGAACACTACTGCACTACCCTAAACCCTAAAATACTCCCCCAGCACGACCCCCTACACTACCCGAACACGACTGCACTGCCCTAAACCCTAAAACACTCCCCCAGCACGACCCCCTACACTACCCGAACACCACTGCACTGCCCTAAACCCTAAAACACTCCCCCAGCACGACCCCCTACACTACCTAAACACCACTGCACTGCCCTAAACCCTAAAACACTACCCCCGCATGACCCCCACACTACCCAAATACCAATGCACTACCCTAATCCCTAAAACACTACCCCCGCACAACCCCCTACACTACCCAAAGACCACTGCACTACCCTAAACTCTAAAACAATACCCCCGCAAAACTCCCTACACTACCCAAAGACCACTGCACTACCCTAAACCCTAAAACACGACCTCCTACACTACACCAACACCACTGCACTACCCTAAACCCTAAAAACTACCCCAGCACGAACCCCTACACTACCCAAACACCACTGCACTACCCTAAACCATAAAACACTACCCCCAGCAGTACCCCTTCGCTACCCAAACACCACTGCACTACCCTAAACCCTAAAACACTACCCCCAGCAGTACCCCTACACTACCCAAACACCATTGCACTACCCTAAACCCTAAAACACTACCCCCAGCAGTATCCCCTACACTACCCAAACACCACTGCACTACTCTAAACCCTAAAACCCTAAAACACTAACCCCAGCACGACCCCCTACACTACCCAAACACCACTGTACTACCCTAAACCCTAAAACACTCCCCCAACACGACTCCCTACACTACCCAAACACCACTGCACTACCCTAAATCTACCCCCAGCATGACCCCCTACACTACACAAACACCACTGCACTAGCCTAAACCCTAAAACACTACCCCCAGCATGACCCTCTTCACTACCTAAACACAACTGCACAATTTGTTACAGGCGTTGCAACGCAGGCCTGTGGTGCTTACTGGAAGTACCTGGTGGGCTAGTTGGGCCCCATGGACTCTCAGGATTCAAGGTGACCTAATCCCCCAACTTAAAACGCGCCACGGGCGCGTTTGCACAGTGGTGAAGGGAGGGGGCGGGGCTTCAGGTGACATGTGCGCAAACACGCCCTGTGGTGCGTTTTAAGTTGGGGAGTTAATTCTCTTTGAATCCTGGGGGCCAACTAGCCCACCAGGTACCTTCAGTAAGCACAACAGAGTTGCGTTGCAGAGAGGTGAAAAAGGTGCGTGGCCTCGGAACGCCTCTCTGCAACTCAGCTCTGTGGTCCTAACTGTAGGTACCTGGGGGCTAGTTGGGCCCCAGGGACCCTCAGGATTCAAGGGGACTTAATCCCGCAACTTAAAACGCGCCACGGGGCGCGTTTGCACACATGTCACCTCAGGCCCCCTCCCTTCACCACTGTGCAAACGCGCACTGGCTCTGGTTAGTCAGAGTCAGTTACCACCAGTACCCGTCTGAAAAAGTTGTGGGCACAGGATGATTTTGCGACAAGGCCTCTTTCTGCTCCTCTGTTGGTTCTTTCTGCACATCTTTTGCTTCTTTCTGTGCGTTTTTCTTCTTTCTTCACATGTCCTACCTCTGTTGGCATAGTTAGAAACTAGCATTTAAAAACCTTTGAAATTCACTTAAAAAATCATAGGTTTCAGGCACGTTATAGTTAGAAATTAGCATTTAAAAACCTTTGAAATTCACTGAAAAAACCATAGGTTTCAGGCACGTTATAGTTAGAAATTAGCATTTAAAAACCTTTGAAATTCACTGAAAAAACCATAGGTTTTAGGGACAGTTATAGTTCCCCTGTTATAGTTAGTTCAGCTAACTATAACTCGCGCCCCCGCAATGCACTGCTGATGACGTCACATATTACATCACTCATGACATGGTCAGTGACATCACTGATGACATCACTGATGACATCTCAAATTACATCACTGATGACATCATCCATGTGATAATTTCATGCATCTTCTCACTCCCTAATATAACTTTTGATACACCCACTCTAAATTACAGACTGCCATTCTCAAAACCATAGACACTCCAACACCAATAACTACATACCCACTCACTGATTCTTAGGTCTACACACACATCCACTCACTCACCTGTACAGTCACTCATACTTACAGTCACTCAGTACAGGACTATCATATGCACTCATACACCTATATAAACACTCACACACCGCCACTCATCCATAGAGGTACTCACACACCTAGTCAGTCATGCAAAAAATTAATCACACACCCATTTACTCACCTACACAGTTATACACACACCAGCTCACTTACTCATACAAATACTAGCACATTCTTACGCTCTTATTCAATAACTGATACAAGCACACACGCATCCATACAGCCACTCTCACAATAACACACTCTCACTTATAGCCATTTAAATACTCTAACACACATATATACTGCCTTTTACATATGTAGTTACTCGCACATGTACCACTGAGAGATACATTCACTCACTAACACACCCATACACACACTCACCCACCCAAGCAGTCCATCACAGATGCACTCTTGAAATCATGCACCCAGTGAATCACCCACTCACACATCTATGTATAGAGTCACACACACCCCACCCACACAAACACTCAGGCAGCCATACAGATACTCAGAGAACCAATCAATAACCCATATAGACACTCATGTAGCTATTCGCAAATCCATGCATCCACTTACACACCAACAAACAGACGGATACAGACATTCACACAGTGTAGTCACTAACCCATGCATTCAGTAAGATACGTTTAATCACTCACTTGTAGAGTCAGTCACTCACGTACTAAATCATCCATTCAGACACTTATACACCCACTCATTCTTCAATACGCCTTTCCCTATATATATTAAACATATTTAAACTTTACAGAAACACAGTCACTGGATGATGTCATCAGTGATGTCATCAGTGATGTCATTTGAGATGTCATCAGTGATGTCATCAGTGATGTCACTGACCATGTCATGAGTGATGTAAGATGTGACCTCATCAGCAGTGCATTATGGGCGCGAGTTATAGTTAGCTGAACTAACTATAACAGGGGAATTTCATGGGTTTTGTACGAGTGCAATGTCCAACTAACTATAACTGTCCCTAAAACCTATGTTTTTTCAGTGAATATATATATATATATATACATATTACCTACTGGCGGTCGCCAGTAGGTAATTATATTTAGGACCTTGTTTCTATAGGAAAAGCGTTTTTTCTTTTGCCAATATCTTTGGCGTCATTTGACAAATCTTCGGGAAATTGTCAAAACTAATGCAGCGGTCAGGTCAGCTGCTGTGTTGAAAGTTCCAGGGTGACTCGTCAATCAGGGACCGAGAAAAAGGGGGTACCCCAAAATGCGTTTTCTCCATGTTAATTTCCATAGGAAACTTTAGACACAGCTACACCTCGAACTGCTAAACGAAATTACACCAAATTTGACAAAAAGGTAGCTCTCGGTTCAGAAAGCACTCTTTTTGTTAATTGGTGTAAATCCAATAGTAGTTCCTGAGAAATTTAAACCTTTCTCAGATATACAACTGTGGCCGCGGATGATCCGCGAATCCTCCTGATCTCGAGCCTGCAATCTGATTGGCTGCCAAAACTTCAAACCAGGAAGTGTTGGCAGCCATCTTGTGACTCGGTTCAACCCAGCGGCCACCACCTCCCCGGGGCTATGTAGACTATAATGCGTGGGTGGCCAAGGGTCCCCCTGCACCCCCAGGGACCGCCACCACCTCGGGCTGTGTTTAAAATAATGTGTGTAGGGTGGCTCTAGGCCCCCCCCGGACCACCACCTCCCCGGGGCTACTTTATCCTGGAGCTGTAGATGGCCCTGGGGACCGCCACCCCCCAGAGCCGACTCCAGCAATGTCCCAGGTGCCCACCCCCAGGACATTGCAGAGCACTGCTCCTGCCACCCCATAGCAACCAGTGTGCTCGCTTTGAACAAGCGAGAGCACTTTGCTTACTGGAGGTAACAGGTAGGCTAGTAAGGACCCCCAGCAGCTAAGGGTACTTCATCCCCCAACCAAGAGCATGCCAGGAGGTGTGTTTGCAGACTGGTGGAGAAAGGGGGTGTGGCCTGCTATCAGAACATCGCAATCCTGCTGTTTGGGACTTATTGGAGGCAATAGGAGGGGTAGTTGGCCCACAAGACCGTCATTGGGGCCAACTACCTGTCTTGTTACCTCTAGTAAGTCCCACACAGTGGGATTGCTAAGAGGTCTTTGGGGGCCACGCCCCCCTTTCTCCACCACTCTGCAAACTCACCTCCTGCTGCACTACTGGTTGGGGGGTGAAGTCCACTTTACTCCTGAGGGACATTGGGGGGCCAAGAAGCCCTCCTTGTAGCTCCTTTAAGTCCTATGCAGCGGAATTCCTGAGAGCTCATTGAAGGCCCAGCCCCTTTTCTCCACCACTCTGCAAACGTGACCGCTAGTTGAAAGTTGGGCAGTCACTAAAAAAAACAAAGGTTACAGGGACGTTAAAGTGAGGAATTAGCATTTAAAAAACCTTAGAAATGCACGGAAAAACCACAGGTTACAGGAACGTTCTAGTTAGGCTGACATTTCACTTTTACAAAACCTCTGAAAATCAGCCGTTATAGTTAGCCGAGCTAACTATAACTCGCGCCCCCGCAATGCACTGCTGATGACGTCACATATTACATCACTCATGACATGGTCAGTGACATCACTGATGACATCACTGATGACGTCATCCATATAATCTCTGATGCACCTACTCCTACCCCAATATAACCTTTCATACACCACTCCAAATTTCAGACTACCATTCTCGAAACCATAGACACAGCAATACCAGTAAGTATATACCCACTCACTGATTCAAAGGTCTACACACACATCCGCTCACTCACCCATACAGCCACTCACCAATACAGCCTCTGATATATCCACTCATACACCCATACAGACATTCACACACTGCCACTCACCCATAGTGCTACTTATACACCTAGTCACTCACCCAGTCAATCACACTGCCACTAACTCACCCATACAGTTATACACACACCACCTCACTTATTCATACAGATACCAACACATACTTACTCTCTTATACAATCACTGACACAAGCACACACTCATCCATACAGCCACTCTCACAATCACACACTAACAGTCACTTATATACTCCAACACTTACATATTCTGCCTTTCACATATGTAGTTACTCACCCATATACCACTGAGACATCCATTCACTCATCGACACAGCCATACGCACACTCACTCATATAGTCCCTTGCAGATGCACTCATGAACCCATACACCCAGTGATTCACCCACACATCCATGCAGGGAGTCGCACACCCCCTCACCCACCCACCTACACAGATACTCATGCACCCATACAGGTACTCACACCCAATCAATAACCCATACAGACACTCCTGTATCTACTCACCAACCCATGCAGCCACTTGCACACCAACTGACAGACATGCACACGATTAGTCACTCACCCATACATTCACTGAGACATGTATAATCACTCACAGTCACGCACCCACTGAATCATCCATGCAGACACTCATACACCCACTCATTCTTCAATACACCTTGGCGTGTGTATATATATATATATATATATATATATATATATTCACTGAAAAAACCATAGGTTTTAGGGACAGTTATAGTTAGTTGGACATTTCACTCGTACAAAACCCGTGAAATTCCCCCGTTATAGTTAGTTCAGCTAACTATAACTCGCGCCCCCGCAATGCACTGCTGATGTCACATATTACATCACTCATGACATGGTCAGTGACAAAACGGGAAGGGGGCCGCGTGGCCCCCCTTCCCTGGGCATCTATTGGCCCGGGGACCCCATCCCCCCGGGCATGCCCTCTTTTTTAAAAATATTTGGACGGGGGCTGCATGGCCCCCCTCCTCAGGCCATTTAAGGCCCCGGGGACCCCATCCCCCGGGGCCGGCCTTTACGTTTAAAAAAAATATATATTTTTGGGGAGGGGGGCTGCGTGGCCCCCCTCCCAGGCCACTAATAGCCCCGGGGACCCCATCCCCCGGGCCTGGCCACTCGTTGGGGACCGTGGGGGGGTCCCCAATCCCCGCACGGTCCCGCCGGCTCCCCGCGTCCTGCGGGAGCCGGCATTGCTTTTCCATAAGGGGAGCTGCTGACATGCAGCTCCCCTTATGGAAAGCAGTCTGCTTTGCTTCATTGAAGCGAGAGCAGGTTTCCCTGCTCTCGCTTTAATGAAGCAAGCAAGTTTGCAATGACAGGGCGGGAGCTGCGCGGCTCCCGTCCTGCCATTGCAAACAGCAGTGTCCCGGGGTAGGCACCCCGGGACACTGCAGGAGCCGGCCCTGGGGGTGGCGGTCCCCAGGGCCATGGAGGGCTCCAGGAGGGGGGCCGCACGGCCCCCCTCCCTTCATTAGTAAAGCCCCGGGGCTTCGGGGGTCCGAAACGGACCCCCACATTTCTTTTCTAAGTGCCCGGGAGAGGTGGCGGTCCCCGGGGCGTGTGGGGAGGCTGGAGCCCCCCCACACAGGTGATTAAAATTTAAAAAAAGAAGCCCCGGGGGGGTGGTGATCCCCGGGGCTTGGGGGGGCCTTAGAGGCCCCCCACGTATTACTATTAAACCCCTGCATGCCCCTGGGACTTGGCCCACCCGGGGGCGAAATACCATCGAAGCGCGGCAGACCGCGCTTCGTTTTTTATCACGGCACCCTAAGCGCATCCCGCCGACTTAAAAAAAAATTTAAAAAAATAAATGCTTTTTTCTGCCCAGGGGGTCTTGTGGGACCCCCTGAGCAGACCTAGGGGGTCAGGGTGTTTCTACCCTGCCCCCTTTTTGCGTTTTGCGACTTTTCTGTGCCTCGGTTCTACCGAGGCACAAAATGGCTGCCAACACTTCCTGATTTGGAGTATTGACAGCCAATTAGCATGCAGCTCGTGATCGGGAGTGTACGCGGACCCTACGCGGCCATAGATATATATGTGATTTTACTTTTGATTTTCTCAGGAACTACTGAACGGATTTACACCATTTAAGCACAAGGCACGACTCCGAACCAAGGGCTACCTTTTTGCCAAATTTGGTGTAATTCCGTTCAGCAGTTCGGGCTGTAGCTGCGAAGAAAGGTTCCTATGTAAAATTGCATGGGGAAAACATGTTTTGGGACCCCCCTTTTTTCTCGGCCCCCACTTGACGAATCACCCCGAAAACTTTCAGGATAGGAGCGGACCGGAGCGGGCCATACGTTTTGAGAATTTCGCAAAGATTCGTCAACCGGCGCCAAAGTTATTTCAAATAGAATGTTGCGGATTTCCTATAGAAAATAGGTCCTAACTATAACTATCTACTGGCGACCGCCAGTAGATAATATATATGTGTGTGTGTGTATATATATATATATATTCACTGAAAAAACCATAGGTTTTAGGGACAGTTATAGTTACTTGGACATTGCACTCGTACAAAACCCGTGAAATTCCCCGTTATAGTTAGTTCAGCTAACTATAACTCGCGCCCCGCAATGCACTGCTGATGACGTCACATATTACATCACTCATGACATGGTCAGTGACATCACTGATGACATCACTGATGACATCTCAAAATGACATCACTGATGACATCACTGATGACATCATCCAGTGACTGTGTGTTTCTGTAAAGTTTAAATATTTTTAATATATATAGGAAAAGACGTATTGAAGAATGAGTGGGTGTGTAAGTGTCTGTATGGATGATTTAGTAGGTGCGTGACTGACTCTATAAGTGAGTGATTTAACGTATCTTACTGAATGCATGGGTTAGTGACTAAACTGGGTGAATGTCTGTATCCGTCTGTCTGTTGCTGTGTAAGTGGCTGCATGTGTTTGTGAATAGCTAAATGAGTGTCTATATGAGTTATTGAATGCTTGTCTGATTATCTGTATGGGTGCCTGAGTGTTTGTGTGGGAGGGGTGTGTGCAACTCTGTGCATAGATGTGTGAGTGGGTGATTCACTGGGTGGATGGTTTCAAGAGTGCATCTGTGATAGACTGTATGGGTGGGTAAGTGTGTGTAAGAGTGTGTTAGTGAGTGAATGTATGTCCCAGTGGTACATGTGTGAGTAACTACATATGTGAAAGGCAGTATATATGTGTGTTGGAGTATATAAATAGCTATAAGCAAGAGTGAGTGATTGTGATAGTGGCTGTATGGATGAGTGTGTGCTTGTATCAGTGATTGTATAAGAGCGTAACAATGTGCTACTATTTGTATGAGTAAGTGAGCTGGTGTGTGTATAACTGTATAGGTGAGTAAATGGCAGTGTGTTTAATTATTTGCATGACTGACTAGGTGTCTGAGTATCTCTATGGATGAGTGGCGTTGTTTGAGTGTCTATATAGGAGTAAGAGTGCATATGATAGTCCTGTACTGAGTGACCGTAAGTATGAGTGACTGTACGGGTGAGTTAGTGGATGTGTGTGTGTAGACCTAAGAATCAGTGAGTGGGTATGTAGTTATTGGTGTTGGAGTGTCTATGGTTTTGCGAATGGCAGTCTGTAATTTAGAGTGGGTGTATCAAAGATTATATTAGGGTGTGAGGAGGTGCATCAGATTATCACGTGGATGATGTCATCAGTGATGTCATTTGAGATGTCATCAGTGATGTCATCAGTGATGTCACTGACCATGTCATGAGTGATGTAATATGTGACGTCATCAGCAGTGCATTGCGAGGCGCGAGTTATAGTTAGCTGAACTAACTATAACGGGGGAATTTCACGGGTTTTGTACGAGTGCAATGTCCAAGTAACTATAACTGTCCCTAAAACCTATGGTTTTTTCAGTGAATTTCAAAGGTTTTTTAAATGCTAATTTGTAACTATAACGTGTCTGAAACCTATGGTTTTTTCAGTGAATTTCAAAGGTTTTTAAATGCTAATTTGTAACTATAACGTGTCTGAAACCTATGGTTTTTTCAGTGAATTTCAAAGGTTTTTTAAATGCTAATTTCTAACTATAACGTGTCTGAAACCTATGGTTTTTTCAGTGAATTTCAAAGGTTTTGTAAATGACAATTTTTAAATGTATTAATTGTTATATTAATTTTTTTCATACTGATTTACTACATTTTTAGAAACAATTTTTTTTTACAGATTTTATTTTTTAAATTACATTGTAATTACATTATACATTACATTACAAAAATACTTTCTCAGAATGAATTACTTTAGTTTAAATACTTTGCACATAGGCAATAGACTTTTAAGTACAGTAGTTGCAGTTGTTGCAATGGGCAACACATTTTCAAACACAATGCAACATTCAGCTCATGTGAATTTCTAGTTAAATGCAATTAGTTACTTTATGGATTACTTTTCTAACCACAGGACTGGATCCTAGATTCAGTCCTGGTACATCTCCTGTAAACAGTTGAGTAAAAGCGTTTTGGTTACAGTCGTGATTTTTAAGGAATATTATTGTATTTCAAAAGTTGACACTTAGAAACTTTTTCTCATAGAATCACCAATGTTATCCTATGGAAGGAAATTCACTTAGCAGGTAAAAACTGTTATCGTTACTTTTTCTTACTCAGTGTTGGATCCTGGATCCAGCACTGGTGCATCTCCTGTAAACAGTTGAAAGAATGCGTTTAAGTCATACAGGTGATTTTTAAGGAATATTTGTAGTTTGTAAAAATCAACACTTTGAAACTTTTTGCTGAAAACCAGACAATGGATTCCTATGGAAGAAAATATAAGTTACTGGTAAGTACGGTTAAAATTACTTTTCAGGATCAGTACTGGGCTGAAAGATGCAGCACTGAGGTCTCTCCTGATAACAGGTGAGTAAATCGGAATTCGTATTTCGGCTGATTTTAGAGGAATATTTTAAAGTTCCAAAACTCCACACTTAGAAGAATTTCCAAGTGAAACCAGTCAATGTTAGCCTATGGAAGGAAATTCAAGTTACTGGTAAGTACGGTTAAAATTACTTTTCAGGACCAGTACTGGGCTGAAAGATACAGCACTGAGGTCTCTCCTTATAACAGGTGAGTAAATCGGAATTCGTATTTCGGCTGATTTTAGAGGAATATTTGTATGTTTCAAAATCAACACAAACTTTTTCAGCAAAAAGCAGGCAATGATATCCTATGGAAGGAAATTCAAGTTACTGGTAAGTACGGTTAAAATTACTTTTGAGGATCAGTACTGGGCTGAAAGATGCAGCACTGAGGTCTCTCCTGATAACAGGTGAGTAAATCGGAATTCGTATTTCGGCTGATTTTAGAGGAATATTTTAAAGTTCCAAAACTCCACACTTAGAAGAATTTCCAAGTGAAACCAGTCAATGTTAGCCTATGGAAGGAAATTCAAGTTACTGGTAAGTACGGTTAAAATTACTTTTCA
>CAWUFW010003801.1:787500-790000 GCA_963921515.1 Calotriton arnoldi | reverse complement strand
GGTGGATGGTTTCAAGAGTGCATCTGTGATAGACTGTATGGGTGGGTAAGTGTGTGTAAGAGTGTGTTAGTGAGTGAATGTATGTCCCAGTGGTACATGTGTGAGTAACTACATATGTGAAAGGCAGTATATATGTGTGTTGGAGTATATAAATAGCTATAAGCGAGAGTGAGTGATTGTGATAGTGGCTGTATGGATGAGTGTGTGCTTGTATCAGTGATTGTATAAGAGTGTAAGAATGTGCTAGTATTTGTATGAGTAAGTGAGCTGGTGTGTGTATAACTGTATAGGTGAGTAAATGGTAGTGTGTTTAATTATTTGCATGACTGACTAGGTGTGTGAGTACCTCTATGGATGAGTGGCGGTGTTTGAGTGTCTATAAAGGAGTATGAGTGCATATGATAGTCCTGTACTGACTGACCGTAAGTATGAGTGACTGTACGGGTGAGTGAGTGGATGTGTGCGTAGACCTAAGAATCCGTGAGTGGGTATGTAGTTATTGGTGTTGGAGTGTCTATTTTTTTGCGAATGGCAGTCTGTAATTTAGAGTGGGTGTATCAAAGGTTATATTAGGGTGTGAGGAGGTGCATCAGATTATCACGTGGATGATGTCATCAGTGATGTCATTTGAGATGTCATCAGTGATGTCATCAGTGATGTCACTGACCATGTCATGAGTGATGTAATATGTGACGTCATCAGCAGTGCATTGCGGGCGCGAGTTATAGTTAGCTGAACTAACTATAACGGGGGAATTTCACGGGTTTTGTACGAGTGCAATGTCCAAGTAACTATAACTGTCCCTAAAACCTATGGTTTTTTCAGTGAATTTCAAAGGTTTTTTAAATGCTAATTTGTAACTATAACGTGTCTGAAACCTATGGTTTTTTCAGTGAATTTCAAAGGTTTTTTAAATGCTAATTTGTAACTATAACGTGACTGAAACCTATGGTTTTTTCAGTGAATTTCAAAGGTTTTTTAAATGCTAATTTCTAACTATAACGTGCCTGAAACCTACGGTTTTTTCAGTGAATTTCAAAGGTTTTGTAAATGACAATTTTTAAATGTATTAATTGTTATATTAATTTTTTCATACTGATTTACTGCATTTTTAGAAACAATTTTTTTTTACATATTTTATTTTTTAAATTACATTGTAATTACATTATACATTACATTACAAAAAATACTTTCTCAGAATGAATTACTTTAGTTTAAATACTTTGCAGATAGGCAATAGACTTTTAAGTATAGTAGTTACAGTTGTTGCAATGGGCAACACATTTTCAAACACAATGCAACATTCAGCTCAATGTGAATTTCTAGTTAAATGCAATTAGTTACTTTATGGATTACTTTTGTAACCACAGGACTGGATCCTAGATTCAGTCCTGGTACATCTCCTGTAAACAGTTGAGTAAAAGCGTTTTGGTTACAGTCGTGATTTTTAAGGAATATTATTGTATTTTAAAAGTTGACACTTAGAAACTTTTTCTCATAGAATCACCAATGTTATCCTATGGAAGGAAATTCACTTAGCAGGTAAAAACTGTTATCGTTACTTTTTCTTACTCAGTGTTGGATCCTGGATCCAGCACTGGTGCATCTCCTGTAAACAGTTGAAAAAATGCGTTTAAGTCATACAGGCGATTTTTAAGGAATATTTGTAGTTTGTGAAAATCAACACTTTGAAACTTTTTTGCTGAAAACCAGTCAATCTTAGCCTATGAAGGAAATTCAAGTTACCGGTAAGTACGGTTAAAATTACTTTTGAGGATCAGTACTGGGCTGAAAGATGCAGCACTGAGGTCTCTCCTGATAACAGGTGAGTAAATCGGAATTCGTATTTCGGCTGATTTTAGAGGAATATTTTAAAGTTCCAAAACTCCACACTTAGAAGAATTTCCAAGTGAAACCAGTCAATGTTAGCCTATGGAAGGAAATTCAAGTTACTGGTAAGTACGGTTAAAATTACTTTTCAGGACCAGTACTGGGCTGAAAGATACAGCACTGAGGTCTCTCCTTATAACAGGTGAGTAAATCGGAATTCGTATTTCGGCTGATTTTACAGGAATATTTGTATGTTTCAAAAATCAACACTTAGAAACTTTTTCAGCAAAAAGCAGGCAATGATATCCTATGGAAGGAAATTCAAGTTACTGGTAAGTACGGTTAAAATTACTTTTGAGGATCAGTACTGGGCTGAAAGATGCAGCACTGAGGTCTCTCCTGATAACAGGTGAGTAAATCGGAATTCGTATTTCGGCTGATTTTAGAGGAATATTTTAAAGTTCCAAAACTCCACACTTAGAAGAATTTCCAAGTGAAATCAGTCAATGTTAGCCTATGAAGGAAATTCAAGTTACCGGTAAGTACGGTTAAAATTACTTTTCAGGACCAGTACTGGGCTGAAAGATGCAGCACTGAGGTCTCTCCTGATAACAGGTGAGTAAATCGGAATTCGTATTTGGGCTTATTTTAGAGGAATATTTGCACATTG
>CAWUFW010003801.1:780000-782500 GCA_963921515.1 Calotriton arnoldi | reverse complement strand
ATGGTTTTGCGAATGGCAGTCTGTAATTTAGAGTGGGTGTATCAAAGGTTATATTAGGGTGTGAGGAGGTGCATCAGATTATCACGTGGATGATGTCATCAGTGATGTCATTTGAGATGTCATCAGTGATGTCATCAGTGATGTCACTGACCATGTCATGAGTGATGTAATATGTGACGTCATCAGCAGTGCATTGCGGGGGCGCGAGTTATAGTTAGCTGGACTAACTATAACGGGGGAATTTCACGGGTTTTGTACGAGTGCAATGTCCAACTGACTATAACTGTCCCTAAAACCTATGGTTTTTTCAGTGAATTTCAAAGGTTTTTTAAATGTTAATTTGTAACTATAACGTGTCTGAAACCTATGGTTTTTTCAGTGAATTTCAAAGGTTTTTTAAATGCTAATTTGTAACTATAACGTGTCTGAAACCTATGGTTTTTCAGTGAATTTCAAAGGTTTTTAAATGCTAATTTCTAACTATAACGTGCCTGAAACCTACGGTTTTTTCAGTGAATTTCAAAGGTTTTGTAAATGACAATTTTTAAATGTATTAATTGTTATATTAATTTTTTTCATACTGATTTACTACATTTTTAGAAACAATTTTTTTTTACATATTTTATTTGTCAAATTACATTGTAATTACATTATACATTACATTACAAAAATACTTTCTCAGAATGAATTACTTTAGTTTAAATACTTTGCAGATAGGCAATAGACTTTTAAGTACAGTAGTTACAGTTGTTGCAATGGGCAACACATTTTCAAACACAATGCAACATTCAGCTCAATGTGAATTTCTAGTTAAATGCAATTAGTTACTTTATGGATTACTTTTGTAACCACAGGACTGGATCCTAGATTCAGTCCTGGTACATCTCCTGTAAACAGTTGAGTAAAAGCGTTTTGGTTACAGTCGTGATTTTTAAGGAATATTATTGTATTTTAAAAGTTGACACTTAGAAACTTTTTCTCATAGAATCACCAATGTTATCCTATGGAAGGAAATTCACTTAGCAGGTAAAAACTGTTATCGTTACTTTTTCTTACTCAGTGTTGGATCCTGGATCCAGCACTGGTGCATCTCCTGTAAACAGTTGAAAGAATGCGTTTAAGTCATACAGGCGATTTTTAAGGAATATTTGTAGTTTGTGAAAATCAACACTTTGAAACTTTTTTGCTGAAAACCAGTCAATGTTAGCCTATGAAGGAAATTCAAGTTACCGGTAAGTACGGTTAAAATTACTTTTCAGGATCAGTACTGGGCTGAAAGATGCAGCACTGAGGTCTCTCCTGATAACAGGTGAGTAAATCGGAATTCGTATTTCGGCTGATTTTAGAGGAATATTTGCACAATGGTGAAGGGAGGGGCGGGGCCTGAGGTGACATCTGTGCAAACGCGCCCCGTGGCGCGTTTTAAGTTGGGGGATTAAGTCCCCTTGAATCCTGAGGGTCCCTAGGGGCCAACTAGCCCACCAGGAACCTCCAATATGCGCCAGGGGCTTCGTTGCAGAGACGTGTAGAGGCCACACCCCTTTTACACCTCTCTGCAACGCAGCTCTGTGGCGCTTTCTGGATGTACCTGTTGGGCTAGTTGGCCCTCAGGGACCCTCAGCATTGAAGGGGATTTAATTCCCCATCTTAAAACGCGCCACGGGGCCTGTTTGCACACATGTCACCTGAAGCCCCGCCCCTCCCTTCACCACTGTGCAAACGCGCCCGTGGCGCGTTTTAGGTTGGGGATTAAGTCCCTTGAATCCTGAGGGTCCCCGGAGTCCAACTAGCCCACCATATACCTCCAAAAAGCGCCACAGAGCTGCGTTGCAGAGAGGTGTAAAAGGGGTGTGGCCTCTCTACACGTCTCTGCAACGCAGCCCCTGGCGCATATTGGAGGTTCCTGGTGGGCTAGTTGGCCCTCAGGGACCCCCAGTATTCAAGGGAATTGTTCCCCTCTGCAAACGCGCCAGGGGCGCGTTTGCAGAGTGGTGAAGGAAGGGGCGGGGCCTGCGGGCCCGATCGTTTTTTTTTTTTTTTTGTCTCCTGAAGGGGGCTGTGTGGCCCCCTTCCTTGTTTCTCTTTTTGGGACCTGGGGACCCCATCCCCCAGGGCCTTACCCCTTTTTTAAATTACAAAAAAAAAAAAACGGGAAGGGGGCCGCGTGGCCCCCTTCCCTGGGCCTGTATTGGCCCCGGGGACCCCATCCCCGGGGCATGGCCTCTATATTTATTATTTTGAGGGGGCAGCGTGGCCCCCCTCCTCTGGCCATTTTAAGGCCCCTGGGACCCCATCCCCGGGGCCGGCTTTTCCATTTTTTTTTCCATTTTTTTTCTCTTTTTTGGAGAGGGGGCCGCGTGGCCCCCTCCCGGGCCACTACTTGCCCCGGGGACCCCATCCCCCGGGCTGGCTCTCTCGTTGGGGACTGTGGGGGGTCCCCAATCCCCCCACAGTCCCGCCGGCTCCCCACGTCCCTTGGGAGCCGGCATTGCTGTTCCAC
>CAWUFW010003801.1:772500-775000 GCA_963921515.1 Calotriton arnoldi | reverse complement strand
TTTTTTAAATGCTAATTTGTAACTATAACGTCCCTGAAACCTATGGTTTTTTCAGTGAATTTCAAAGGTTTTTTAAATGCTAATTTGTAACTATAACATGTCTGAAACCTACAGTTTTTTCAGTGAATTTCAAAGGTTTTGTAAATGACAATTTTTAAATGTATTAATTGTTATATAAATTTTTTTCATACTGATTTCCAAATTTTTTAGAAACAATTTTTTTTTACATATTTTATTTTTTAAATTACATTGTAATTACATTATACATTACATTACAAAAAATACTTTCTCAGAATGAATTACTTTAGTTTAATTACTTTGCACATAGGCAATAGACTTTTAAGTACAGTAGTTACAGTTGTTGCAATGGGCAACACATTTTCAAACACAATGCAACATTCAGCTCAATGTGAATTTCTAGTTAAATGCAATTAGTTACTTTATGGATTACTTTTCTAACCACATTACTGGATCCTAGATTCAGTCCTGGGACATCTCCTGTAAACAGTTGAGTAAAAGCGTTTTGGTTACAGTCGTGATTTTTAAGGAATATTATTGTACTTTAAAAGTTCAGTTAGAAACTTTTTCTCATAGAATCACCAATGTTATCCTATGGAAGGAAATTCACTTAGAAGTTAAAAACTGTTATCGTTACTTTTTCTTACTCAGTGTTGGATCCTGGATCCAGCACTGGTGCATCTCCTGTAAACAGTTGAAAGAATGCGTTTAAGTCATACAGGCGATTTTTAGGAATATTTGTAGTTTGTGAAAATCGACACTTTGAAACTTTTCTGCTGAAAACCAGACAATGGATTCCTATGGAAGGAAATTCAAGTTACTGGTAAGTACGGTTAAAATTACTTTTCAGGATCAGTACTGGGCTGAAAGATGCAGCACTGAGGTCTCTCCTGATAACAGGTGAGTAAATCGGAATTCGTATTTCGGCTGATTTTAGAGGAATATTTTAAAGTTCCAAAACTCCACACTTAGAAGAATTTCCAAGTGAAACCAGTCAATGTTAGCCTATGGAAGGAAATTCAAGTTACTGGTAAGTACGGTTAAAATTACTTTTCAGGACCAGTACTGGGCTGAAAGATGCATCACTGAGGTCTCTCCTGATAACAGGTGAGTAAATCAGAATTCGGATTTCGGCTGATTTTAGAGGAATATTTGTATGTTTCAAAAATCAACACTTAGAAACTTTTTCAGCAAAAAGCAGGCAATGATATCCTATGGAAGGAAATTCAAGTTACTGGTAAGTACGGTTAAAATTACTTTTGAGGATCAGTACTGGGCTGAAAGATGCAGCACTGAGGTCTCTCCTGATAACAGGTGAGTAAATCGGAATTCGTATTTCGGCTGATTTTAGAGGAATATTTTAAAGTTCCAAAACTCCACACTTAGAAGAATTTCCAAGGGAAACCAATCAATGTTAGCCTATGAAGGAAATTCAAGTTACCGGTAAGTACGGTTAAAATTACTTTTGAGGATCAGTACTGGGCTGAAAGATGCAGCACTGAGGTCTCTCCTGATAACAGGTGAGTAAATCAGAATTCGTATTTCGGCTGATTTTAGAGGAATATTTGTATGTTTAAAAAATCAACACTTAGAAACTTTTTCAGCAAAAAGCAGACAATGATATCCTATGGAAGGAAATTCAAGTTACTGGTAAGTACGGTTAAAATTACTTTTGAGGATCAGTACTGGGCTGAAAGATGCAGCACTGAGGTCTCTCCTGATAACAGGTGAGTAAATCGGAATTCGTATTTCGGCTGATTTTAGAGGAATATTTTAAAGTTCCAAAACTCCACACTTAGAAGAATTTCCAAGTGAAACCAGTCAATGTTAGCCTATGGAAGGAAATTCAAGTTACTGGTAAGTACGGTTAAAATTACTTTTCAGGATTAGTACTGGGCTGAAAGATGCAGCACTGAGGTCTCTCCTGATAACAGGTGAGTAAATCAGAATTCGTATTTCGGCTGATTTTAGAGGAATATTTGCACAATGGTGAAGGGAGGGGCGGGGCCTGAGGTGACATCTGTGCAAACGCGCCCCGTGGCGCGTTTTAAGTTGGGGGATTAAGTCCCCTTGAATCATGAGGGTCCCTACGGGCCAACTAGCCCACCAGGAACCTCCAGTATGCGCCAGGGGCTGCGTTGCAGAGACATTTACAGAGGCCACACCCCTTTACACCTCTCTGCAACGCAGCTCTGTGGCGCTTTCTGGACGTACCTGTTGGGCTAGTTGGCCCCCAGGGACCCTCAGGATTGAAGAGGATTTAATTCCCCATCTTAAAACGCGCCACGGGGCTTGTTTGCACACATGTCACCTGAAGCCCCGCCCCCTCCCTTCACCACTGTGCAAACGCGCCCTTGGCGCGTTTTAAGTCGGGGATTAACTCCCTTGAATCCTGAGGGTCCCTGGGGTGCAACTAGCCCACCATATACCTCCAAAAGCACCATAGAGCTGCGTTGCAGAGAGGTGTAAAAGGGGCGTGGCC
>CAWUFW010003801.1:765000-767500 GCA_963921515.1 Calotriton arnoldi | reverse complement strand
CCCCAGGGCCAGCTCCTGCAGTGTCCCGGGTGCCTACCCCCGGGACACTGCTGTTTGCAATGACAGGACGGAGCCTCGCGGCTCCTGTCCTGTCATTGCAAACTTGCTTTGGATATTGGAAGCGAGAGCAGGAAACCTGCTCTCGCTTCCAATATCCAAAGCAAATTGCTTTTCCACATGGGGAGCAGCATCTTAGCTGCTCCCCATGTGGAAAGCAATGCAGGCTCCCGTAGGACACGGGGAGCCGGCGGGACTGTGGGGGTTTGGGGACCCCCACAGTCCCCAACGAGAGGCCATCCCCGGGGATGGGGTCCCCGGCCATAGTGGCCAGGGAGGGGGCCACGCAACCCCCCTCCCCTAAAAAAAACTAAAAAAAAAAGTTAAAGGATGGCCCTGGGGGATGGGGTCCCTGGGGCCTTAAATGGCCTGAGGAGGGGGGCCACGCAGCCCCCTCCAAATTTTTAATAAAAAAAGAGGGCTTGCCCCGGGGATGGGGTCCCCGGGGCCAATACAGGCCCAGGCAAGGGGGGCCACGCGGCCCCCTTCCCGTTTTTTAAAATTTTATTTAAAAAAAAACTCTTCAGGCCCCGGGGGATGGGGTCCCCGGGCAAAAGTGGCTGAGGGAAGGGGGGCCACGCAGCCCCCTCCCAATCAAAAAAAGACCGGCATCGTGCCGGAGGCCCCGCCCCTCCCTGCAGCAGTCTGCAAACGTGCCCCCTGGCGCGTTTTGAGAAGGAAGTAATTCCCCTTGAATACTGGGGGTCCCTGGGGCAAACTAGCCCACCAGGAACCTCCAGTATGCGCTAGGGGCTGCGTTCCAGAGAGGTGTACAGAGGCCACGCCCCTTTTACACCTCTCTGCAACGCAGCTCTGTGGCGCTTTTGGAAGTACATGGTGGGCTAGTTGGACTCCAGGGACCCTCAGGATTCAAGGGGACTTAATCCCCCAACTTAAAACGCGCCACGGGCGCGCTTGCACAGTGGTGAAGGGAGGGCGGGGCTTCAGGTGACATGTGTGCAAACAGGCCCCGTGGCGTGTTTTAAGATGGGGAATTAAATCCCCTTCAAGCCTGAGGTCCCTGGGGGCCAACTAGCCCAACAGGTACGTCCAGAAAGCGCCACAGAGCTGCGTTGCAGAGAGGTGTAAAAGGGGTGTGGCCTCTGTACACGTCTCTGCAACGCAGCCCCTGGCGCATACTGGAGGTTCCTGGTGGGCTAGTTGGCCCCAGGGACCCTCATGATTCAAGGGGACTTAATCCCTCAACTTAAAACGCGCCACGGGGCGCGTTTGCACAGATGTCACCTCAGGCCCCGCCCCTCCCTTCACCATTGTGCAAATATTCCTCTAAAATCAGCCGAAATACGAATTCCGTTTTACTCACCTGTTATCAGGAGAGACCTCAGTGCTGCATCTTTCAGCCCAGTACTGGTCCTGAAAAGTAATTCTAACCGTACTTACCAGTAACTTGAATTTCCTTCCATAGGCTAACATTGACTGGTTTCACTTGGAAATTCTTCTAAGTGTGCAGATTTGGAACTTTATAATATTCCTCTAAAATCAACCGAAATACGAATTCCGATTTACTCACCTCTTATCAGGAGAGAACCCAGTGCTGCATCTTTTAGCCCAGCACTGACCCTGAAAAGTAATTCTAACCGTACTTACCAGTAACTTCTATTTCCTTCCATAGGAATCCATTGTCTGGTTTTCAGCAGAAAAGTTTCAAAGTGTCGATTTTCACAAATTACAAATATTCCTTAAAAATCGCCTGTATGACTTAAACGCATTCTTTCAACTGTTTACAGGAGATGCACCAGTGCTGGATCCAGGATCCAACACTGAGTAAGAAAAAGTAACGATAACACTACTTACCTGCTAAGTGAATTTCCTCACATAGGATAACATTGGTGATTCTATGTGAAAAAGTTTCTAAGTGTCAACTTTTAAAATACAATAATATTCCTTAAAAATCACTACTGTAACCAAAACGCTTTTACTCAACTGTTTACAGGAGATGTCCCAGGACTGAATCTAGCATCCAGTCCTGTGGTTAGAAAAGGAATCCATAAAGTAACTAATTGCATTTAACTAGAAATTCACATTGAGGTCAATGTTGCATTGTGTTTGAAATTGTGTTGCCCATTGCAACAACTGTAACTACTGTACTTAAAACTCTATTGCCTATTTGCAAAGTATTTAAACTAAAGTAATTCATTCTGAGAAAGTATATTTTGTAATGTAATGTATAATGTAATTACAATGTATTTTAAAAAATAAAATATCAAAAAAATAAATAGTTAAAAAAAAAATGTAGTAAATCAGTATCAAACAAATAAATATAACAATTAATACATTTAAAAATTGTCATTTACAAAACCTTTGAAATTCACAGAAAAACCATAGGTTTCAGACACGTTATAGTTAGAAATTAGCATTTAAAAACCTTTGAAATTCACTGAAAAAACCATAGGTTTTAGGGACAGTTATAGTTAGTTAGACA
>CAWUFW010003801.1:650000-760000 GCA_963921515.1 Calotriton arnoldi | reverse complement strand
GCCACTTGTGGGTTGGATTTGAAGTGACACCACCTCCCAATGCAGATGAAAAGAACATTCATAGCTCCCATCAAGGATCAAAAGGAAAAATAAGTAGTGGAATAGTAGCAGTTCCCAAAAGATACCACTGACAAGATGCATTCTTAGAAAAGTGGCTGCTACCTCAAAACTGTCAGAATCTTGATATTTTAAGATATTGAGGTTTGCAGGTTATTCTACTGTTAGTCCCAGTTCTAGTTCTACATGATCATGTACATTAATATCCCCCATGCTCCTCCAGTCAATCATTGCCTTTGCAGGTTCTGTCAGTTACAAAGTAGAAAACGCGATACGTTATAAAGCATTGATTTGAATGAAACATGTACACTAGCTCAGGATAGCAGTAATAAGTATTTGAGGCATGATATACAGATATGCAATCCTTATATTAGGCGTTTGATTCCTCTTGAAGCCAAACTTGTGTAGTTTTGCGACTTATCGATTTATTCTTTTTGTGTGCCATTATCTTATACATTTAAGAAAGATCTGTGGTTTTTTGCTTAGTAAGAAGGGGATGATACTGGAGATTGTTTGCTTTCTTGTGTGCTCTTCACTCCAGTGTTGCTTTTTCTCATTTTGCTCTGCATGCATATTTTCTTCTGTCTACTCCTTCCCACTGTGCATGTTTACATTATATTCACTCTGCGCGTTTCCTTTTTAATTTGTTTTTCAACATGCCATATTATTTCTCCTGATTGCCAACTTATTTGCTTCTTTTCACTGCTCACTCAGACATGTTTATACATAGTTAGATTCATTTTTCAAGTCTTTTTCTGTATGGCTTCAGCTTTTGGTTGCTTGTCTAACTGGGTTGGTCTTTCTCTCATTAACAGTGGAAGTTGAAGCACAATCAGAAGATGAGGGAACCAAGACAGACATCCCAATTGCACCATCCACTCCATTTTCACACGTCAAAAAACTTGGAATCCTCAAGACTCCTGCAGGGCAACAACTTAACTTGGAACATCGTTCAGGAAGATCATCTATGGTAAGCAGCATTGAGGTGGCACAGGAAATTTAGGATGGGTCTCCTTAAGCATGTTCCATGACCGCACTCTCACCTTCTAGCCAACATGAAATAAGGAAGAGGTCAACATTTCAAATAATCATTTCTTCCATAGCATGGACTCTTACAATGAAAGGAATGGGGTGGTGGAGCATGGCAGGTTTTGTCATGAGTACATTGCGTTTTTTTTATTTTCCCAAATGGACTATGTTATTGAGTAGGAGGCAGGGAATTTCAAAATGCCTCAATTTTTACATTTCTTGAGTATTTGAAAAGATCACTCTCAGTAGAGGGAGGCTAACTCATGTTGATTAAAATACCCTCAGCCACCTGAGGTTCACAGGAAGATACTGAAATATATATCTATTTCGATATATATATATCACCTACTGGCGGTTTGTAGTATCCTGCATTTGTTAATGTAATGTATTTTACACCTACTGCTCAGCCAGTGCTTGCCCTCTGTGGTCAATAGAATGTTGGAGTCTTGATGTGCCTCGGAATGTTGGGACACAGAGAGGTGAAGTGACAGTTGAGCATGGGCTGAGCAGCAGACAGGCTGCTCCTGGTGGGGCTCCCCTTCACAACTCAACTACTTGTTGTCTGGAACTACTCAACATGTTACCTGCTTGAATAAATCATCTTTTATTACATCCTACCTGCGTGGACCTTTGTTACTACATTTATTTGACGACTAGTTGGTGACGTAACTACGTGTTACATGCGGATCTCCGGTACCTGGAGAAAGAGGACAAGGAGATGGCGTAATCTACAGAGACTACAGTTGCGACAACCTCAAGAAGTACACGAGTATGTATCCACAGATACATGAAGAAGAAATATGTATTTTCCACACAGAACCACAAAGACGACAACAAAGAAGAAACAAGTTTTACACAGAAAAGAAAGGAAGACAACAATACAAGTAAGATGCAGCACTATGCCGTTCAGCCCCACCAGTGTCCTCTCCATCGGACAGCCCTAGCACAGGCATGCTGTGCTCATCTACACTACATAATTTGGACATTGGATTTGCCACTACAGTCTGTAGTTCGCCTTCGCCAACCTTCTGTCAGCTGTGTATTTCGCCATTATCTCAAAACCGAGATAAGAGGATGTGGTCGTGAAAGGTCTGTCTCCATTCAACATTGAGTATTATGGGAGTTTCCAGTGTCTGACTAGGAACTGTGTGGCTGACGCTGTTGGATTGCGGTCCCTGCATTGTGTGATCCTATACATATTCTGCTGACTTTCGTGAGGAGATGTACTAGTCTGGGCTACAGAGTGTGTTCACGTCGTATTGCTGAGTTGGCAATATCTACTATGACAAGATATCAACTATCACCATATACACTGTGCTGGCCTAAACCCTTCGCCCACAGTGTTCCGGTGTTTGGGAGACGTCCAGCTGCTGTATACTTAATGTGGGTTCTCGTATGAGGTGAATCATTGCTGACTGTTTGCCTGGCGCTCTAGGTAATTTTGTGCTGTTTGCATATATGCCTTCATTGCGCCCCGTGACACTATCCCTCACATCGCCACCGTGGTCAGTTTTCGCTCTACTTGGATTCCCCTCAGAATTCAATGTTCAGCACGCTGCTTGGCTGTTGAATCCGTTATTTTGCCGTTTGACTTTGCGCGCGCCGCTTACCTCCCTCGGCATTGCCTCGTGGATCCACTTCACAAGAGCCCTCTGTGACGTCACACTTTCTTTTGCTCAGCGACTCTGTTTGGTGCCCGTGCGCGCCGGTAGCCATCCGGCTTTGCGCATCGTGCGTGCCGCCATCTTGTGGTTGGCGGATGCACGGAACCTCCAGTTCTTGGTTTCGATCATTTTCCATGCAGGCGGGTAGCGCTGGCGTGTGATGTCTTATGTAGACCGAACCTGGGGTCTTTTCATAGTTTATTAAAGGCTCCGGCTGTTCTGTAGGCTGGTTGAAGAAATATGGAGTTTGGAGCCGGAAATATTTGATAATCTGAAACCAGTTCACTGCCTAATTTTCCGAGTCAAATGGAAGTCTGGAGAAGATCCTGCTGGCTCTAGTGTGCGAGACAGCCTACTCCAGACCATCTTCTCTGCCAAACTCTGGATATTTCAAAATGCACTTTTGAAGCCACTTATACGAACTTGTGGTTCTCACAGTGAGTACAACTTGTTTCTGCTCATTATTGTCTCACAACAGACTCACTTCTCGTCAGCTGTTTGGTATCTCTTCAAAACTTGGTTTCATACGAACTCCTTGGGGTGTCACAGGCCTTCGGTGACACTTCCACCTTCAAAATGTCAACAAACGTTAATCTTTTTGATTATCTATGCCTATTAAATGCTTGGCTATTATTACGCAGCATTCATACATGTTTTTTTGTGTACATTTCACTATGGAATTGCTCTTATTCACAATCATCCACCATGGGATATTATGGTGGGTTTTACGTTCATGGACTCTAGGTACACACCTACTTGTTCATTTTTCTTGTGCACACTTTCACACTTTTTCTTCCCTACACAGGAATGGCATTGGGTTTTAGCCCCATTTGCTCTACACTTGCCTACACGGGCTACTTACGGTTTTCACCCTTACACAGGGCACCGTTTCATGGGTCACAGTCCCATTTACATCTACACCGTTACCCTCACACAGGGCGTCTTATGGGTCATAGTCCCATTTTATCTTATCTTTCACCCTTCTCCCAGGGTACTTGCTTATGGGTCATAGTCCCATAACTACATTACACAGTGCTTTTCCTCTACACGGGGGTTGTCCCTACACGGGCTACTATGTCATGGGTTTCAGTCCCATTCACAGTGCTCCTTACCCTTTTGCATTGGGGTAGAGGACGGTCATGGGTATCAGTCCCATTGGCTGTAATTTTCTTTCTTTGAATTTTCTATGATGGTACATTGCTTTTTTAATTATGCATAGTTACACTCATTCCTTATTTGTATTATCCATTTGGAAATGGGGAGGAGTACAGTGATACTGTTTGTGTCTCTTTGCTTCCTCTCAGTTTTCTCCGGTTCAGCTTACCTATTGATGTTCACTTCCTTTTCATCTTTGGAATCTGGACCATACACATTCTCTGTTACTATTCCTGGTTCTTCTGCCTTTCCTTGTCTGTTGTGTTTTTCTCGTTCTCCATTGTTCAGGAGGAGTTCCTTCCTTCTCTTCTCCTTGTGCTTGGGTATGTCTTCTGTTCTGTTCGCGTTGTGCCTTGTCCTTCCTTCCTTGCTTGCCTGCCTGGCCAGTGGGTATGTTTGGGGGTAGTCTTTGGTGCGTCTGTCTTTCTGTTCACTTGTTGTTTACTTCGCATTAACTCTGCTTCATTCTCCATTCTAACTCTTTGTTGGAGGGTATGCGTCTTTTCCTTTCGTGTATATTCACTCTTTGCTTCTTTCACCTATTTCTTTGCTCTCTTCTGTTCGGTCACTTCTTTGCTTCCTTATTGTATTCGTTGTTGGATAGTTTGGGTCTGTCCTATTTGTGTATACTTGCTCTTTGCTTCCTCCTCGTCTTCTTCCACCTGTCTCTTCGCTCTGCCTTGCTTACACTTTTCCTTGACGTTTATTCTGTTCCACCGTTGTTCTTGCTGATATTTCTTCCTTGGTTCTCTTTCGTTATAAATCATTCATTTACAGGACTTGTGCTTCCCTTGTGTAAGGAAAGGGGATATGTAGTATCCTGCATTTGTTAATGTAATGTATTTTACACCTACTGCTCAGCCAGTGCTTGTCCTCTGTGGTCAATAGAATGTTGGCGTCTTGATGTGCCTCGGAATGTTGGGACACGGAGAGGTGAAGTGACAGTTGAGCATGGGCTGAGCAGCAGACAGGCTGCTCCTGATGGGGCTCCCCTTCACAACTTTACTACTTAAGAAAAAGAACAGGTAGTGGTGTTCCCTATGAGGGAAATAACCGCACATCCAAAGTTATAACCGTGTTGGAAAGTATCAGTGATTGGCGTGACAAATATATATGTTGCTATATTGGCAACCGGGTGCTAAATCAGCTTCAAACACCTACTACCTGGAGGTGCTAACTGCACATTAAAGCTATAACATGCATCTGACGAAACGCAACAAACAAAGCTATTACAGCACATCCTTTTGACTTGTATTCATTGAGTAACCAAAAACAGTGTTGGTCATAAGTCAAACTAATTCCATAATATAGTTTAATCTCTACACAATGAGGATGATGAAGAAGAACCAATAAGTTCAAAATAATCCAATCAGATCATCAATAGAGATTTCTTGTATCCTTTATTAGAGTCCAAAAATTAAAATTCCCAGCACATGATTAGCCGACACGTGTTTCGTCTGTACTCAGACTTTTTCAAGGCTGGAATGATAAATATATTACTGTCTAATATGAATGCCTCTTCACATGTTTGAATAGTGCAGAGCTTGATTCATTGTCTGTAATCCAAATTTGTATATATAGGGAGGCGGATCCTCCATGGATCTTCCTTGGATTGGCGAATCCACATGCCAGAAGCAATGCTGTGATTAGCTGGCTGCAATCTGAGAGGAAAGTTGCGGCCACCGTTTTGTTCATCGGGACTCGATTCCCAGTAAGGAAAATAGTTAAAAATTGATAGAAGGGGTCAGAATAGAGGTACCCATACCCCATGGGACCAACGGAGGGGTCTGTGAGGGGGACCCCTCATGGGCAAGAAATTCTCGAAGTCGTTTTTTTTTTTGTTGTTTTTTACCAGGCGAGCCTCCCAGATTCGGGTGGATTCGCTAATTCAGACCTCAATAAAAAAAACACATACTCACTCACAGATCCACACTCCTACTTACAACACACTCACCCACACCACACTCACTCACACTCACTCACACCCACTCACACTCACTCACACTCACTCACACCCACCCACACCCACCCACTCACACCCACACCCACCCACTCACACCCACACCCACCCACTCACACACCCACTCACTCACACACTCACTCACACACCCACTCACACACCCACTCACCCACCCACTCACACACCCACTCACACACCCACTCACACACCCACTCACACACCCACTCACACACCCACTCACACACCCACTCACACACCCACTCACACACCCACTCACACACCCACTCACACACCCACTCACACACCCACTCACACACCCACAGACCATCAAAACCACTCATGCACCCCCTCACAGACCCACTCAGCTTTACCACACGTTATAGTTATCTCAAGTAACTAGAACTCGTCCCTAGGGTAACTAGAACTCATGCACTCTCCATGCACCGCTAATCACCCCACATATTACAACACTCACAACATCTTCAGGGCTCGAAAAATCCACTCGCCTGCTTGCATTTGCGAGCCAGATTTACTTAGGACGAGCTATTTTTAGGTCCTACTCGCCCTTTCTGGCGAGTAGGAAGACAAACTGACTTTTGACCTCTGTCTCTGAAAGCAGAGCACATGTGACAAGCTAGCAAGCAGGAGTCTTCCTTGTTGCAGTCTCTGTTCCAGGCGAAGTCCAGGTGCCCAGACGGTTGAAGAGTGACGTGGTTTCAGGCTTGAATCTTGTCTCATGATGAATCTGAAGAGCCACCCACAGGTAAGCCCTTAAGTACCCTAGGAAAAGGTTGGAGCGATTCAGGGGTGCCTCCCCAGAGGGGAGGATTCTTCCATGTCATTTGTCCAGTTTCACGCCACAGTGGGAGCCAAGGGCTCCCTGAACTGCTCAAACTGGAGTATGCAAGGAGGGCACCAAATGTACCCTTCAAAGCAGTCTGGTGGGGCTTGGAAGTGCCCCCAGCACAATACACAAAGTCCTGTCTGGGAGGTGGTACACCTCCCTGTGACAGAAATCCTATTGTTTTATCTTCCCCTGCTCGAGCTTGGTTCTGCAGCAGAAGGGCAGAATCTGGTCTGTGGTGGGCAGCAGCACTAGCTTGCTGTCAGACCCTGAAAAGGCTGTTACAGGTAGTACGGGGGGTTACGCCAAGGGAGCCCCCCAGTACATGGGATCATACTTCCAACACTGAAATCGGTGTTGGGGTATGATTCCAACATGTTTGATACCAAACATGACCGGTTTCGGTGCAGTCACTATATGGTTAGACATCTCGTAATGACTTGATGTTCACTATATGTATCAAAATGGCTGACCGCACTTGCAAAGCCTGGGGATTCGACTCCAGGGTTTGTAGGGATGTCCTGCTCATGCAGGGGCACCCTCACACTTAAAACACAGCACCCTTCTGTCAGGACTGAAGAGCCTGCCATAGGGCTGACTTCTAGGTTTTAAGTGCAGTGACCTCCGATATAAGGAAACTAATATCTGTTCCGAGAGGTGCAAGCACCAACTCACACAGGCTGCTATGGCAGGCCTGTTTCACAGTTTACATGGACTCCTATGGGTGGCACAATACTTGCTGCAGCCCATGGGAGGCCCCTGGTGTACCTATGCCCTGGGTACCTTAGTACCATATACTAGGGACTTACAAGGGTACACCAGTAGCCAATTGTGGATGTACCAAAGTACTTACTATTGTCAATTTAGGGAGAAAGCACATTGACTGGGATCCTGATTAGCAGGATCACAGTCCGACTAAGCCAAAAACACAGTTACACCAGACAAAAAGTGGGGGTAACCATGCTAGAAGGATCCTACCTTCCTTCAATTACTTTTTATTACATTCTATTATGTATTTATTTGTCTTACTGTATATGTAGTGCTTTTATGGATATTTTGCGTACCCGAATAAAGATTTTGAACTGAACTATTGGAACATGCACACATGTACATATAGTCAATCAATGCTGCATATGTTTGTGGGCCCTCTACTACCTACTTTGTTTTTTAAAATGATCTAGGTGTCTACAGAGTAATTTGAGGAGCAGTAGCTTGAATGATGTGATATCATCAATTGTCATTTGATATTTCATGAGTGATTGTAATATGTGAGGGCATAAGTAGTACATGGCGGGGGCGTAAGTCAGTTATTCACTGTACTATAGCTATGAATTTCAGTGGTTTTTTGGGGGGGATTTATAAACATTAGTTTTTGCGTTCTAGATACCCGTAGATGAGAACGTCCAACAGAAAATACCTCGAGCATGCACTCTGAGCCAAAGTTCCTTATATGTGCTAAATGTAGGAGCGATTCACAGACTCATTTCGGATCCAACATATAACCTGTGTCTTGCTAATCTTCTGTCCATTTTTAGTGTGTAAATGGTGCTTAGAAACAAAGGAACCATCAGTGTATTGGTAATCGAGCTGGAAGACAGACTTAAATATATTATATTGATTATATCTCGTTATAACTAATCATGTTGGTTTCCTTGTAAAAATATCAGTAATAGCAAATAGGGACTGGAATTCAATAACATATCTCATAACTGCTTCTTTTTTGTGAAAACCATGATATGGAATTAAATGAAATATGGTATTTGTTAGAGCGCACAGCAACTCAAGCTAGAGTGTCCTGGCGCCTTGACAGCCGTAGGATAAAGAGTGAGAAAGGTCCAATTAGTGATTAAAAAGCCAAGTTTTTAGGCTCTTCCTGAAGGACAGACCGTCTGTGTTTAACCTCAAGGTCTCCGGGAGGCTGTTCCACAGCTTCGCACCAAGGAAGCCAAAGGATCTGCCTCCCGTGCGTGCCAGACGTATCCTGGGGACGCAGGCCAGGTTAGCATTGGAAGAGCGCAGAGGTCTAGAGGTAGTGTAGTGATTAGCCCGTTTAGTTAGGTAGCCGGCTCCTACTTTGTAAAACGTTTTGAAAAAGATGGTCAGGGCTTTAAAATCTATGCGTTCTTTTATGCGGAGCCAATGTAGGGATGCAAGAATCGGAGTCATATTCGATCTAGGTTTGGGTTTAATAATGGCTCTGGCTGCCGCGTTCTGAACCACTTGTAAACGCTGGATCAGAGATTTAGGAAGGCCAAGGTACAGGCAGTTGGCATAATCAAGCTTTGAGGTTACCATCGCCTGCACTACTATCTTTCTGCTCTCCAGTGCAAGTAGTGGCAAGAATTTTTTTAGCATACGGAGTATGCCAAAACAAGTGCCAGTGAGATTATGAATCTGAGAATGCATGGAGAGTGATTTATCAATCACAATTCCTACATTTTTAGCTTTCTCCTTTTCTGCAGGTGGAGGTGGGAGATCTTCAGGCCACCAGGAGCTCCATTCCGGAATTTCTGGGTTTCCAAAGAAGACCACTTCCGTTTTATCTGGATTAGACTTAAGCTGATTATTCTTCAGCCAGTTGAACACCTTCGTGAGACAGGCCCTGATCCTAGTCCCTTCAAAGTCTAAGCCTTTATCACAGGTGAAAATCAGCGGAGTGTCGTCAGCATAGTAGACAATCTTGGCGTCCTCTTCCTCTACCATGGATGCAAGGGGGGATAGATAATAAAGAGGGTAGGGCTGAGAATGGATCCCTGAGGGACACCCACATCAGAGGCAGGCACCGAAGATTAGAACGGAGGGAGCCAGCTATCCTGAGATCTATTACCCAAAAAGGAGGACATCCATGTCAGGGCGGTCCCACACAGGCCGATGTCTTTGAGCCTGTTTAAGAGCCTATTGTGTGGGACCATATCAAAGGCTACCGACAGGTCGAGCAGTATCAGAACGGCCTTGCCTCCCTGGTCCAGTTTGCCCCTAATGAACTCGGTCACCTCCAGCAAAGCTGATTCTGTACTGAAGTTAGCCCCAAAGCCGGATTGGGATTCATGGAGAAGCTTACCATCTTCAATGTGTTTTTGTAGGGCCTTGTTTACATGCTTCTCTAGTACCTTAGAGAGGGCCGGAAGCAGAGAAATCGGCCTATAATTGGCCAGATCCATCTGGTTGGCGTGGGCCTTTTTTATCAATGGAAGAATCTTTGCGTGCTTCCATAATTTTGACATAGTACCTGAGGAAAGGGAGGCATTGAAGAGCTGATGTACTGTAGGGTTAATAATGGGGGCTAATAAGGTCCGGATATTTGCTGGGCAGGGGTCGGACGGGGAGCCCGACTTAATACTTTGAATGAGGGGCAGGGACTCTTCCAGCTGGAGATCCCGGAAAAGCGTGTAAAAGTAGAGGATCCAGGTTTTGAAATTTATTATTAGCACTATGATAGAAAGACAGTTCATCTTCTGAGATGTCAGAGAAGGCTTGTTGGATCAACGAGATCTTTTTATGAAAAAAGTGGGCAATCTGCCTTAACCATTCTTCTGTGCATGGCCCTTCAATTGAGCCGGCTTTCGGTGATATGAAGGATTTCACTATCCTAAAGATTTCTTTACTTTTGTTTTGGGAAATTTCAATCTTTGTTTGAAAAAAGTCCTTTTTGGCTGTTTTTACCAAAGAATAGTGGGTTTTTAAATTTTCTTTGTAAACCTTCCTGTCTTCTGGCAAGTAGGATTTGCGCCATTTCCATTCCATTTTCCTACAGTTCCTTTTACTGGTTCTGAGAAGATCACTAAACCAGGGAGCCGGCGCGGCCGACCTCTTAGAGGAACGGGTGATAACCGGAGCCGCTGCCTCGATGTTGGTACGGAGCCAGGAATCTATTTGAAGAGCGCCCTGATCCGGGATATTAGACAGCTCTGCTAGAGAGCGACTTAGGGCATTGGCTAATTTTGGGATGGCTATTTTGTGAAAGGCTCTATAGCTGGAGGTCTTTTGCCCAGCGACCGCCCGGGAGGTTGAGCCAGAATGGGGTATATCAAATTTAAGAAGGAAGTGATCAGACCAAGTGATAGGAGAAGGAGGATCGGTAGATAAGTTGAAATTATGAAAAATTTGGTCGAGGGTATGACCTTTCTCGTGGGTAGCTGAGGAAATGGAGGTGAGCATCTTATAGGTCTGCAGTGTCTCCAACAAGTTTGTGGCTTGAAGATCTTTCACGTTATCCGTATGGATATTAAAATCCCCCAGGATCAGACAGTCTTTGTATTTTAGGGCCAGGGAGGAGGTGGCAGAGTTGAGTGAAGTAATAAAAATTTTGATAGCACCAGGGAGTCTATAAATCAAGAAACCCACGAAGCTTTGATGAGGGGATAAAATACAGCCGAAACCTACGAACTCTGTGTTCTCTATGGTTTCCATCGGGATAAGGGAACAATCTAAGCTATGCTTATAGATTATAGCGACCCCACCACCCTTACCCCCAGAACGGTCCTTCCTGAGAATTTTATAGCCAGTGGGAATGGCCCCAGCGATCGTGGGGTTGGAGGCGTCTGACAGCCATGTCTCCGTAAGGAATAAGAGATCAGGCTGCTCGTCTAAAAGCAAATCATAAATGTGTGCATATGCTTTTGCATAGAACGGCAGTTAACTAAGATAGCTTTAGTATCCTGTGACTACCTCATATGTTTACTCTTAGCATTGCTAGGGAGGATTTTGGATGTAAGTGCTCTGACCTGAGGAAGATGCCAGTCGCACTTGTTGCAATGAAAATCTGTTCCTAAGCTTAGGTTAGCCGTACTGCACTGAGGTGGCGGTAGTCGCCTAAGATTAAGCAGTTCGTCCCTATTAAAACACATTGGGCACCGGCAGGAAATTGGGCAGCATGGCCAGCGCCAGGCGCCTCCGGGACGCCTCCGGGCGCAGACAGGCTTGCCTTTGGCACGCCAGCGGCGCGCCTGCTGCGCGTGTGCGTTGCGCGCGTCGGTTTGCATTACAAATATATAGTCGGAGCAAACTAAACCGCGCGCGCAGCAGAGGAAGTGGAGAAATGCGAGGGCGGAAGTGAGGCGCCCGACAGTTACAGACTAGCCCTCTGCGCAATCGGCATACAAGCCGCGGCAGACCGGGGCTGCTTAAAAGAGTACAAGGAGAGCGACAAAGTGCAGGTGCAGGTAGGAAGAAATGCTGATAAGATTACATAGAGCTATCATAAACACACAATATTACAGTTTAAAAACCAGTTAAAATGCCAGTAGAAAAGTAAAGGTAAAAATGATGCTGGGGGAAGGCACTCAGTCCTACCGCTATCGGCTGCGCGCATCGGTTTGCATCCCAAATACATAGTCGGAGCAAACTAGACCGCGCACGCAGCAGAGGAAGTGCAGAAATGCGAGGGCGGAAGTGAGGCGCCCGCCAGTTACAGACCAGCCCTCTGCGCAATCGGCATACAAGCCGCGGCAGATCAGGGCTGCTTAAAACCATTCAAAGTGGTCATTACATTTCAAATAATTCTTACAAATAGTTAAAATCTGAATTTATATTCAACAGATTTGATAGTTTTAGACAAAACTGCTCATGGTATTAAACCTTAATAAAACTTAAAAATAAAAATAGAGAGTCTAAGATTTTATAAAGAATTTAGAGCATCAATTAAGCTAATACAATAATAAGGCAATAAGAATAACATTAAAAACTTTGACCTATCCGGAATTTGCAATAAATGAAAATTATACTTTTATCAAAAAGAATTCACAGTGTTTATTAACAATTCAAATGTTTAATGTAAAAGTTTACAAAATTAAGAGAAAAAATATGTTGTGTAATAAAGAAAATGGAGGAAAAGGGAGAAAGCTAACTAAAAAGAGAGGACAATTGGGATAAACTCAGAGTTTCAGTATAAAAATCTATACCTATATAGTTTGGAGAAGAAGAAAAATGAAGACAGTATGACTTACATATTTCATGGAGGATCAGAAATGTCATTGTGGTAACAAGACAGTTGAATTCTAATAGATTTTTTTCTGGATAAGAATTGGTTAATGGTAGCTAAAATATCTCTTTTAATGAGGTTTGGGGGTAAGGCACATATTCATCAAAAAAGAACAACTATCAAAGACTGTTTCTGAACCAAAAGCACCTCCTGCGGAACTTAAACTGACTTTTAAAAACCTACTGCTGACATTCCATCAGGGAGTTCTCAGTCAGTGAAGAAAACTATTCTAGCTCTGTCGACTACAAGAGGATGCATTTCTGGCACATCGGCGTCGACGACATGTTCTATGGCTCTTTCATCGTCGACGACCTTGACCTCGTCGAGGCGAGGTCCAGTTTCATCGATCATTTCCTTAGTTTCTCACAAGGAGGTTGACACATCGTCGACGAAGCACTCATTGTCGACGCTGAAGCAGCCTACGTTGTCGAAGAAAATACCATTGATGAGGTTATCGTCGACATCACCACTGCCGACGGAAAAAAGGTCGACGACGTAGCCGCGGTCGGCGAGATCATCACTGTCGTCGAGTGCACCGTCGTCGATGGACAAGTTGCCGTCGACGAAGATAGTCACCAGCGTCGACGAAGTCTCTACCGTCGACGACTCCACAGGTGTCGGTGAAGTCCCAGTGTTAAGGAAATCATCGTCGTCGACGACATCACCTACGGCAAGTACATTGAAAGCCTTGGAAGGTAAGACACCGTCAGCGACGCATCCGTCGACACAATCGTCGACGAAAGCTATTTCTGTAAAGCTGACTACGCCCAAAAAGATTCTGGCATCGGAAATCACGCCTGAACACACCTCTCCCAGTAAAATTACTCCTCTTTTACCCACTCACCTTCTAGAGGAGGGAGTTTCTGAAGGAGAGGAAGAAGGCCTCTTTGGGGATGCATATATCCCGTCAGAATTGCACGTCAAGTGCCACCCAGGTGATGATGATGAGGATGACCAGCAATACTATGGTCAAGTCTGTTTTACCTAGCCTGAACAACATCAACAGTACCATGAAGAAATGGTCACAATGCCATCTGCATTACTAGCGGATTTACAGTTTATGCTGCAGGATTATAGACGACGCTTCCCACCTTCTGACCCGTATAATATATACCCCCTCCTCCTCTTCAGGTGACATCGCCAGCAAGAGTTAATGTTCCTACGGTGCTCAGTGCCGAATACTCCACAATACTGTTCCCCTCCAGGAACCAGCCTCTTCGGATGAGGAAGGGGAACTCCATGATCCAGCTTCTGAGTGGGATGACTATAGGATGTTTTCACCAGCCTCACCAGTACCTCCTCCGGTAGATTCCCCACCTGAAAATATTGGGGGATTTCACAATTTGTTGGAGCGTGCAGCAAAATGGTTTGCCATACCAATGCCTTCCAAACAAGCGGACTGCTTCTTATGACTTTAAAGAACCATTTCATAAGTCAGTTAGAGCTATTCCCATAATTGATTATATCTGGGAGGAAGGTGTTAGAATAATGAAGAACCCAGCCTCTGTGCCAGCGGTGCTTCCACGTCTGGATAAGAAATATAAGACAACTGATGATGCCCCAGCGTACCTCACAGGGAACCCAAAACTGGACTCCGTAGTGATGCAGGCCGCTCCAAAAATCCTACAGTACCTCTTTCTGCGCCTCCGGACAGAGAGGGCAGACGTCTAGATTCTATTGGAAAAAGATTCTCGTCAATGTCAGCTCTAACAGTAATGGCAGCAAACTCCTTGGCTATCTTAGGGTGCTATGATCGCCAAAGGTGGTCTGAAATTGCTTCTTATATTGATCAACTGCCGGAAGATGTTAAAGGGGAGGCAAAAAAGATATTGCATGAAGGAGAGAGAACATCAAACGAAATAATAGATTCAGCAATGGATGTCGCTGTAACAGGTTTCAGACAACTAGCTGGAGCAGCAGTTCTACGAAGACAGGGCTGGCTTAAAGCCACCTTTTCGTCTTGAGGTGCAAAACAAAACATTGGACCTTCCATATGATGGAGAGGCTCTTTTTGGCAGCCATGTAGAGGAAGCCCTTAAAACCATCAAGGCAGACACAGACACTGCCAAGTCGTTAGGGACGCTGCAGTTCAGAAAAGCTCCCTTTCGGGGGTCAAATGGTAGAGGTCAACCTTCCTATAGAGGATACCAGCAGTACCGTTATCCGGCATATTCTTCTACGTCACAGTCATACAGGCCTCGGTACCAACGACAACCGCCTCAGGCATCCTATGTCAGAGCAAATAGAGGAAAGACATCACGGGCCGACAAGGACACTAACTGCCACAAATGATATACCTCTGGCTCCGGCTCCAACTCTCAGTTCACCAAGCCAATCTTTTCAATCTCATCCTACCCGCTTGGGAGGCAACATTTCACACTTCCTCCACCAGTGGCAAACCATTACTACGGACCAGTGGGTTCTGCGCCTAGTTCAATTTGGATTCACTCTAGAATTCACCCAAGAACCGCCTACAACCCCCCGCTCAAGCCTCCCACCGCAAACATCTCAGGGCTCTTCAGCAAGAGGTAAAAAACATGCGGAACAAAGGGGCGATAGAGAAAGTACCATTCTCAAGCAGGGGCACAGGTTTTTACTCCCGTTTCTTCTTAATCAAAAAGAAGTTACAGCAGTGGAGACCGATTTTGGACCTTCGAAATCTCAAGCTGTATCTGAAAAAACAATCTTTCAGAATGATAACGTTGCAAGAGGCACTGAAGCTCCTGAACCAACAAGATTACATGACAACATTAGATCTCCAAGACGCCTATTTCCATATACCTATTCACCCAAAACACAGAAAATACCTGAGATTTGTGGTAGCCGGATGCCACTACCAGTTCAGAGTGCTCCCATTTGGCCTCAAGTCTGCGCCCAGAATTTTTGCGAAGTGTCTCGCTCCGATTGCAGCATTTCTCAGACAGCGAAAACATCAAGTCTTCCCGTATCTGGACGACTGGCTCATCAAGGCTCCGTCCGATCGAGAAGCGAGAGCGTCCACAAAGGCCTGCACAACTCTCTTCAAAAGTTTGGGTCTGCCTATAAATCAGCAAAAATCCAATCAGAATCCATCACAAAAGATTGGCTTCCTAGGAGCGCAACTGGACACGATCTGCTTAAAAGCATACCCTGCAGAGGAACACCAGCGGCGATTTCTTGTTCTGGCAAATTCCATCAAAAGAAGAAAGTCTCTTTCGGTCTGACTTTTCAAATCCATTTCAGGGATGATGTCGTCATGCATGCCACTAATCCTGTTTTGTCATCTCAGGATGCGCCCATTTCAGAAGGAGCTCGACAAACAGTGGGTGCAGTCAGTAGGCTCCTTCAACTACATCATCAGAGTAACCCCATGTATGGTGAAGGCCGTAGAGTGGTGGTTAGACACAGACCATTTATCGGTAGGAATGTCCTTGCATCAAGAAGCTGCACCATTAGTGATCACAACAGATGCGTCCTTAGAGGGATGCAGAGCTTACCTTCAAGAGCTTCAAGTAAGCGGAAAGTGGCATCAAGCTCAAACTCAATCTCACATAAATTTGCTAGGCTGTGCATCTAGCCCTCCAGGCTTTTCTTCCCAGGATACAGAATTCATCAGTGCTATACCACGACAATGCACTATATAAACAAGCAAGGTGGCACGAAATCTTGCTATCTCTCCAAGGAAGCCCGACAGTTGTGGGAGTGGGCCATAGAACACAGAATGTGCTTCAGAGCAGAACATGTTCCAGGACGGCAGACCACGATTGCGGACATGCTAAACAGACTGACATCATCGTGTCACGAATGGGAGCTGCACCATCAAATCCTGAGGAACATATTCCTGCGCTGGGGCACACCGGACTTGGACTTGTTCGCAACTCCCCAGACCCGCAAATGCCGGTACTATGCAAGTTGGCATCCCCAACAGGGGGTCATGGGGGAATGCCTTTTCAATTGCAAGGTCCGGCATCTTTGCTTACGGTTTTCCTCCCATTCCTATTCTTCCAAGAGTTCTGGGAGGGATAAAGGTCGGACCATGCAAACTGATCCTAATTGTTCCGGCATGGCCACGCCAACACTGGTACATGGAACTGCTTCTCCTATCACAGGTCCCTCATTTCAAACTTCCAGTTCTTCCCGATCTCCTGACCATGAACCAGGGGCAGATACTACACCCTGACCTCAAGAGCCTGCATTTGTCAGCTTGGCTCCTGAATACAATGAGTTCAGATACTTAAACATTTCTGGTGAATGCCGCAATATCCTAGCCAATGCAAGGGCGGACAGTACCAACAAGATGTACCGCCTCAAGGGGAAGCGTTTCTGCATCTGGTGCCACCGGGAGAGTTTACATCCATTGTCTTCCTCTCCGGAACAAATCCTACCTTACCTTCTGCTTCTCGTAAATCAGGTTTGGGGCACAGTTCAATAAAAGTTCACTTAGCTGCCATTTCTCGTTATAGAAGATCATCGTCATCTTCACCTCTATGGTCGTCTAGACTAATTAAATTCCCACCTGTAAGACCTCCACCACCAGCCTGGCAACTGTACACGGTTCTCTCACAATTAATGAAAGCTCCTTTTGAACCGATTCACACTGCAGAAATCAAATTCCTATCATGGAAGTTGACTTTACAACTTGCTTTGACCTCAGCCAGATGGGTCAGTGAAATACAGGCTTTGGAAAAAAGGAACCTTTCTTGCAGTTTAGGTCAGATGGAGTTTTGCTCTGACGTACATTCCCAATGTGCCATCTGATTTCCACCAGATTTTGGTGGTACTTAAAACTTTGTTACCGAATCGTACGACATCGGCGGAGAGAACTTTACATTCATTGGACGTAAAACGTTGCCTAAAGGTTTATTTAGATAGGACAAAATCCTTCCGGAAGACCTCTCAACTATTTGTGGCATGCAGTGCACCAAGGAAAGGTTTCCCGCTCTCCAAACAAAGTATTTCCAGGTGGATCGCGAGTGCAATACAATTTTGGCATCAGAAGACAGGCAGACCTCTGTCTGCAAGAGTCCGAGCCCATTCCACAAGGTCAGTGGCAACATCTACAGCTTTATTTGCGGGAGTGTCACTTACGGAAATTTGCCGGGCAGCAACGTGGAAGAATAGACACGTTTTCACCCGACACTACTGTTTGGATTCATCAGTTCTCAATGACACAGCAGTGGGTCAGACAGTACTTCGGCATCTGTTCCATTAAGGTGAGCCACCCCTGCCTACCCTCCTACCTATTTTCAACTGAATCACATTTCCATATAGTAAGTTGGTTATTGTCTTTAACGCTTATGGAAGTTTTTTCCTTTACTATTACTGGTATGGTTATGTCTTTTATACTGTTTGATGATTGCTTGCAGGTTACACTGTTCAGATTCCTGTTAAGCTTCAAAACTATGGTAAATGTGCTACCAAACTGCTTGCTATTCAGTAAATGCAATTTTTGGGAGGATCATCAACATAAAGTCTTTTCTTCAGGCAAGTGGCACATTCTCTGAAGAGAGCCTTCTTAGCCTTGTCAGACATAGTCCAGATAGAATGAAGATCCACCAAAAGTAGGAAAACGGGAAGATGTTTTAGAAAAGATCATAAAATTGTACCTTCCTGTAGAAAAAGTCCAAAATCCTTTATCAAATTAAAGAAAGCTGAGCAGAGCTCTGAGGAGACTCCCTAGCACAACGTGCGGTAGAAAATCTGAGGCTCTGAGCTTCCCTCAGGAGGGTTCTAGAGGGTGATTGATGCTGATTGGTTGGGGCAAAATCTTGGTCCTTTTCTTTATAAGGACTATGATAGGTTATTAAACTGAGGCCTAGTCCTTCTTTAGTCTATACCTATTAGTCTAATATGACTATTTAAGTCAACTACTACTAATACTACTATTTTAAGTACCGGGGACTCCCATCATGACGACCGGGAATGATTCAAGCATGTGAATCTATGAAAGCTTCAAATACTGGAGAACTACAGTTACAGGTAAGTAACTTATTTCTTCTGTTGTGAAGGTAGGATGTGATCCAGTCTAGAGCTGTCCCCTCTATGCCGGCTTCATAAAGTCTTTGTATTAGAGTGCCATGGTCAACCATATCAAAAGCAGCTGAGAGGTCCAAGAGAAGTAGTGCAGCATCCTTGTTCCTGTCAACTTTGTTCTTCAGGTTATCCCAGATGGCAACGAGGGCAGATTCTGTGCCTCTTCCTGGATGGAATCCTGTTTGGAAGTCTGAAACTATGGCATTATCTATAATGAATTGTGACATCTGGGCGAACGCTGCTCTTTCTATCAGTTTGCTCAGGAAAAGTTAATTTGTAATTGATCTGTAGTTGTCTGGGTTAAGTGGGACCAGTTTTGTTTTCTTCAGTAATGGGCGTATGTATGCCTTTTTTTTTAGTTCTTCTGAAATATTCCTGTTAAGGAATTGTTGATGATTCTGGCAGTGGAAGCAGGTGGCTCAATTAGTAATAAAGGCCTCTGTTCAACATGACTAATGGTGACAGTGTGGCTGTTCCTAGCATTGGGAGGCACTTGGCCATGGGGTCGGGTGGGTGCTGGAGATGCCAATATGAACTTTAATTTAGATCAGTCCTGAAAGGCCCCATCCAAAGCGCATAACCTATCCACTAAGGGTAGAATTGCAGCTGAAACAATTGATTTGACTTTGTCCATTGCATTTTCCCAGGCTTTGTACCCCATCTTTTTCACTAGAGTTGAAGGTTGATAACATCTCTACCTTCAGTGGCCTTAGGTTTGTTGATTTGCGGGCGCAGGTTAGAGAATGGGCAGTGGTCCCCTGCCTCTTAAAGTGTCCAGGGATAGACCCTTGCTAAGTTTTCTGCTTTTTCCTAGCTGTGGGTTCGCAGGGACTAGTAATCACAGGCTCATCTATGGAAGGCACCCTATCCGTGGACAGCAGTAAAGTATGCGCAGTGACCTCAGGGTTCGGTGGTCTACAACAACTACCACGAGCCTCCTCAGATGAACCTACCAGCCGATGGTGCCCAGCCATTCGGTGAAGGAATTCTATACCTCACCCCCATATCAAGGAATAAGCGCTTCTCCGCCAAGTCAGTTTCTTTGGCAACTACACTCCCTGCTTGTGCCAGGAATTAGTCCAGCGTAGTTCCACTTTGTGGTTTATAGTAGTACTGTCCTTCCCTCCAGCCATTTTGGGCTTACCCATGACTCCTGTCCAGATAGGGGCAGAACAGCATCCAGTGCCTTACAATCCAAATGGACTCACCAGTGTTGATCGGCGGCCAAGAGAGTCAAGGGGGGTGACAACTGGGGATGTAGTCCCACCCCAGTCCAGTGCAGAAAGTTCAGGTGTGGCGGATTACGGGCAAGAAAACTGCTGGATGAGACCCCATGGCAGTATCAAGGAACAGCATGTAGCAGTGAGAATCAATATAATGCAGGAGTCAAACAGCAAATGGTAAGCAAAGTGTAGCTGGGGCGGCAGGTGGCGAATAATAGATTAATACTCGCACCAGCACTCCGGGGGCTTTAGCTGGCTTGACAGAGCTCGCAAGGTTAACTAAAATTTGTTGCATGCCACATCTAGTGCTAGCCAGATTTGCCAGAATTGCAGCGCCATCAGATAGGCTGCTGTGGCCTCCCCCCTCTACCGGCTCCCTTCTGCCACATCACACCTTATTCGGTACCTCCAAGCTGCTCCTACTCTTCATCTCGATCCCTCTAATTTGCCAGCAGGTCGCCCGGCTGGTGACCCCCCCCCTATTGAATGCGGGAGTCTGCAGCAGGCCAGCTGACTATGCTGTGCGGATTCCATGCCGAACCGGGTAAGAGCAGGACTACAAGCCAAGCCACGAAGCCCGCTTTGATTTAAGCGGACCCAGCGGTCCGGCTACTTCAACAGCTAAGCTTCGGCTGTGCCTATTGCGGTCACAGCAAATTGTAAGCTGTTTTGTAGCCCAGCCCGAATAATTTAGAGATGGTTAGGGGTCGAAATCCCTGGCCCACAAGACAGATGCTGTGACTGGCGGTGTCTCGACCCGTTAGCTCAGTCACCCGTGGTTCCTCCTTGTGCTCCGCAACAATAAGAATCACTGGTGTGTTCTTGTAAACTTACCGACTTGAAAGGGAGCCTAAAATAATGTATTAGAATCACTACATAATATACTTGTACATGGTTATTAAAATATTTACCATTCTATGTTTATGAATAAATGTTAGCATTCCCTCTGCAAAGTGTTTCTTCTACCTCCAGCACATTGTTTGCATGAAATAATTTTCCTGTTATCTATCATCTTTTTTTTCTCCACAATGCAGAGTCTGCTCTCTCCACTAGCAAATGTATCATTGTGTGATGTCATCACTGATGCTGAAAAGGTGTATGAGGAGTGCATGCAAGATGGACCCATCTCTTTTAGCAGTTGCATTGGCTCAAGGAAAATGCTGCACTGTGTGAAGATCGGCGAGGGTGTTTTCGGGGAAGTGTTCCATACAGTCAGCAATGGAGAACAGGTTGCCCTTAAGGTGTGTATACTTGCATACAAAAGCAACACATGACTGGGAAGGTAGTGCATACTGCACATGTTGTTGTTGTTGTAAAAACTTTATTTCGGATAACATATCCATAAAAGTATTTCAGACCGAATCATACATTTCATTTAAAAGCAAATAAAAACAAACAGTATAAACTTCTGTTAACAAATATGTATTAAAAAATAAAATGCTTATACAATTTTAAAAAGAAAAGAAAAAAAAACGTTGATAGTGCCTAATCTAGTCAATGGAGATTCTACTACTGTCAAAGAAAGACTAGCTAAACATTATCTACTATCGGACACTAGTTCTTCTTTTGACTGACCTACTCCCCAGATACTATACAACTAAGTGCCTAAGAATTCTATTGGAGTGTAGTGTACTTAAATTGTCACCAGCTATAGGGAACATTTTTAATAAGGCTCTTCGGGTGCACCACATAGAAAATAGGAAGCCTGCTACAGAGAAAACTACTGGTAAGCTAGTGTCGTATTTCAGCAGCCTAAAGGCCTCAGAGCAGTGCCTGGTTCCCAGATTACGACATATCTGGACCAGCCATTGTTTTCTAACTTTCATATAGCCGGTGCAAGAAAAAAACACGTGGAGTTCAGTCTCTTCCGCGTCATTGCATGCCGGACAACCCAAATGTTAGGGAACCCGCCCATTTGTTTGTAAAGGCACGCAATGGCAATACCTCATGCCTGAATTGTAGGTAGAGCTTCCTGGCTGCCGCCGGCTTGATATTAAGCACCGACTCTAGAATATACTGCTCTTTTATATTCATAAATGCTTTGGTAGCATTTCCAATTAAATGGTTCCCCTGTAGCTGTAAAAGTTTATACTCCCAATATCGACCCTTTAGCTCTTTCCTAGAGATTGCAAAGCATGTTGTCTCTGGGTTATCCCACAAATTACCTATACCCATAGATGTAAAGGTGATCCTGACATAAGTAAACCATGGTAGTCTCCTGGCCCCAGGTAAGTTCAACACTTCTCTCAATTCTTCTTGGAACACAGACAATTCGGGGGTAACCCACAATCGTCTCCAAAATAGAAGGGGCCTCAAAGAGACTTCATCTGCCACTGACCTGACCCCAAGATCTAATCGTAGCGCTGTAAGAGGGGTACTGCGGGGGAGACCAAACAGTTGTCTCATAAAGGAATTCTCAATACGAGTTAGGTTATCAGTGCAATCATAGCCCCATATTTCAGCACCATAAAGGGCAGCACCTCTAGCTTGAGTTTTATATATTTCCGCTGCTGGGCCCACAGGTTTATAGCTGGAATTGCGGAACACCTTAGAAAGACCCCCTGATGTTTGCGCTAGCTTCAGACTGTTTTTCTTTATTTGAGCCCCCCAATCCATTTTTTCTGTTATTGTAATGCCGAGGTAATCTATAGTGGATACCCTCTCCAGGGGTTTGCCCTCTAGGCATGGATTTGGTCTGATGCTTTTCGCAGCATTGAACACCATAAATTTAGTTTTTTGCAAATTTATCTCAAGCCCCCTTTCTTTACAGAAGGCCACAAATTTGTTTAGGGCTCTCTGTATGCCCATTGGCGATTTTGATAGAAGCAAAGTATCGTCCGCAAACATCATGGCCGAGATATTACGGGCTGCCAGCTTTGGGGTGTCTAAGTCCTTCTCGGAGTTAAGAAAATCTACTAACCCATTTATAAAAAGACTGAAGAGTGTTGGGGCGAGGACACAGCCCTGACGTACTCCTCTTTCTATAGGAATTGGGGTAGTAAGTTCCCCCTGTTTACCAAATCGTATTTGCGCGAAGTTGCCCTCATGTAGCCGTATTATAGTTTTGCACAAGTAAGGGGGAACTCCCATCTCTAACACGACTGCCCACAACTTGTCTCTCTGGACCAAATCAAACGCAGATTTCAGGTCTACAAAAATTAAGTAGAGGCTGCCACCCTCTACACACACGGTCTTCCAGTATAATAATTGTAGCCTAAAAATCTGGTCTAGGGTGGACATTTTTTCTCTAAACCCTGCTTGTAATGGGGTAAGAACTTTCTGCTCCTCCATCCAGCTCTGTAGCCGATGTAACAATACTCGTGCGAATTTTTTGGGCTGATGTCGATCAAGCTTATAGGCCTGTAGTTTGTGGGCTACATCGGAGAGCCTTTCTTATATACAGGTATTATTTCTGCCCCTAACCAGCTACTTGGTAGGGCCATGCCTTGCATGACGGCATTAAATAGGATCCATAAATAAGGAGCCCAAATACTTGGTTCACTTCTAAACAAATCCCCGGGGATTTTATCAAGGCCGGGAGCCTTGCCAGGGGCGATTTGGTTTAAAGCGCCAGTTACCTCTTTGAGGTAAACAACAGTGAGTCATCTGACGCTCTACAGGAGATCTCAAGACCGTTAGTCGAGTCGGCTTGCAGAGGGTACTCTGGGTGGATTGGTGTGATTCCCTCTGTCTGGGCCCTTAAGTAGAGGGACTTAAAATGGTCCCTCCATACATTTGCCCCTAAATTAGGGACTATTGCCGGATTTCCTTCTGGGGTGCCCGTATTTATCACATTCCAGAAGGTCTTCATGTTGTGATTACCCAAAGAACTTCTGAGGGTTTCCCACTTATCACTTTCCCACCCCTTTCGGGCCTCCTCGATATTTAATCGATAGGCCGCCCTACAGATTTTGATGCGGGGACTATTCTTGGCCCTAATGGCAGAGACCAAAGCAATTTTGGCCTTTCGACATTTTTGATTGAACCAGGGGTGGCACGTTAACCTTTTTTTAGTGACCTTTTTAATTGGGAAAAAGAAGTCAGCCATAATAGACGTTAGCTTGATGTGGTTTTGGGCTACCTCCGGTACATTAATTTGGGTGTTTTCTACTGAGACAGATTGAAAGGAGTCCCTAAGGACCGATATGACAGACTGATACAGGGCACCAAGTTTTTCTTGGGATTTACTTAGTTCCGCCCATCGGACCCTCTTCCTACAATTAGTAAGAGTCAAATTACCGTCCGTTTGCGCAGTCCGATCGACCACGCTCTCTGTGGTCAATGTGAGCAGATCTAAAACCAGTGCATTGTGATCGCTGTCATGGCGCTCCGCAATCCTACAGTCAATAACCCATACCAGGCTGATATGCTGACCAGAATGTAGTCAATTAATGAACCGTGGCCAATCCGATTAAAGGTATGCCTGCCAGGAGTGTCAGACTTAGTCCGGCCGTTACATGCCCTCAAAGAATGTCTTAGCACAAGGGAGTTCATCTGGAGTACTAGTGGGGTCCATGCTTTAACTAACGAGCAGGTAGTGTCGGGTACAGCCCAGTGAAGATCTTCTTCACACAGGTTGTCCCTGTTTAAACCGTCTAAGGGCTCGTACTGGCAATTGAAATCTCCCCCCCACTATCAGCAAGTAATTATCGGGAATGGTGGCAATAAATGTCGATAGCTCATCAAGGGTCTTGGACTCTTGGCTACGTTTTACGGGTCTTGAATAAACATTAATAAGGGCAACAGTAGCCTTAGCAGGGAAACCAACGAGGACACACAGAATATCATCTGAGGATGTCTCTATTTGGGAAGATGTACAACCCAAATGAGTCCCCACCCAAGTACACAGCCCCCCTGATGGCCTCCCCTTTCCCCCAGATGACGCTGCTATGGTGTATGAGGCAAAGCCTGATCTAGTAATAACTCCCCTTGCCCAATCAATCAATCAATCAATCACGGCATTTATAGAGCGCGCTACTCACCCGGGAGGGTCTCAAGGCGCTGGGGGAGGGGGTAAGTTACTGCTCGAACAGCCAGGTCTTGAGCTGCTTCCTGAAGGAGAGATGGTCCTGGGTTCGCCGAAGGTGAGTGGGGAGGGAGTTCCAGGTCTTGGCTGCCAGGTAGGAGAAGGATCTTCCTCCGGCGGTGGTTCTGCGGATGCGTGGTACGGTGGCGAGGGCGTGGCTGGTTGATCGTAGCTGGCGTGTGGGCGTGTAGAAGGTCATGCGGTCGTTGAGGTACTTTGGGCCCAGGTCGTGGAGGGCCTTGTGTGCGTGGGTGAGGAGTCTGAACGTGATTCTCTTGCTGACGGGGAGCCAGTGCAGGTCTTTCAGGTGCACGGTGATGTGGCTGTGTCGGGGGATGTCCAGGATGAGTCGTGCGGAGGCGTTCTGGATGCGCTGGAGTCTCTTTTGAAGTTTGGCTGTGGTTCCGGCGTAGAGGGTGTTCCCATAGTCCAGTCGGCTGGTGACGAGTGCCTGGGTGACGGTCTTCCTGGTTTCAGTGGGGATCCATCTGAAGATCTTGCGGAGCATGCGCAGGGTGTTGAAGCATGAAGATGAGACGGCGTTGACTTGTCTGGTCATCGACAGGGAGGAGTCCAGGATGAAGCCCAGGTTGCGTGCGTGGTCCGTTGGCTTGGGCGCGGTGCCCAGGGGCCGGGGGCCACCAGGAGTCGTCCCAGGCGGAGGGTGATGAGCCCAGGATGAGGACTTCCGTCTTGTCTGAGTTCAGTTTAAGGCGGCTGTTCCTCATCCAGTCGGCGACGTCTCTCATCCCGTCGTGTAGGTTGGCTCTGGCGGTGGTGGGGTCGTTGGTGAGGGAGAGGATCAGCTGGGTGTCGTCGGCGTAGGAGATGATGTTGAGGTTGTGTCGGCGTGCGATGGCTGCGAGGGGGCTCATGTAGACGTTGAAGAGGGTTGGGCTGAGTGAGGATCCTTGTGGAACGCCGCAGATGACTTCGGTGGCTTCGGATCTGAACGGGGGAGGCGGACTCTCTGGGTTCTTCCGGCGAGGAACGAGATGATCCATTCCAGTGCTTTCTCTCGGATTCCGATGTTGCTGAGGCGCTTCACTAGGGTGCGGTGGCAGACGGTGTCGAACGCCGCAGAGAGGTCCAAGAGGATGAGGGCAGCTGTTTCCCCGTTGTCGGTTAGGGTTCTGATGTCGTCGGTGGCTGCGATAAGGGCGGTCTCGGTGCTGTGGTTGGCCCGAAACCCGGACTGCGAGGGGTCGAGGGATCCATTCGTCTCGAGGAAGGCGGCAAGCTGTCTGTTGACGGTCTTCTCGATGACTTTGGCCGGAAACGGAAGGAGCGTCTCCTGGAACATACAGATCTCGTGTTGTTCTATGAAACTCCCCCAGTCAGGATTGTCCATCTTGGGCGCGAGTCCTGCTATGTTCCAGGATAAGACTCGCAGCCTCGGGGGCTTCAGCTCACTGTCCTGAAACACAAGTACGGGGGCCAGGGGGGGGGCAAAGTTCCACCCACGCAAGGGCCTAGTTCTAAATAGATTTCCCTTTTGGGATCACCGGATTGGCTGGTAATTATGCCCTCCTTAGATTCAACAGCTACGTCACTGAGAGCCCTACTCCGACTGCCTACGATCTCCCTCCCTTCAGGTATCGTAGGAGGATCTATTAACACCCTTACACTGACCATATGGTCCTCCAACCCTGACCCAGTTAGATCGTGTCAATCGACAGCATCAAGAACACCATACCTATTTGATGTGGGGATATTAAAAAGTGGTTGCCTAAATCGTCGCGGACCCAGGTTGGCCAGTTGGTGGCTATAGGTTAATTGCCTCTCCTCCTATTCATCCCTGCGATATTGTGATTGCCCCGGGGGGTAAAAGTATCCCAGCGGGAGAGCTCTTATGTGCCCCTCCTGTCGCCAGTCGGCCCTACCTAGAATTTCTCGGGCAACAAGTGGATTTCTGAAATTGATCACTACACAATCCCCCTGCGGATCCTTAGATCTCCAGCCAACCCACCCAACTCTCCTTGTCGTTAAGATTTCCCCTGCATCCTCATAGCGGAAATGCTTGTTGTTAGCCAACCAGGACATACATTTATTTAGTAGCTCCAGGTGAGTTTCCTTTTGCCCCCTCCCAAGTTCTGGAACACCTGACAGAACAACAACATAAGGGGTTGAGGCTGATGGTAGGTTAATGCTAGGAAGTGAGCTATAATCGTTGAGGGTTCCGGCTGTTTTGTTTAGGTCCTCCCCCCGTTGAATCTCTTGGCGGGGACCACTGCTCTGCTGGGGGAAGGATATTGGTTTGGGCCTACCAGGGGTTAAAATGTACTGCCTTGGTTGAGCATTAACAGTAGTGGGCGGATGACTTTTCTGCGAGGGGGTGGGGACAACCTTGATGGTGCTATTTGTAGCCTGTATTACTTGGCCACTACAAGACCCTTCGCTACCATGTGCAACCCCTACCCGTTTCTGTAGGAGCATGGTCAGTTTATCTACCCTTTCAACCAGGAATTTAAGTTCGTCCTTGACAATAGCTCTGACTTGGAGTTGTAGGTCCCCCACTAATTTAACTACCCATGCAGGTCGATCCATATCCCTTTCAGTGTTACTAGGCAAACATTCTTCACTAGTGTTAACATCATCCACAGTATCATCCGTAGCCTTCTTCTTTTTTGCCCCTGTTCTTGCTGGAGCTTTAGATTTCCCCCTCTTCGCTTGGCATGTAGGTATTGCCTCCCGCGGAGAATCGACGCTGGGCACCTCTTCTCTGGTTAACTGGGCCCTAGGAGAATTACTGTCAGAGGGGCCTGCCACTTGTGGTGAATCAAGATCAGTCAAGGGAAAATCCAAAATAGGGGTAAGCGATAATCGCCTCTCAGTCCGTTCAATTTCTGTTGACACCACCCCAATTGCTCTTTCAAACATTCGGTCAATGGAGGTGGGTTGGGCTTTAGACTTGGAATTTGAAGGGGCAGAAAGTTTCTTATCGCTACATAAACGTTTGCCCATAGTCAATTGCTTTACTTTGATAGATTATACAGGTACTGAGGTTGACCAACCCATCTGACGAGCTAAGAAGGCTGCTACCGCCCACTCTTGTCCAACTCAGAACATCAATGACTTATGTTGGCCACAAAAAGGCAAGGTAATAGATGTAGGTGTGGGAAGTAGCCCACAAGTGTTAATTGGATGCTTGGGGTCAGCAAAACACTAACCTGAAATCCTTTCACTGCCGGAGACAGATCTGCATACTTTTTTTTGACAGAGTGCCATGGGGGGTGGCCCAGCCCGGCCTCTTCCAGCCGTTGACGGGCGCAGATGGGCCCGCCCTTGGCCCGGGCGCGGCCCGGGCAAGCCCGCGCGCGTCCCGCGGGTGTGTTGCGGGGCTTTTAATGCGCCTCCTGGCGCAGCTGTGGCGTCACTGGGGGCGCGGAGTCAAGGGATTCTGGGGGTTGTAGTGCCCCGATCAGCCGTTCCCCCACGGCGCTAGTTGCGGTGCTGAAGAGCCGCTCCCCTCGCAGCAGGAGTAAAGGGCAGAGTAGCCGTTCCCCTCACTGCAGTGATTTGCTCCCGGTGCTGGCACATGCAAAGAGGGAATAAGTTGAAGTAAAACTATACGTCCTACATGGATATACGTAATAATGAAGAATGCAAAAATGAATAAACTCTTTAAGAACCTATTGTCAAAATAAACAGTTTATGTTTGATTGACAATTATGAAGAAACCATTGTGAAGAATACCAGAATTGAGACATTTTGGGCAACTGCTGTAACTGTAAGACTCCTTACCATAACTCCCACCCAAAACCGTAAGCCTAAATATACCCCTAACCCTAATCAGAGCTGTAAACTTAAACTAAACGCTGTCCTTTAGCATAACTCTAAGCTTAAACATAAGACTATCCCTAAAAATAACCCTGTCCCTTACCCTAACCACAACCTTACACCTAACTGTATTTCTAATTCTGTCCTTTACCATACTTATTTTTTATACATAATCCTTACACTACATTAACCCTTCAAGCAGCCCACCCCTTAACCTAACTGAGATCCTCCAGTACTGAAATCGTTAAATGAGAATGTGTTTAATACATTTTCTACAAAATTTGAGTTTCACTTTTCTTTAATTTTCTTCGTTTTCTGGCTTCTTGAACTGTATCTTCATTTTCAATAAATGTTGCCCTGGATAGGGAGTACACACTACTTTGAATATATTTATATGTTTAAAAGCAGAATAAATTGCTTTAAACATGTGCATCGGTGTACAGAGGAAAAACACGTTCTTTTGAATGTTTGTGTGTAGTAGTGTCGAATTGCTTTGAAGGTAGGTATGTATTTTTAAAGTGGTACACGTGAAATGCACATGTAAATGTATTAAAGTCGTCAGTAACTACTCTAGTTTTGTTTTTTTCAAACTGTGTCCTCTTTCTGTAAACATTGGAGCTTACTATAATAGTGCTGACCAGGTCACTGGGCTGCTTCATGTCCAGGTTTAAGATATTGTTTTTCCTCTCCAGCCCCAGGCTGCTATAGTTCTAGTAGGGGCAGTTTAATGAGTTTGACTTGAGGCAATAAATGAAGTCCACAATCTTTGCATCTTATTAGGGTAAGCTTAGGTTAATAATGTTCGATCAGTACTTGATTTCAGTTTTGGGATAATTATATCAAATTACCAAAATAGTTTGAGGCGTAATCTAAATAATAAGGCTTTATATGATAGTTAGGTTGCAGATCTTATCCCTAGTCTCATTTGCTTGTAAACAAGCTGTGCCACTCAGCTGTAAGTGTGACGAACAAACTTCTGAGAGACCATCCTATTTTTGTCTTGTTTTACCCGCAGTTTTTCACAAGTTGACTAGCACCCACCTATATCCTGCACGAATAAGAACGGTCATTAACATTAATTGGAAACTTGACCAATGAGTTCAGATCTAATGATTTCTGATCGAGACTTCTAGTTGCAGATTCCTCACCTTTTGAATATTCCCCAGGCATCAGACTGGATCTGATTGTGGTTGTGATGAGGTTTCTGAAAGGGCTGCAGCATCTGTTTCCCCCTTCTCCTTTTGTGAACCTCCAATGGAATCTCAATCTGGTCCCTATATATTTAATATGTACTCCATTCAAACTGCTTCATAGCTGTCCTGTACGGCTCCTCACACTCAAAACTGTGTTCATTGTTGCCATCACCTCAGCACAGTGTGTATGTGAGCTTTAGGCTCTGTGTCCATCCACCTTACACCACCTTCTTACCAGATAATCTGGTTCTGCAAACTAGGTCATCCTTTCTGCCAAACATTGGGACGCTGTTCCATGACGGTTAAACCCAAGGGCAGCTCCTCGCTAAGGTGGAGGAGCGTCGCCCCCCTGCCTTGAAGCAGGAAAAAAAGGGAAAAATAAAATGATGATAACTTAATGTTATCATTTTATTTTGTCCTCCTGCTGCCGCAGCTGTGCGTGAGGGGGCATGGCTGCAAAGCAGGAGAGGAGTGTTAGGTTAGAACCCTTCTAAGAGCGCAATGACTGTTTGGTTAGCCCTCTCCGGCCGCACAAACCAGTCATGGGCACTTTGCCTGTTCTCCTTGCAGGCTGCATTACAGCCTGCGTGGAGAAAATGCCCACCCCTCCAGCCCCTGGCTGAGCACTTCGTCACGGTGCTCAGACCAATCACAACGCTGCATTGCAGTGCTTTGATTGGTCAGGGGAGCCTGGCAGTGTTTCCTGAGACATGGGACCCGGTGGCAAGGTAAGTGTATTTGATTTTTTTATTTTTTATTTAACTTGGTGCCCCACGCGCCTCCTCCCCCCCCCTCCCCTCCTCCCCCCTCCCCTTCCCCGTGAGCCTTGCCAGCCGCCACTGGTCAAACCACAATCTGCTGGCGTTCTATGCTCGGCCTCACCCCTCTATGGAAGAGGAGAGACTCCACTGCTTGGACCCCAAAAGAGCGCTGAGCTTCTACATAGACCGTACCAAACACCACCGGGTTTACTTTCAGCTCTTTGATGTTCACCGGAGTGAAAAAAAGCAAGGATGTGCAGAAGCGTACCTTCTTCCACTGGATCGTGCTCTGCATTAAAATCTGCTGTGCACTGGCAAAGAAACAGCCTCCAGAAGGACTGCATCCCATTCCACCAGGGCCAAATCAGCTACCACTATTAGCTCGCAGAGTCCATGTCCTAGACATCTTCCAAGCAGCTACATGAGTCGCTCTATATGTTCACGAAGCACTGTTGTCTGGACAGACTAGTTCACCAGGAAGGGCACTTTGCCCGCTCGACTCTGCTCCTGCGGGCTCGGACAGTCTCAAAAGCAAATGACGTCAGCGTGCAGGAGTGTCGCCTATATGGGCCCCTCATATTTCCTGAGCAGAACAGCCTCAGTGCGGTGCCACATGGTGCCACCTTCCGGTGTGCAGAGATGCAATGAAAAGAATTCTGGATCCGGTCTGACGCCTGGAGAATATTCAAAAGGTGAGAATCTGCAGCTAGATAGTCTCTACCAGAAAGAGCATTAAAGAAGGTAAGTAACTTGTTCGTCTTGCTAAGAGAATGAACTATTAGAAGCATGAGGTTTCCTATGCCATTTGCCAACCTTGTAGCCATTGGCAAAAATACAATTACCACTCCGCGCAAGTTCAGGAATGGAACACAATTGAGTCTGCACCAACGGCAGGGAGAGGGCTGCATTGATATATCACATTTGCAGGCTTGCATATGTCAGACTGGGCACGCATAGAAGGCCCAATTAAAGAGCCACATTAAGATGGAACAGGAGCTTCCTGTGTGAGCTCCTATGGGCCAGGATTAACTTTGGTGAAAATCCTGCACATGGCCTGACCATCATCCCACCAAAACCACTGGATGAAACTGAAAAGACTGAATCTGCACTGAAAAAAATATTAGACTCACCCAGGAGCCTGCCACTGATGACTTACCTGCAAGAGGTCACCTCGGAGCACTTCATGCGAACGCAGCAGTGTAGGACTTGTGGAATAACCTCTGCCGATGAGGGATTACCTACAATGCTGCCCAGATCAAAATCGGAGAACTGAAGTGAGGCTGCTGGTTCTTCATGCCATCACCGGAGAGGGTGAATCTGAAACCCCTCTGCCCCCGGGTACGGGGGGCTCCACTGTCCTGACGGCTTCAGGTCAGAGTGGGCCACTGGTTAGCTGCGCCACGACGGTTCCGCGCAGGGTCACTCTTGGTCGCCGATGAATGTGAACCTGCCAGGAACTCCCGAACCTGGCGGAGCAGGTTCCATATTTGTAGCCCTTACCGAGCCCCTCCCTTCTTGGAGGTTTTCCTCTCTCAACTAAGAGCCCGTTGGAGGTCTGTGGCCTCTGTTGGGAAAGAAAGATTCCGACTGGTTCCGGTGCCATGTGGTGAGGGGCAGGGCTACGATCCTGCTCTCAGAATGGAGAGGCAATGAAGATCAGGATCGTGTTTCTCTGGCCCTGTTGGAGAGGCTGCAGAGTCTCTAAAGTAGTGACTAATTTTCTGTGCCCTACACGGTGTCCCCCGTGGCGCTGGCCTCTTCCAGCGCAGGAGTATAACTTGTATTCCTGCTTCATGCCCCACATTCCCTGGAAGCCAAGAGCACCTGTCCATCGGGATCCCGGTTGCTATGTCTGTTAAGCTGGATACAGAAGTCCATCTTGAAAGTTGAGTCTCCATCTTAGAGGTTTTCCTCAGTGCACTGTAATAATAGAAAGAGGACTACCTAATCCCCTCTACAAGAAATAAAGAGGACCCTTCTGGTCTCAGACCTTACCTCCACAGGATAGAAGAAACTAAAACCAAAAGAGGACTACCCAAGCCTCCAGAGCAGTAGCCATCTTGGATCAGGCAACTGCTCGCCAGTTCATTTCCACTGTTTTACCCCTCTAAGTCTCCAGTGTCTGCATTAACTATCAATCTAAGATACCCACCCCTCTCATAAGAGAAATCTGAAGAAATAGAGTAAATTTCATTTACTGATCTAAAGAGAAAAAAAACACCTCTTTTACTCATATTCATGTCTTGAAATGCTGAGCGACCTAAAGGGTCCCGTGACTTTCTCTCCGCTCTCATTACTCATACACCTAGGTCCCCCGGGCCCGCTTCTAGGAGTTTAACTAGTAGTACTCACCCTGCGTGTACTCATCGCACTAGTGCTAACACCAATGCCTGCCTCTACAGCACCCCACTCCCCTACGTCATTCCACATGAAGCCACTTGGCCCGAACTCTTTCTACATCTCCTACCCCCCGAACCTCTCAGCTGCCGCTTACAAAAAATTCAAATATCCTGAAACACTCATAATAGATCTATACTACAGTTCTTCCAAAGGTCAAGAGAAAACTGATCTCATCTTCTACACTACCCGACCTGCAAAATGAAGTTCAATCCTTTCAAACTACCTTCACATAATCAAAACCTCTAACATACCAAACGGCCGCATATTGACGATCTCAAACTCTACCATGTTAAAAGGCAAGGCCACCATAACTATCTACAGAAACGGAATTGTACTGATTCAAGCCATTGATGCCAACTTGCGCTCCTTTGAATCCATATTCCTCACAATTTGCAAGGCTATCTCCAACGCAGACAAGTTCCCCCCCCTTCAACACAACCTCCCACACAGGTTCCCACGCAAGAAGTCATCCTCACAAGTCGCTCCAGAATTTTCAACTCTACCACCACCACATATTCTGAGCACGCCTTCTCTCTCACTGAGCCGGATACCAACATCACACTTAACAACACCATAAACCCTTGCACCCAGAATGCTGACGCACAAGTTACTAACTTGTGTAACGATATATCTGTAAGAGACAGTAGTTAGTGACAGATTCCTTACCTTAGAATATCCCCAGGCGTCAGGCTGGATCCGGAAAGTTTTTGCGTAGCAGTACCCTTGCGCGTCGGTAGGCGGCGTCGTGCGGCTCCGCGTCAGTCGTCGGCGTCGTGATCGCCGGGATGACGTCGCGGGCAGTACTTAGACGCCGCCCCTGCGCGCAGACGTCAGTTCTGTACACGACTTTCCGCGCCAGGAACGCAGAGCCATGCAAGAAGCTGACACAGGTGTCTGAAAATACTAGGGCCCTGAAAGGGATGTCCTTAACCCTAGAAATCAGTTCGCAGAACGGGGAGGATGGGTGGGGCGGTAGAATCTGTCACTAACTACTGTCTCTTACAGATATATCGTTACACAAGTTAGTAACTTGTGCATCTGAAAGAGACACGTTAGTGACAGATTCCTTACCTTAGAATAGATACCCCAGCAATACCAACCCGGTGGTGGGTCTGCGAACAAAGATCAGACAAGGAAGTCCTGGAGGATAGAACGGCCAAAGAAGCCGTCCCTCCCGGACCTGACTGTCAAGGCAGTAATGTTTTGTAAACGTGTGCAGCGAGGCCCACGTAGCTGCCTGACAGATAACCAGCAGCGGAACACCGCGGCCCAAGGCCGTGGTAGCAGCCGTTGCCCTGGTGGAATGGGCACGCAGCCCAACAGGAGGCTCCTTCTTAGCCAAAGAATAGCAGGTCTTGATGCACAAGGTAACCCAGCGGGAGATGGTTCGGTTTGTGCACCGCCCGACCTTTTTGGCGCCCACGTAGCCAACAAAGAGCTGGTCATCCACCCGGAAGTGTTTTGTGCGGTCGATATAGGAGAGCGCACGTTTTGGGTCCAGACGGTGGAGCCTCTCTTCCTCTCTGGAAGGATGCGGAGGCGGAAAGAAGGTAGGCAAAGTGATGGTCTGCCCAATGTGGAAGGCAGTAACCACCTTTGGCAAGAAGGACGGACGCGTCCGAAGAACAACCTTGTCTGGATGAACAGACAGAAAGGGAGGTTTGCAAGATAGAGCCTGGAGCTCACTCACCCGCCGAGCGGAGGTGATGGCCACCAGAAAGGCTGTCTTCAGAGAGAGAAGACGAAGAGGACAATTATGTAGAGGCTCAAAGGGAGCGCACATTAAAAAGGTAAGAACCAAGTTCAAGTCCCACTGAGGCATCACAAACGGAACAGGAGGGAAGAGGTGTCTAATGCCTTTTAAGAACCTGTTAACAACAGGGGACTTGAAAAGGGAGGGAGCCTGAGGAAGGCCGAGATAGCACAAGGATAACCCTTGATGGTACCCAGGGCAGAACCCTGTTGGGCCAGAGAGAGAAGGAACAGAAGGACCTCAGAAAGAGGGGCAGAAAGGGGATTCACAGCCTTTGCTGTGCACCATGCCACAAATTTGTTCCACCTGCAGGCGTATACCACCTTAGTGGAGGGACGCCTGGCTGCCAGAATCACATCACAAACTTCGGGAGGCAAGTCGAAAGGAATCAACTGCCGCCGCTCAATCTCCACGCAAGCAGGTGTAGACTGGACAGGTTCGGGTGGAGGACCGTCCCCTGCTGCTGCGACAGAAGATCCTCCCGAAGAGGCAGACGGATCGGGGATCTACGCTCATACTGAGTAGCTCGGGATACCAAACTCTTCGAGCCCAGTCCGGAGCCACAAGAATGACTTGGGCCCGGTCGTGCCGAATCTTCTTTAACACTCTGGGTAGAAGTGGTATAGGCGGAAAGGCGTACAACAGACCGCAACTCCACTCGCGACGAAAAGCGTCGCCGAGCGAGTGCCGCCTTGGAAATTCCAACGCGCAGAACCGATGACATTGCGCGTTCTCTTCGGTGGCGAATAGATCTAACCAAGGCTCTCCCCATTGTAGAAAGAGTCCTTGCGCCACTTCCGAGTGAAGACGCCATTCGTGATCCATCATGCACCTGCGGCTGAGTTCGTCCGCCCTGGCGTTCAGGGAACCTGCCAGGTGTTGAACCATCAGGAACATGCCCTGATGTTCCAGCCATGTCCAGATGCGCAGAGCCTCCTGACAGAGGGTCCACGACCCCACCCCGCCCTGTTTGTTGCAGTACCACATGGCGGTGGTGTTGTCTGTGAACACCTGCACTACCTTCCCTTTGACAGAGGGAAGGAATGCCTTGAGTGCAAGTCGGATCGCCCGGAGCTCCAGAAGGTTGATATGGAGCCGGGACTCCGCCGGAGACCAGAGGCCTCTGATCTCCGCCTCTCCCATGTGACCGCCCCATCCCAGAAGGGACGCGTCCGTCACAACTGTGTGCTCTGGCTGGGGAAGGGAGAGGGATTCTGCCCATGACCCATTGCCGGTTCGAGAGCCACCACTGCAACTGTTTTGCAGTCCCCTCCGAGATCTGGACGTGATCGGACAGGTTGCCCTGGTGCTGCGCCCACTGGAACTTCAGGTCCCACTGCAGAGCCCGCATATGCCATCTGGCATGATTGACCAGCAGGATGCAGGAGGCCATGAGGCCCAGCAGCCTCAGGGTCATCCGTACCGAAACCCAGGATAAAGGCTGAAAGATCGGAATCATAGCCTGAATATCCCGGACTTGCCGTTCGGGAGGATAGGCCCGAAACTGCGTCGTGTCCAGAACTGCTCCGATGAAAAGGAGCTGTGGAGAAGGAATCAGATGCGACTTCGGCACATTGATGGAGAACCCCAGCGAGTGCAGGAGTTCGGCCGTAGTCTGGAGGTGGGAGACGACTGCCTGGGACGAGCCCGCCTTCAGCAGCCAGTCGTCGAGGTAGGGGAAGACTGAAACCCCTGCCCGGTGCAGATGAGCTGCGACCACCGCCATCACTTTCGTGAACACCCGAGGGGCACTGGTAAGGCCAAAGGGGAGCACGGTGAACTGAAAATGCTTGAGGCCTACCGTGAACCGAAGGTAACGCCGGTGGGCCGGCAGGACGGGGATGTGGAAATAGGCGTCCTGCAAGTCCAACGCTACCAACCAGTCTCCAGGGTCTAGGGCAGTCAAGACCTGAGCTAGGGTGAGCATCTTGAACTTCTCCTTCCGGGAGGAAGCGATTGACGTTCCGGAGGTCCAAGATAGGACGCATGTCCTCCTTGTCCTTTTTGGGCACCAGAAAGTAGTGGGAGTAGCAACCACGCCCTACTTCTGGGGTCGGAACATGCTCGATGGCCCTCTTGGCCAAGAGGGCCGTGACTTCCTTCTGTAGAAGCACCAAGTGATCCCCTGACATGCGGTGGAATTGAGGTGGCATGGCTGGGGGGTGGTCTCGAAGGGGAGGGAGTAGCCCCTTCGGACAATGTCCAAGACCCACCTGTCCGAGGTGATGGGACGCCAGTGGTGAAGGTGATGGCGGACCCTGCCCTCGACTGGCGTGCTGTGCACCTGAAAGGAGGGACTAGGAGGGCTTGGAGGCCGCGGACGGGTTGGAGGTGGTGGCCTGACCCGCACGCTGGTTGCCCGAACCGCCACGGCGGTATCCACGTCCTCGGCCACGCGAAGACGCCTGCTGCGCGGGCCGGTGGCTGGGCTGCTGACGTGAAGGGGCGCCCTACCGTGGCCACGATAGGGGCGAAAAGCAGAAGTTAGCGGAGGGCGTGTAGCAGAAAGGCCCAGGGACTTGGCAGTAGCCCGTGAGTCCTTAAAGCGCTCCAACGCATGGTCTGCTTTGGACCCAAAAGACCGACTCCATCAAAGGGCATGTCCATGAGAGTATTCTGGACATCCCCTGAAAAACCAGTGGTTCTCAGCCAGGCGTGGCGACGCAGCGCCACCGTCGTTGCAACAGACCTGCCCAGCGAGTCGGCGGTATCAAGGCCACATCGTATTGTGTATTTGGCCGCATCTCTTCCTTCCGCAATGGCGCGGGAAAGCAGTGTCTGGACCTCCTCAGAACACTGGGGCAAAACAGTCGCCACCGAATCCCACAAGGAGTGGGTATATCGGCCCAAAAGACAAGCGGTGTTGATGGACCGCAAGCCAGCACTGGAGGAAGAAAAACCCTTCTTCCCAAATTGATCCAGGCGTTTGGATTCCCTATCCGGAGGGGCGGTAGGGAAGGCGGTTTGGGAAGCGGAGGCTTGGACAACCAAGCTCTCAGGAGTGGGGTGGACAGAGAGAAATAGGGGTCGCCCGGAGCTGGGCGATGGCGTCGGGACACGTTCCTATCCACAGGAGCCCCTGAGTTGGGCTTGGACCAGGCGCCCAAAAGAACGTCAGTGAGGGCATCGTTAAACGGCAGCACAGTCTCCGTAGAGGAGGCTGCCGGCTGAAGCACCTCTGTCAAGAGATTAGTCTTGACCGCCACAGTAGGGAGTTGGAGATGTAAGGCTCCAGCCACCCTACGCAACACCGTTGCAAAATTGGCTCCCTCCTCCGAAGCCACAGGAGGAGACAGCATGCCAGTGTCAGGGGAAGTATCTAGACCACTGGCATCCCCTAGGTCCTCTGTCCAGTCCTCATCATACTGACACTGTTGTGCCAGAGGGTCCTCAGACCCCTCCCAGTCCTCCTGGTCCTCCTCAGGTTCAAAATAAGGAGGAGGAGGGACATTTGGGACCCAAGGTCTCATCGGCGCCGGAACCGGCGTCGAGCGACGTCGGTCCGGTTCCATGTCCGGAGCCGGAAGGAACTGGGGGACGACGCCGCCCGGAGCCCCAGGCGGCGTCGAACGGCACCGGAGGCGGAGGCGTGGTCAGGTCGACCGGCGTCGATGGGGGTTGCGGAGCCGGGATCGAGGCCGGAGCCAGGATCGAGGCTGGAGGCACGGGCGACGCCGGGGCCGGAGCCGTCGGCGACGCCGGGGCAACCCCATCAGGGCCCGCGGGGCCCAAAGGCTCACCGGAGGGACCTTGAGGCCCGAAGAGGCGGGCCATGGCCGACAGGAATTCCTGTATTTGGGCCGGATCCGCCCCCCGAACCCGGGAAGGACGGGTATTGCGGGGGCGACTCCACAGGCATGTCCGGGGCCGCGGGGACGGTGCCGGGAGGGGCCTCAGCCGAGTCGCGAGACCGGCGAGGCGAAGTCCTAGAGCGACGATGCTTTTTGGACTTTTTGTGCTTAGACTTACCGGACGACGAAGACTTGGATCCCGACGACCGGTGAGGACTCCGCGACCGACCCCTCGACCTCTCACGCGACCGGGGCTTGGTGTGGCGCGGAGCCGACTGCCGGGCCTCGAGGAGCTTTCGAGACCGCTCTCGCAAAGCTTTCGGGTGGAGGGCCCGGCAGTCGGAACACGACTCCGTGTCGTGGCCTCGGCCGAGGCAGAAGAGACACTCCCGATGCGGGTCTGTGATGGACATCATCCGAGCACAGGCGCCGCAACGTTTAAAGCCGGGCATCCCTACGACACCTTGGAGTCGATTTGAAGAAAACAGTGAAAAAATTCACCAAAAAAGTTAGTAAAAAAATGACTAGGGCACTGCTCTTCCCGGATCTGCGCTTGCTGGCGCGGAAAAAGAAGAACTGACGTCAGCGCGCAGGGGCGGCGTCTAAGTACTGCCCGCGACGTCATCCCGGCGATCACGACGCCGACGACGGACGCGGAGCCGCACGACGCCGCCTACCGACGCGCAAGGGTACTGCTACGCAAAAACTTTCCGGATCCAGCCTGACGCCTGGGGATATTCTAAGGTAAGGAATCTGTCACTAACGTGTCTCTTTCAGATTGCCCACTTAGAAGCAAGTCAGCTATCAGAACTCATCCAAGCAATAACGCCAGTCCATCTCTCCAACCTAGCAATTCTCTCATTAATCCGCCCCCAACCAACCACCACCCCACCCCATCCCTCCATTCCTTGAGAGTAGTCGACCTAACAGCACCTACACACGACAGGCGCAACTTATCCTCTCCCCTCACCAAAGTAGTGACGGATTTAGTACTGTTTCCACACAACACACTCTCTGCACCAGACCCAAGCAGGGAAGTTACGCGCACAGTCTGTTAACCCTGTCCTACACCCTGAGAATCTAGAATACCATACACCTAACTATTTGCAGTTAAACACCTCCACACCCTCCTCTTTTAACCAAATACACGCATTTACTCTAAGAGAGACTTAGTCTTATGGAAAATCAACTCGAGAAACTAATGCTGGGTATCAACAAACTCTTAATGAACCTCAAAACTTCTCCTGACTTTGGTCATTGCTCACTACTCTCCCCTTCCTGGAACTCCAGACTACCCCCTCAGCCATCTAAAACACAGCCAAATAGCTGGATTACAACTCCTCTCAAAAACCGAGCTCACAGACTGAAACAATCAAGCCCCTGGATGTCCCACAATGAGGCAACAGAGCTAGCCCAAACTTATCACATGATACTAACCAGAAAAAAAAAGAACGCACTTCCAAGATTCGGGTGATCACTGGTATCTGGAGAAACTTCATGCTACCTAGGAAAACTGTCAGACCACCTGCACACCACACTGATATCCACAGGGCGCCCCCCCTCTCAGAAGCACAATAACACTAGAAATATCAACTGCTTGTTCAAACTGTAGATCCACTTCCAAACATGTAACTGAATTGGCTGAAGCCATCCTCACCATGACAGATATTGCATTCATCACAGAAACTTGGCTTAATGAATCATCCTACCCGATTCTTGACCTACTAGTCCCTCCTGGGATCTCAATCATCAAAGAAGACAAAAAAGGATCACCAAGGCGGTGGTCTAGCCATAAACCACAAGAATACCATTACAATGATGGAAACAGTCACGCCCACCTACAGCACTTTTGAATATCTTAGCACTACTATAATGATGAAAAAACAAAACAACAAATTGCCACCTCTCCTGGCAACACTCTCTCCTTCCATGAACACCTGTGAGACCTGGTAACTCACTGCTCACTCTCCAGTGCCAATAACATACTCCTAGGTGACTTCAACCTCCATTGGAATGATGAGAAAAACTCACTAATCCAATCCTTAAACGAACTCTTACTCAACAACAACCTTAACACTGCAAAGAACAAACCCATACCAGAGGCTCAACCCGTGACGCCATTATAGCTCAGGACAAGGTGATGACCATTAATAACATCCTCCCTGTCCACAGGTCGAACCACCATATCATTCTGTTCCATTTGAACCAGGCTGAGCCACACACCATCCATACTAAGAAAGATCTCCAGTGGAATAGAAACATAAGCCAAATTCCCCTAACTGCTCTGGAAGGAAGAATGATTTCTCTACTTCCCCCAACGACAGATAACCTGTCAACGAATGAACTCACAGCCTACTTTAACTCTAAGATGTCAGCCGTCCTAGACCAAGTAGCCCCTCTGAAACTAAAAAGGATTAGAGACACCCCCTTGAGGTCCTGGTTTAACAAAGACCTCAATACAGAAAGAAGGCAACTTAAAACGCAGGAAATATAAAAATCACATCATGAAAGAAAAAGAAGCCTTTTTCGTAGCGCTCTAGACAATGCAATAAACCACTGAAAAACCTTTTTAATATCATAAAAGACAGACTTCCAAACCACCCAAAACAGCCCCTCAGGTCTCCAAAGAACGGTGTGATGAATTTGCTAAATTATTTGATGAAAAAATCACGATGATGAAGTCCTCTCAAGCCACACTCAAGCATCTACTGAAATCACCCCCCCAAACTAAATATGATGGAAACCCCCCCTTGCTTTCCTCTGACTCCCAAGTAGTTATCACCCCTTCTGAGATCGATGACTGCAACCAAAACCTAGGATCCCCCTCTACCACCAAAAGCTGGAAAGTATTCAACCCACTCATGGAGCTGGACATCTCTAAATTAATTGCGAATTCAAAGCCTGCCTCCCACTTTGCAGACCCCCTCCCGGACTCCCCGGCAAAATAAATCTTAATTACGTCACTACCCCCCTCTGGGCGATAATAATAAACAGCTCCCCAAGTACTGGGATTATGCCAGTGTGCCTAAAATTAGGCCAAGTCACTCCACTGATAAAAAACAAAACAAAAAAAAACTGGATCAGACCCTGATGACCTCAACTTCAGGCCCGTCTCCAACATTCCCTTCCTGTCTTAAATTCTTGAGAAATGTGTTCTACTCCAACTCAACCAGCACATCGGCACCAACAATCTCCTGGACTCACACCAATCGGGCTTTAGAAAGAGTTGTAGCACAGAAACAGCTGTACTAAATATAGCAGATGACATCCACAATCTCTGGATGCTGGTCGATACTGCCTGCTCATCCTCCTTAGACCCATCAGCTGCTTTCGACACGGTCGACCATAAGCTTCTTCTAAAAACACTCAAACAACGGATTGGAACGGACAGCCTGGTTCTGCAATGGTTCACATCATTTCTTCACACCTGCTCTCGAATAAAAATAAACAGCGCAACTTCAGATACCTCTGCTATAACCAGCGGTGTTCCCCAGGGTTCAGTTCTCTCACCTACACTCTTCTATATCTACATGGAGCCCCTCACTACCATAATCAAACAAGCAAACATCCCCTTCCACATCTATGTGGACAACATCCAGCTTTACCTGAAAATATCCTCTCTAGATGACATGCGCCGACTGACTGATACACTAGCAAAACTCCAAAACTGGCTATCACACAACCACTTGAAACTCAACCAAGAAAAGATGGAAATTCTTCTCCTCTCCAACAACAGACAGACCCCACACGCCCAAAAGTGGCTAAAGCTTATCAACTCTCTCTCAACTGCAACCTATCCTATCCTCCCTCCGAAGGACCTCAAAACTGCAGCACAAGCCCTATTTGTGTCCAGGTTAGACTACTGGTACGCTACCCTCACAGGCACAGCAAATTCCCAGTTAGTCCCCCTGAGAACCACTCTAAATGCAGCAGCAAGGATGCTCACTGGAGCCAAAAGGCATGATCACATCTGCCTCTCCCTGAAGGATCTAAAGAGGCACCCAATTGAAGCTGTCACTTCAAAACTGCTTGTCTCAACCCACAAAGTCTTTCACACTGGTAAACCAGCATACTTGGCAGCCAAACTAACTAAGGCAGGTCAGTCAAGAAACCTCAGAGGCACCAGCACCCTACTTCTCATACCCCCAAAGAAACCTAAACAAAAAGCCCTGGCTCGCCCCTTCTCGGGCAATGCCCCCAAAATCTGGAACTCCATACCAGTAGATCTCAAGACCAACCCCTCCTTCATGATCTTTAAGAGGCAACTAAAGGATCTCATCCTCAATCGCCGCCTTAACCCTCTGGACAGTAAATCATAACCTGCTCAAGATATAAATTGTTGTGTTTCTCTCACCACCAATCCAGTTATAACGCTTGACTTTGGTATTTACCTTACTGCGGTCTGATATTATGGCCTGTATAAATGTTGTAAAGCTCTCCGATACCCTCGGGTCTTTCCAGCGCTATATAAAACTCTGTAAATAAATGAACAAATAAAGTCCTCTACTTGCTAAGAGATAGTTCCAATACCTCTAGTTTGCTAGCAATAACTGCAGCATTGTGCTCTCTTTCTCGCCTTACAAGATTACCAGTGTCACTACATTCTGTGACTTACAATGTTTAAGTTCTGGTTTGACTGGAGCTGTCGTTGGACCTTATCCAATCCACAGAAAGAGCTATAAGAAATACTACTAAGGTAGATGCTTTGGTTCCCCAACTTGTTATTTTTCCTTCCTACAGCATTTGATTTGGCAAAGGCGGTGTCCTTTCAGTGAAAGTGTTTGTTTTGCTTTTTCATAAAGCCTTTGCTCAATACAGTGGGCCTGGGTTGATTAAGAAGGCAAGCCAATGATAAAGGTTGTATGTTTTATTGGCCCATTGGGAAAAATTATGTCAGATTCCATAAGTCTGACCTGCTTGTTATGAAAAGTTGATGCCAAGGTACTATACCTGACCTATTTATTGTGATGCTAATAATAATAAGCCTTAGGAGTATATTGTTATCACACTTATGAAATCTTTACACGATTATATTACATGGAATCTCACCGAATACTTTAGTAGGCAAGGGTATTGGTGTTGCTTACCTCATTTGAAATCCTGACGATCTGTTTGCACTGTTCACCCTTCTTGGAAGGGGCTGTGTTTGCTTAGCTAACTTTATGTTCTGTGTGTATGTGTAATTGCATTATTTTATTTAGCTGTTTTAAAAACAAAAAGAAAAATTCTGATCATATACATATCGATCCCAAAGTGTGTTACCCAACAGTCTAAAACTGGGTGACATATCGCCCATGCTCAAGACACCAAAAGCTGACCCTAAAATCCTTATAAATTTCAGACCCATCACAAACCTCCCCTGGTTACGAAAAGCCATTGTAAAATGTGCCGCTCTCCAACTAAACAAACAAATAAGCAACAGTGACATACTTTCCAGTATCTAATCCGGTTTCAGGAAAGGCTACAACACCAAAACTACCAGTATGAAAATACTAGACAACTTTTCCTGCATCCTCAATGAAGGGAAAGTCTGCCTTTTGTTCCTCTTGGACCTATCAGCTCCCTTTGACACAGTGGACCATAATTTCCTCCTCAGGGCACTGGGTCTTTGAGTGACAGTACTAAGCTGGTTCTGCTCCTTGCTGATGGGCAGGTCCCAGGTCAGTAAAATTGGATAATTACGCCTCAGTAGCGTCTTGCAAGGCTCCACCTCTCCACAGTTCTATTTTACTCTGTATGGGAAATTGCTCAAGCTACTTCTAAACAATACTTACCTAAAACCCTATCAACATACTGTTGACACACATAGCTGTATTTAAAATGATCAGCGGTACAAGTCTTGCACACAGTACTAAAAGGCACTGAAATAATTCAAGGATGGGTGGACTCCCACTGTATGGAAATAAACCATTGAAACAGAATTCCTCTTAATCTCCCCCATATCCTCCTCCAAAATTAATCCTACTCTTATCACTGAAATATCCGAATTATGGTTCAAACCAGCTCCGTACAACACAGTCAAATCTCTTGGTTTAATGCTGGACTATAAACGTTCTTTTTCAGCACAAGTAAATACAATCGCATAATATGCCACTTCCACCATCTTAAGAAGATCTAACAATATCTCTCCTATGACCAACTAAGACTAACAGCCTATGCCGTAATCATCTCAAGAATTGACTATGGCAGTGCCATCCTAGAATAAATTGAGCCTTCAATATTAGCTCCACTGAAAGCCATCTTCCATTCCGCTGGCCAGACTCATCTTGGAGAAAAAACTATAGAAATACCTAAATTTAAGTCTGCTTTAGCACTGGAGCAATCATTTTCTGGTTGGCACCTAGTTTTTGAACTCCTTTTCCTTTTGACCTAAGACTCAGCCATTACATCCTATCTTTATGCAAAGGCTTCAAGTCCTACCTCTTTAAATCTTACCTCTGCGGTGATTAAACAAGCTTCTCAGCAGCCCACACTGGACACCATCTTTAATGCTACCCTCTTGTGTTTTCCTGCTGTTGTATCTGAAGAGACTACATGGATTCAGCTGTTAATGTTATTGACCTCACCCATTCTACCGTCCTCTCTCCTGCCTCTCTCACCGCCTGTTTTTTCTTGCTGTTCCTCGACATACTAATGTAACGGTTTGATTCTCTGTAAAGTTCCTCAACACCTGTCTGGTGACAAGGCGTTATATAAAAACTTCTTTTAAATAAATACATTTAACTGCAGATTCCTCACCTTTTTGAATTTCTCCAAGTGCCAGAACTTTACCAATTGCTCTTACACAATGATGGGTAGCACCATTGGACCCAGCAGCAGCATCCTAACGCCTCTGGACAGGATGGCATGGAGAAATACATAGATGCCAACCGTGTACATGGAAATTAATTTGTTTTTTTTACATTTTGTCTGTGCCTTTTGATGCAGATCCAGAACTTCACTCCCAATGTTTTTCTCTGTATCCTTTTGATCCTGAAATTCTCTGTTTTGAAAACGGCATGGTAGAGAAGTATCTCCACTGATCACTACATGCTTTAAAACATGCTGCAACTGCAGGAAACTGATGTCTGTGCTGTATAGAGTTCCAGCATGAAGCACTGCAACAATGCTCCAGATGCACTTGAAGGCCACTAGGTTGTGCAAGGAAAACTGTAAGTCATCATGCGCAATAAAACTGGGCTTTTCGCACTCCGTCTCTAGTGTGCTCCTGCTCAAGATCCTGATCCAAGTAGTATCCTTGGGTAAGTCAAAGATGAAGTCAAGGCAAGTCTCTTCATAATCATAAAAAAATCCAAACTGGACTCCTTTCCCACATTTTCACTGCCAATCCAGGGAGAATTTGCTGTCTGTTGGCACTCGAAGAACCTGCCTCCACCACAATTGCCTGACTCTGAGCCCATTTCTAAACTTCTCCTGTCATGAACAGTTTCCCTGGCTGTTGTCGACCCTGTTGGAAGGCCACACTGCTGCTGTTTTAGACTAATCAGGGTCCCTCTAAAATGCCATGCTTATGACTACAATATCTATAACGATAAATAGCATCCAAAAGCGAAATGTAATCTAACCAATTAATGATAATACATTTATAGTCGTCTCAATAAAAGTGGTAAGGGTGAGGTGATATGTAGTCTCATTTTTAAGATTTATAACATTTGTAATTGCTTCTGTTTTATTAAGGCTGCAGGCCTGAGCATTGCATTTGGTGTGCAAGTTTGGTTTGCATGGCGGTAATGTGAGTTTTTTTTATTGTGCTCCTCACCTTTACTTGCAAATTACAGGGCTTTTTTGGTTTTAGTATTTATACATAACTGCACTTTAACTTTGGATTTTTAGGTGAATCCGAGTTTTTTTAAATAAATATGTTGATGTGTTCTAGCCAAAGTTACGTATAACTTAAACTTTTTATTGTGTGGGTGCACATGCGCGCAAACACACGCACGCACGTGCACACACACACTCACTCACCCTCCTCTACTGGAGGTCGCTAGTAGGTAGTTATAGTTAGGACCTAGGTTCCATAGGAATAGCGTTTTTTGACTTGGCTATAACTTTGGCTAAGTTTGACCAATCTTCATGTAATGTTCCCAAAAAAGTGTCCGCTACACAAGACTGGATGCAGAGTTTCAAGTTACTTCGAAACACCCTGTTGCCTTCATCTGTAAAGTGCACTCCATTATTTCTATAAATTCCATGCATGTCAAAACACTGATTGTTTTTATAAATACAGCCCATGCGATGGTCCCTGAGGAATGAAGAAACAGTTTTATTAACATGTTTCCTGCCTTTGTCAATCTGCAGACAGAATAGATTTGACCACTTCCATTTCGGTCTTTGGCATATATTTGAGTACACCAAGACAGTGTGAGGGAAAAGCGACATCAGTTCTGCAAAGGTTTCTTTCATTAGAATTTCCAGCCCTACCCCAGTCAGTGTGCCTAGGTCATTGCCACCACAGTGCACAATCATGAGGTGAGGAGCTTGGGAATCCACAATGGATTTAACCAAACCCAGCAACTGATGAAACTTTAACCCTCTCTGGTCAAACCAAGTAATCTGCACATTTGGCAAACCCAAGTCCCTGTCAATACCTCCCTTTTTTGCAGTCTGTTTAGTTTAGCCCCATAGATATAGATGTGGCCCACAATCCATACTCTAAGCATTTTGAAGTGAAGGAGCAATAGTGGTCAGGAGAAGGCTGGATCTGAATGAGGTAGTTTTCCAAAGAAAAAGCAGTTAAAATGGAGGTGTTTTAAAAAAAAAATATATATATATATATATATATATATATATATTTATTTATTTAATTGGATGCTGTCATCATGAAAGTGAATAAAATTAGGTAATGTGTTAGATGCCTCAGGAAGAAGTCTTATTATTGGCTGTTTAAAAGAAAGAAATGTAATACAGACATTGATATGCTTTGGAATCTGTGGAGTAAACCACACTTGTTATATCTCCTTTAGAAGTAGCATGTTCCTTCTAGAACTGCAGTGAACTTGTGACCTACTGGTTCCACTGGGTTGTTAGGTTCACTGAGCTAAATGTATATTGGGGGGGGGAGAAGGGTGTTAAAGAGACAGAACATTTTTTTAAATGTTGAGGAGTGATGACCCAATTTAAGTTATGGCAAGCTTTATTTTCCAAATCAGGACTATGTAATAAACTGTTGTGTAATATTTAAATTTTAGCAAAATGAAGCTAGGTATAGGTTTGAACTCCCATTTTTGTTTCGCGATTTCTCTGCGATCATCGCAAATACATTGCGAAATAGGTAGGAATCTCTTTTTGAAAGGGAGGGCAAGGGTTAACGGATACTAACCATTCACAAGTGGAGAGAGATATAGCAGTCTAAAATGAAAGACATGATTTAATTTGCTGCCTTTCTCATGATCACGGAGTGCAAAGTTGAAGAGGTTGCCATTTCATGGTTGCTTTGTATGAGAGTGGTGTACCATTCCTGTGCTTGGTTTTTACAAATCCTAACAGTGTCAAAACTATCCAGAAAGAGCAAAAACAACAATATAATCTACAAACTGATTTCACTGGTATGTACATAACCTTTTAATCCTTTATAAAAAATTACATTAGAAATGAAGATGTATATGGGAGTTTGATAAGAGTATCACAGTGATATGAAAAAGTATATCAGATGAACTATCTATTAGAGTGCATGTGTATAAAAGGTTAGTGGTGAATGTTTTGGAAAGTAAGAGAAAGATGAATTAGTGCCTCTATTGAAAAATAACAGTATAGTATTGTAGGAAGTTACAATGAGAAACTAAGAATGTTCTAAATGTCTAAACATGTGCTGAAGAGATACAGCTGTCATTTACATTCTGGGAGTTGTAGTACTTTTAGTAAAATTTTTAAACAGGAGTAGTGTAGTCACAAATAAAAGATGAGAACATGTCTGCCTGTATATGAATTAGAAAGAAGTAATAGTTGGGTATGTATTGGGACGTGTTTGTCAATGTGTTTTTAAACTTATGTGACTGCTTTGCATATGCTTAGATGGTTAGATATGGTTCTTGTGGTTGCAAATAGCTATATATGGTGGGACTTTTGAGTTTACTTAAAGATGCAGAGAGGTATATATATTTGGAAAGATGGCTTGAAGGTGTACATCTATTTAGAAATCGCATATATGTTTACATGGTGATCTATGTTCACTAAGGCTGATGAAAATTTCATGTATATGGTGAGGGTGGTGTTTTTTCTTTAAACATAGTTTGTGTAAAATTGAGAAGGATTAATAGTGTAGAATGCCTCCAGTTTTTTTCCTAGATTAATTTGGAGTGTAACTTTTGTTTGGAAAATGCTGAATATGTTTTAGAAGAATATATCTCTTTACATGGAATGCGCTACAACGCATCCCATTACAACGCGGTCGTTACAATGACTGCGTTGTTACAACGCAAACCATTACATCTCAAGTTGTTACAACGACTTGCTGTAGGGGGCGCCCTGGACTTAGGAATAGTATATTTTACTATTCCTACTCCAGCTTGTGCAACAGCAGGGAAGGTGTTGGATTGTAAATCCAAAACCTTCTGCCCCCTACAGTATGTAATGTTTTGCGTTGTAACAACGCGGTCGTTGTAACGACCGCGTTGTAATGGAATGCATTGTAGCGCATTCGATGTAAACAATGTCTCCCGTGTTAGAAGCAGAAGAAGTATTTGAGTAATGATGTAGCTATACCATTCACAAAATGTTTTGTGCTTTGAAATTTTTTTAAATGTTGTTTTCCGTTTTAGAAACTTACTGATTCATGTGCATGGTCAGTAACAAAGCTATGTATGCTCCTATAGAGCCATGTATGCAATTATATACCAAGTGTGATATCTAGACTTCACTCACACATAGATCAGTAGAAAAACATGTATACAGTAAAACAGGTAGTTTGATACTGACAGAAGGAGATAACCAATGAGTCAGATATATAGTTACAACTGTTATATATCTAACAGTAATGAAGCTACTTTCACAGTCAGTCAGGCAGTATTCAGGCACTCATGCAATCACCCAACCACTAGTGAGGCAGTCATCAAATCAGTGATTCATTTTTCATGGAGTTATTCAATTACCTAGACACTACACATATACTCTTCGAATCAGGCAGGCAGAAATTCTGTAGTGATTGAGCTATGGAGGCACTAGCTATACATTCATCTAATCACCCAGACACTAACCATTTACTTATGCAATTAACAAGGCTGTAACTGTGCAGTCATTGTAACACTTGCACAGAAAGTATGCAGTCATTTAAACACCCACTTACAACCCATGCAGTCAATGAAATACTGGGGCACATGCATGAACTCATGTAAACACTCAGGTACTACTCATGCACACACTCGGGTACTACTCATGCACTCGTCTAATTACGTAGAGTGCCATTGTAGTAAACCTGTTATCCATCCAGCAGCTATGCACTCATTTAATTACTGAGGTAATACTCCTGTACTAATACAGTCACCACAGCAGTACACTTACTTTCATCTAATCTCTCAAGGTTTAATAATGGAGTCTTGCAATCACTCGGACACTAGTCATGCACACATGTAATCAGCCAGGCACTACTGATGCACTAATTCAATTATCCAGGCACTACCCATGTAGTTATCTAAACACCAGGCACTATCTGTTCACTGAACCAAAAGCACATGGGCAGCAGCCATGTCGTCATGCAATCACTGAAACACTACTCACAATCTGCTAGGTGCTATGCATGTACTTAAACAATCATGTATGCACTATCCATGCACTCTATGAATTGCCTATATACTATCTATGCACTCCCGCAATCATCCAGGCACTAAAGCTGCACTCATTTAATCATCCAACTACTGTCTACCCATGTATTGAATTATTGAGCCATTAGTCGTGCCCTTATCTAATCATTCAGGTACTACTCATGCACTCCTCCAAACACCCAGATAGTAGTGATATACTCTTCCAAACATGCAGGCAGTAAGTAACTATGCAGATATGGAATGAACCATGGAGTTCTGATATACTCTGAATCATCTAGGCAGTACCTGTATCCTCAAAGAATCACCTAGTTACTATCTATGCACCAATTCAATCATCCAGGGAGTATTCAACCACAAACACATGTTTTTATATGTTTTACTGAGGAATATGTAGTCTTTTAAAACCATCTGGTTAATTATATATGCAAGCTGTGACACACTCTTTGCATGTAGTTGGAAGAATTAGTGAGGTATATGCTTTGATAGAGATTGTTAAATGCACAGTTTCAGAAAATTTAAATCTGATACATTTAAGTATAACAGTACTAAGATAGTAAATAGACTACTAACACTGTGATAGAGGCATTCAACAGCACCTATGTTGTGTTTTCGTATTTATAGTGTTGAGACACTGTATGTACTTGTACACTTGGGGCTAAATTTAGGAGACAGTAATGCAGTGAGGAACCGCAAGCTATTTGGCTGTGCCATACTGCATTACTTTCAAAGCACAGTGATGTCATATTTACAACAATATGATGGATCCCTATGCTACCTCCTGTGCTAGCGCACACTGGCTGCCATGTGCCAGCGGAGGCACCCTTGCACCATGGTGCCTGTGTAGTGGGGAAGATTGTTTTTGTGCAGGAGGGGACACCTTCCTGTAGACAAACAATTACCAGAGGAATTTTCCTCTTTGTACGTGTGCTGCAGAATGCAGCACGCATAGAAAAAGGGAGGAGAAAGAAAATTATTTTTCCTCGTTGCATCTCCGCAGACCTCCCCTGGGGAGATGTAAGATTCTGGCTCATTCCCAGTTTTATGTTGTAAATTTGGATATGTGGCAGAATCCATGGGTGTTGCGTGGGAACACCCACAGCAACATGGCATGCTTGCTTCACGCAAAGTGCTGCCTGAAAAGCGCCTGTATTTATAAGGCCATGAAAAGCTATGCAGAGTGGCTTTACGTGGCTTTGTAAATAAGGAGCACCACATTGCGGTGCCGGTGTGTCAAGAAATGTGACGCTCTGGAAAGTGCATGGGGCTTCTAAATATGCCTCCATGCCTTGATCATTTTAAAATTTACTACAGAAGGGATAAACTGTTCTTTCACCACGTAGAAGTGAGAAGTGAGATGTGCTGTAGCTGTGTTGTACAAGAAGGTGCTAAAATGTTAAAAGGTAACTAATAAAGTTTTGCTCTGGGTTTGTTATATTAAAGTAAGTGCATGTAGTAATATATCTAGGTTCATCTGTAGATTTAGAACTGCAACATAACATAAACTGTTTTTGTTTTATGTGTAAGCCAGTAGTAAAGTAGTTGGTAGATTGGCTAAAGTAAAAATGAAAATATGCTTTTTTTTTTTTTTTTTTTACAGAGCAATATCTACATAACTACACACAGTTACAATGCCTACTAAAGCTCGGACTAAAAAGCAACTACAGTATGTTTGTAGAAATGAGTTACAAAAGGGGCAAAATGCAGAAAAAGTGGTAAAAGAAAAAAGCTACTGGTAAGAGGACAAAGTCTTTTTTAAAAATATATGTGGACATTTGCAAAGATTACAAAATGAAGAAAATGAAATTAGGACTATGATAAACATTGAGTGGACAAAGTGTACATTGCAAGAACAGAAAAGATTGTAAAAGACATGGACGCACCTTAACCAGGAAACAGAAGCAGTTAAGGGACAGCAGAGACAAAATGTTTCGTAATAGAGTGGTTGTAAATCTACTGAAAAACTTTAAAAAGTATAGAAGGAAAGCTGCACTAAAGCGGAAAGAACGAGTTGAGAGTAGTTGATAGCCTTTGCTTTGAAGATGAAGCTTTTCATTTTGATTGTAAATAGAATGAAAGCTCTTGACAAAATAGTGTTGTGCATGAGGAGACAAAACCAGAAGAAAAGATTTGTGAATAGAAGTAACTTTTGTACAGTTTTTAGTGGAGAATGGTTGTACTTGTAGTACAGTGCCTTCCTTTAATGAAGAAAGCTATCTCCAGGATAACCGATTAGTTCATGCTATTGATGAAAGCGGACGATGTTATGAAATGAAGAATGGCAGTCCTATAGCAAAAGAGGTGATGGCACCTAGAAATGTAGAAGGTTATTGCAGAAGATGTACAAGGGAGGTGTAGTCAGGCCCCTGTATACAGATGGAATTGTAGTAGTGTTTGTAGTATTAGACAGCAATCCATTGATATATTAAGGAGATTCCTACGTATATTTTTAAGGCGAAGTTTAAAACCCAAAATAAGTACTTTACAAGATTTGGATCCTTGCAAGCTGAAAAAGCATACAAATTTGCAAGGGACACTCACTAGCTTGTTTATCAAAGAAAGTGTGCCAAAGCACCTTTCATCATTTTAGTATGTTAGCTGTACATCACTCAACAATGCAAACTTTAGTTAGGAGGCTGTACTATGTGAAAACTCCTGCTTTATGTTTAGGAGAAATTAATAGGGCACTTCTGCATGGTAGTGTGGCAGAGGTAGAAAAGGTTTGTGATGTGCAGTTTCGTTTCTTTGGTCCAGAGCAGGACTGTAGGGAAATTGAAGAGTTGTTAACAGGAGGAGTTGTAGACCAGGACACAGGTACTACAGTCGATAGTTTTGAAGAAGAGATAACAACATTTAAGACAGTATGTGCTGAAAAACCAGAGTATGTTTGTATATGCTGTTGACGCACACACTACAAGAATCAAACGCGGACTGTTGTCATATATTTAAAAAGTGAAATAGAGAATAATAACTGCCAAAAGTTTGCACTGTAGTTATTTGTAGAAGAAAGATTTAACTTGTCCACAGACAAGTTATATGTTAGTACTGCTACAAAAAAATTAGAGGGTAATAAAATGCCTGCTAGAGCTGTGCATAACAAGTTAGAACTAATTTCCATTCCAGAAGCACTTCAAGGTTTAAATATTTATGAGTCCATTCTTATCCAAACTATACATCCATTTCAGGCTATAGTACGTATGGAGCCAAAGACAGGCAAGTTACCCCCAACAGAGCTGCAAAAAGGTCTAAAAGCTAGAGTATTGTTTTGCCATTAGATGTCAAGAAAATATTGAAATGGTAGGGGTAGATCGAGATTTAGAGGAAGGACTAGTAATTCTTGTAAATGGTGTGCCTACTAAGAACCAGAAGATATGGCAGGAGTTAGTAGATGTTACCATAGTTAAAAAAACAACTTTATATCTGGTACAAAACAATGTTTACTATAGAAATGTGGAAAGCCTGCAAGATATAACATATGGAGGATCAGACATTTCCATCAACAGATCAGATTGAAACGGTAGATCTGAACAGAAGAAATTTATGAACATTATAGCATCCACCCTTTGCATTCTAAAGAGGTTATTGGTGATGCCATTGAGCTGTTTCAAATAAAGGATGCGAAAGGAGCTCCATTAAGTGTTTGGGGAAATATTTTTAGAAGCTCGGTGTTTCTTCCATCTTTTTCCTACTGGAGTAGGTGGCAGGTATGACAAGCGGCCTGTGCAAATTACGTGAAGCTGAGTATAGATGTAGTAGACTTTATTGAGAAGGTCCTAGATTTTGTCAGTGTATTCCATATATATTTCACCTATTATTTGAGAGTGACATGTCTGGCCTCTCATATGCCGTGAATCATATTCTAAAAACAGGAGTTAATTTGCATAATATATCAGCAAGAGAACATTTGGAGAAAGTTCAAGGAAAAGATGAGCACTTGGAATACAATTTAATAAACCTTATGGCATGTCAGCGTGGGACTGATGAATATTGGTGTTGGCGTCATGGTGAACTCAAGTGCATTTTGAGGAACCTTGGAGCACCTACTTGGTTCCTGATGCGGAGTATGCATGGAATGACCTGCTAGAATTCTTGCCGGAGGCAAATTAAAAAATAAGACATTCATCTGAAAATCATCTGTGCTCACTAGACCCTGCAAATGTTTGCAGATATTTTAATCAGAGGTTTCAAGCAATGATGGCTTTTATCTTGAACAAAACAAAACCTCCTCTTGGTGAAGTGATTGATTTCTTTTGGCGTAAAGAGTACCAAGCCAGAAGTGCTCCCCATATTCACATGCTGTTGTGGGTAAAAGATGCCCCAAAGTTTGGAACAGACAGTGATGAGTATGTGTTGTCTTTTATTGAGCAGTATGTAACTTGCTCCATCCCAAAGGAGAATAGTGACAAAGTATTAAGACAACAAGTTCTACGATTCCAAAATCATAGATGCTGGAAATATTGTCCACGAAAATACAGAGCAAAAGGTAAATTTTATACAAGATGTCGTTTCGGATTCCCACGACCTATCATCTCACAAGGAAGACTCAACAGCTTTTTGTCGGCAGTCAAACATACACTTACAAGAAAATCACCTAAAAATGCATACAACCTAAGAAGAACAGAGGCCTCCAAGTACATTAATGACTACAACCCTGTGATTCTGAAGATGTGGAATGCAAACATGGATGTGCAGTTTGTTGCAGACAACTCAATTGCTGTTGCTCAGTACATTACATCTTATATAGCAAAGTCAGAGGAAACTGAGATAAAAGAGATGTGGGAGGAGATTTTAGCAGAAAAGAGTCTTATGAAGAAATTCTACAGTTCTAGTTTGAAAATGCTTTCTCACAGAGAGATAGGCTCCTATGAATTTGTAGACCAGTTAAGCTCAGCTAGTTTGTTTTCTAAATCTAGAGGAGTTCTGTGGGTGAGTTTAAGGCTTGCTAATACTCATAACAGAGTACTGAAGTCTTTTCCTGAAATTCAGTATCTTTCAGAATTTGAGCCACACAGTACAGATATTCTGAAGAGTAACATACTGGATATGTACTATCCAAGAAGAAGTCCACATCTGGAAAGGATGTATCTTTATGAAATACTTCACCATCATACTTTCAGAAGTAATGTCAGTGAAAACATAGATGAAGGTAAATTTGCTGTGGCTGGATGTGACGGATGTTTGGTGAGACATAACAAAGGAAATGTAATCAACCATCAAAAGCTAATTTGCCGAACTCCAGACAAAAGAGTAGCCTTATTACAGTTGTTTAAGCCATGGCGAACTGAAAGTGAGCTATTTGGAGAATTTGACTGTTTTGAGGACTCATTCAACGCTGTGAAAGACCGCATTGAGTGCTGTGTTTCCAGTGTATCTTCAAATGTTGAGAGAAGAGATTGAGCAAGAAGAAACAATTTCTGCTGAGATAGCAAAAGAGTTCTCAGAGCAGTCCAAGTTCAGCACCTGTAAGTCAAGATCCTCTTGGACAGCCAATCATTGAAAATGAAGCTGCAATAGTTATGAATGAAGTGGAGAATGTAATGCAGCAAATAAGACGGAAAACTGCTGATCTAGAAGTACTAATACAGCAATTGAATGCAGATCAGAAAGAAATTTTCGAAGAGGTAAAAGGTAAAGTACAACATGGATTTCTCCATGAGAACAAAAAGTGTGCGTGTTCTACATATAAACCAGTTCTATTGTACATAAGTGGTCAAGCTGGAACTGGAAAAAGCTTCCTGATTAAAGTACTGACAATGTACCTACAGAAGACAACAGATTCCAATTTGTTGTGTGTAGTCACTGCACCTACAGGCTTAGCTGCTCATAATATTAAAGGAGTTACCCTGCATCGATTATTAATGCTGCCAGTTGAACATGACGACAAATTACAATACAACAAATTATATGGTGATGCTTGTCATGAAGTGGCAAGAGTATTAAAGAAATTAAAGCTACTAATGCTTAAGTCAGCATAGTGTCTAACCTAATACTAGCTTTTATACATTTAAGAATGCAGCAAATATTAAAAACTATGATGTTCTTTTTGGAGGAAAACACTTAATAGTCTTTGGATACCTGCTACAACTCACTCCCGTAAAAGGACAACCTGTATTCAAGAAACTACTACATACAGAAACAAGGAATTCACTAGAGGTATTGGACATGTGAACAGTTGGGAAAACTTTCAATACAAAGAGTTAATCCAAAATATGGAACTGAAATTACAAACTTTAAAGTTGCACAAATTTCCATCTCGAAAACAACTTTCACAACTATAGCAATCATATTTCATGAAGGAGTTAATATAACCTTTGGACACTACACAATATATTTAAGATGTCAAACAGGATGGACACAGTGCAATGACCTACAAGTGATATTCAAATCAAGACTACTCAAAAAGTTACCACCCCCTTATCTGTTATTTTTAGAACCAAAGTTCTATGGAGAATCTAGGATAGGAAAATGTGGTATTGTGTAGACATATATATGGATTGTGATTCTGAAACATTATTTGGCCAATTGGGGGTGTTGTCTACAGCAAGCTGTTAGAAATAAGACTCTTTTTAACTGCGGGAAAGGTATTTATAAATATTTGAGGACTACATTGTGTTACTACAGCTAAAAAGTAAATGGAGGTACTATAATACCAGTAGCCTTAAGTTGCATGTGAAACGTCTCTTCACCACTAAAAAAAAAGTCCCCTTTTGTTTCTGCTACTTTTACGTAGTGCTGTGAGTTATGTTTTCCAGACATGGACTAATAACATTTTAGACATCATTTGGCCTATCAGGGGGGATGATTACAAAAGGATATGCAAAAATGAAGACTGCTTCTTAATTGTTGGACATTTTGTACCAGATATAAAAATATCAGAAACAGGTTTAACATATACTTGCTTTCATTAAGGTAGTAACCTACCAGCAAGCCAGTATTAAAAAACTTGTAGTGAATGCAGTGAACAGCATGACATAGTTGTAATCTACTGTGCACATTTGTTTATTTTTACAATCCATTGATTGTTTTTCCCACTGTTTAATGATGAGTCTTCATACAAAGCACTGTTGAAAGTGAACAAGTATGAAAGCTGAAAACAGGAAAAAGCAGCAATACATTTGTCTATGTTGAATTAAAGTTTTGGTTAAAAAATATTGTATGTTGTTTGGTTGCCTAATGTTAGAAATGAAATTTTAATGCATTTTTGTCTGTTTCTATTTTTTCAGTGGTTGGAGGTCGCGATATATTACGTGTGTCAAATCACTAATCTAGTGATGGATTCATTGGGTTACTACACATGTACTCATCCCATCTCCCAGGCACAAAAGTTGCACTTGTCCAATCATCCAGCCACTACCTAAGCAGTCATCCAATCGCTCGGGTACTGCACTTAAATTCATCTAATCTCTCAGCCACTGCTCAGGCACTCATCCAGTCACCCAGGTGCTACCCATGCACTATTCAATCACCCAGACACTATGTATGCACTCATCCATTCACGGAGGCACTACCCATGCATTCATCCACTCACCCAGGCACTACTCATGGACTTATCCAATCACCCAGGCAGTACCCATGCACTCATCCAATCACCAAGTCACTACCCTTGCACTCATCCAATGACCCAGGCTCTACCCTTGAACTCATTCAATCACCCAGGCGCTACTCTTGCACTCATCCAGTCACCAATGCGCTACCCACGCACTCATACAATCAACCAGGCACGCCCCGTGCACTAATCCAGTCACCTAAGCAGTACCCATGCACGCATCCATTCACTCAGGCACTATCTATGCACTCTCACAATCACCCAGGCACTCACCATCCATTTACCCAGGCACTACTCGTGCACTCTTCCAATCATCCAGGCACTACTCATACATTCTTCCAATCACCCAGGCACAACCCTTGCACTCATCCATTCACTCAGGCATTATCCAGTAACTCATCCATTCAACTAGGCACTACCCATGCACACATCCAATAACCTAGGCACTACCCTTGCACTCATCTATTCACTCAGGCACTAACCATGCTCTCATCCATTCACTCAGGCACTACCCATACACTCATCCATTCACTCACACACTACCCATACACTATGCATTCACCCAGACACTAACCATGCACATATCCATTCCCTCAGGCACTGCCCATGCACTCTGCCATTCCCTCAGGCACTACCCATGCACTCATCCAATCACCCAGGCACTACGCATGCGCTCATCCATTCATTCAGACACTACCCATGCACTCATCCAATCACCCAGGCACTACCCTTGCACTCATCCATTCACTCATGCACTACCCATGCACTCATCCATTTACTCGGGCACTACCCATGCACTCATCCTTTTACCCAGGCACTACCCGTATCCTCATCTATTCACCCAGACACTACCCATGCACTCGTCCAATTACCCATACTCACTCATTTTCTCAGTCATTATCCATGTACTCATCCATTCACTCGGGCACTACCCATACAGTACCCATGCACTCCTCCATTCACTCAGGCACTATCCATGCACTCACCCAGTCACCCAGGCAATATGCATTCATTGACCCAATCACAAGGCACTATTTATGCACTCACCCAATGACCCGGGCACTATTTATGCACTCATCCAATCACTCAGGCGTTACCCTTCCACTCATTCAATCACTCAGGCGTTACCCTTCCACTCATTCAATCACTCAGGCGTTACCCTTCCACTCATTCATTAACGCAGGCACTACTCTTGCACTGATCCATTCACTCACGCACTACCCCTGCACTCATCCATTCACACAACCAGTTCCCATGCACTCATCTAATTACCCAGGCACTATCCATGCACTCGCCCAATCAGCCACGAACTATGCATGCACTCATCCAATCAGCCACGCACTCATACAATCGATCAGGTACTACCCATGCAGTAATCCAATCACCCAAGCAGTACGCATGCACTCATCCAATCACTCAGGCACTACACTCATCCAATCGCCCAGGCACTATGGATGCACTCATGCAATTACCCAGGTACTACCTTTGCACTCATACAATCACTCAGGCACTACCCATGCACTCATCCATTCACTCAGGCAGTATCCAAGCCCTTCATTCACCCAGGTACTACCCATGTACATATCCAATCACCAAGGCACTACCTGAGAGACGAGCCCTGTGGGACTCCGCATGAGACTGGCAGTGTATCGGAAAGGCAGGTGGATTCCATGGTCTGAAATGTTCTGTCACTCAAAAAGAGGTGAGCCATTGGAGGGCTTTGTTTTGGAAGCCAACCTCCCTCAGCCTATGTGCCAGGATAGAGTGAACCACGGTGTCAAAAGCCGCATTTAAATCTAAAAGCAGGATTGCGGCTGAGCCTCCTTGATCTAATATATCTTTGAGTTCCTCAGTGACCACAAGAAGAGCTGATTCTGCACTGTGTTGTGGTCGGAAGCCCATCTGAGTCGTATGCAGAAAGTTGTTCTCTTCCAGAAACTGTGATAGGATATGATTAACTTGTTTCTCCAGTAGTTTTCGCAGGATGGGTAGCTGCGAGATAGGGCGAAAGTGCCCCAATACCGCTGGATATAGGTGGGGCTTCTTCAGCAAGGGCCTCACAACTGCATGCTTCCACTTCTTTGGGACTATACAGGTTTCAAGGGATAGTGTGAGGAGCTCTGCTGTGGTGGGGAGAGCAGAGTCCCCACCCTTAAGTAAAATGTTGGGGTGATGCTGGATCTTGGGGAGATCCTGATTTGATTTTGCCCAAGAGAAGCCTAATATTTTCTTTATTCAGGGCTTTGAAATGATCTAATTCTGGTGGAGCTGCCAACCCTGTGCGTTCAGCTACTTGATTCTGGTCTGGACCGGGATAATTACCCTGCCGTGATTCATAGCTGCCAGGAATATTCCCCTGATGTGAGTTATAGCGGTTATCTCCTTTATGTTTTAAACATGCAGCTAACTTGTTGCATCTCTCCTTAGTAGATTGATAAGGGGAGTTACCCTGCTCCACTGTTTCAGGGATTTGACAATCTTAAATAGTTCCTTAGGGAAGTTGGCCGCCATGTTGATCTTCCCCTCATAGTGCTTGGCCTGAACTTGTTTAATTTCATTATGATAGGACTTCCTCCAGTTCCTTTCTAGTTTCTTAGTCTTTTTTCAGGGAGGGTAGGTGACTGTTAAACCAGGGGGCTCTTTTGGTGTTGAGTTGAGGCCTTGGTCTGGATTTCTGAAAATATTGGTCCAACGATTGGTTGATCCAATGTTTCTAAAGAGTGGATGCCTCATCTGTATTGTCTAAGATAGGCGTGGAGGCCTCTAGGGGTCTTGGCCCATCTTTCAGGTGTTTTCGTAAATGAGAAAGGGATAAAATAGTGGTCAGACCACGGAACCTGGATAGGTGTATTGACCTGGATCTTTGGGTTATTGGAAAAGATGGGACGAGAATATGCCCTTTCTCATGGGTGGCGGAGCCAACTAGTTGGATGAGTTGCATAGCCTCTAGATCTTGTAGAAGTCTTTTGGTACATGTTATTGGATTCATCTATATGTATGTTAAAATCGCCAACTGTGGTGATGAATCCTTTTCCCACAATTAGGCTGGCTAGGGAGTCTGGGAAAACATCCATAAATGTGCTACAAAGCCCTGGTGGCTTGTAGATAAGGATTCCTGAAAATGAGCATGTGGGAGAAAGTGTAATTCCAAATTGGAAAATATCATCATTAGTCATTGTGAGGGGTGTAGTGGAGCATCTGAACTCTTCTTTATATATAATGGTGATGCTGCCTCCTTTTTGCCCATCCGGTCCTGTTTGCAAATTCGATAGCTCGGGGGGAGGTACATAACGATATCTGGGGTCGAGCTCTCTTTGAGCTAGGTCTCCGTGATAAACAGTGCATCTAGTTTTTCTTCCTCTACCAACAGCTCAATCTCAATTTTATGCCCTGAAAGAGACCTGCTGTTAAATTAGCCCCATTCTCCATTCTTACTTTGGGTCCCCTGTGTGATCTTGTTGCTGTTTGTGTGCTTTTTCCAAACAAAGCTGCACTGGACACATACCTCATTGTTTCCTTTTGGACTGTCTGGCTTGAGAGTGTGTGCACACTGGTGCCGGTGACAGCCAGAGCCGCAGTAGCTCTTCTTCTTCTAAGGGGGTCCGTGGCGGTTCGGTCAGGGTTCCTGGCCCCTGGTCCCGGTGGGGAGCAGACGGGCGCAGTGGGGCTTGCCCTTGGCGCGCCTGCCGTCATAAATAAACGTGCCTGTCCGACACCTAGAGCGCCAACCTTCCCTGACTCTATGGTGTCTTGAGGACAGTGGTCCTCTCTATGGTTCTGCAGTTTCCTCACTGCCCCGATCAAGATCCCTCAGCAGCAGTGACAGTCCTTCAACTCCGGACTTCAAAGGTATTTAAAACATACAGTGGCAAATTCCAGTAGCAACGTTTATAAAAGCATCAAATTCAAACAATAGCGTAGAGTTTAAAATGTTCCTCACTTTAACATGATATTAGTCCCTCTGCACAACGCTCTAATCTGCATGCCCGCGCCCCTGCCGTCATAAATAAGCATGCCTGTCTGACACCTTGAGCGCCAACCTTCCCTGATGGTGTCTTAAGGACAGCGGTCCTCTCTAAGCTTCTGCGATGCGATGACGTCAGTAGGCGCGAATAAAATTATTTTTGTAAGAGTGACTCATCTAAATTGATCACAGAAAGAAAAGTTAAAACAGTATTTTACTAAATATTTAGACTTAAACTTAAAAAATGTCTTTACATGTATTTTTCAGTATGTGAAATACATTTACTGATGACAGATTCTCCACAGTAAATGCAACAATGTTGTGCCGACTTACAAAATTGTTAAAAATAAAACCAGTTTTAACTTTATTTAGCTTTATTTCAGTTAAAAATAATAAAAGCATTTCAGCAAGATGATATTTTGCAAACCAGGATCAGCGTAATAGAATAAATGCAAGTCGGACCGACTTTGTTTATAGAAGGTGCAGGCTCAAATATATTGTAAGGACATGAATACGTCTTGGACATTGTACAATATCCATGAACATCAACCTAATCGTTCTATATTCCAGAGGCATATAGAGCCATTCCAAACTTTGATGCAATCATTCAATTGCAAAGTGCACTGTGCAATATAACTCTTACTTAAAAATATAAGTCGGAAAAACATTCAATAGCAAAAACCCCTAGTTATAAAATGCAGTTCAGCTCCTACATACGGAGTTATAAAAAAAAACACCATTAGCAGCAGATTTGTAGATAAAAATATAAGATTCAGCTCAATCGTAAAAATTATGTGTTAAAAAATGTACAACTTTAAAACATTTCCACACCGTCAGACCATAAAGGGCTGGAGCCCAGAATGTAGTGCATGTACAAAGCGTCCATCTAACCCATGCACCCAAGGCAATAACAACAACAGCCTTCAACAAGACAAAGTCTACGAATGCGGTACGTTGTAATGCCATCCAACGAATGATATACAGCCAACGCAGTTCTTAAGGTGTCCGTGTTAGGATGCAGAGCGGCTAAGGCCTCTAGTTGTTATAGAGCAGATAGGGTAAACTACTCCTCTTCCTCCTCAGCCTGATTGCAACAGCTTCTGACAAATGCCCCACATAAGGCCCAGGAACTTTGCCACTGTGCAGGCTACCACTGGTCTAGGGTTTGATCTGAGTATGTGCAACGCTTCAGCATGACTACGTGTTCTCATCTGCCTGCATATTGGTACAAGTCACTTAGCTCTTGGGCGTAGGTAAGCTGGACAGGCAAACAGGACGTGTGCTGGCGATTCTATGCTAGCGGTGCAAAGGGGGCAGAACCAAGAAAACACTGAAGTATTACTCCAGGTGCTGGTGCTAACGTTAAGGGGGAAAGTGCCAAATCTGAATTGCATATATAATTTCCTGTCAATTGGCGTCTGGATCATTTCTAAATAAGGTTCTGGGAAGGCAATGGATTTATGGTCTGTGAATTCCTTAGTTAGGCGAACCTCATTAGGATTGGTGGCTGCTGTCTGGTCTACCCATCCCCAATACTGCATTTTAATATGGGCTTTGGTCGGAAGTGATGCAGGGTCCCGATTCTCCCAGTGATCCTCCAGCCCTAAATCGGATAAGAGGCACTTTACATTCTTTAAGCACCCAATTGTATTCTGCTTATCCAGAGAAATAACTTCATCAAGGGCCTTGGCTTAAGAGCCTAACTCAGGGGTGGACCTAATCCTTCTCCAGAATAGCAATGGGCGGAGCTTAGCCTTGTCAGCAATCGCTTTACTGTCCACGTCTAACCTTGGGGGGCGGAAGGGGGTACTCTGTGGTAGCTGGACCAAACTTCTCAGAAATCTGTTCCCAACTCTAGATAAGTCAACCAAACTTTCGAAACCCCGTAGCTCTGCACCATAAAGAGCTGAGCTCACTGCTTTTTATTTGTATATCTGCAGTTTCTGATGGATACATCTGCCTGTGGATTCCTCACCTTTTGAATATCCCCCTGCGCCAGCATTCCGCGAAAATTTTTCCTAGCTCTCCACGCCGACGAGGTCGTCACGAAGCCATGGCTCCGCACGCGGCACCGCATGACGTCACCGGAGCCATAAGAGGACTACGTCGGCGTGATGACGTCAGTTCCCCTTTTTTCCGCGCTGTCGACGCAAATGGTTTTTCTGGGACTCTCCATACTTTCGACTGGATACTTTGTGTTTTGGATTGTATCTTTCTCTCATTTGACATGTCTGCCCCGAAGAAGTCTGGCTTTAAGCCCTGTAAGGAATGCGGAGGACATATGTCTATTACGGACCCGCTTGAAGACTGTCTTTGGTGTTTGTCGTCTGACCACGACGTCGAGGGCTGTTCTTCCTGCAGAAAAATGAACCCGAAGGCTCTGAAGGAGCGGGAGGCCAAGCTGTACATGGCCAAGGCAAGAAAAGAAAAAAGGGGTCAAAAAAGGTCGAAGTCCAAGTCTTCGACTTTGCATGACTCCAAGTGAAGGCATAAGAAAAAGAAGAGACATACTTCTCGACGCCGATCGACAAAGGCTTCGAGATTGCCTTCTCCGGCACCTCGACGTCTAGTTAAGGACTTTATCTCTCCTTCTCCATCGGCGTCTCCTCAGGCGACTCCGGTTCATTCCCCGTCATACCAAGGAACCCCGGAGCGTTCTCCGGCGCCGAGATTCTCTCCGGCTTCAGAGGAGGTGTCGAATCCGGCTGTTACTGAGGTGCCTGCGGCTCCAGCGGCTCCGTTTCCAGAGGTGCCTCGTATGGCTCTCGAGCCGAACCAACTTCCTCAGTTTCCGGCCCCGGGTTCAGACCCGTCACGCTTTCTTAACGCTATGTATGGCGTTTTCGCCAGGGCCTCATACCCCTCTGGTGCACCTTCGGGTCCCACGGGTCCTATGGCATTTAATTTGGGTGTGCCTCAACAGTACCCACAGGCCCCCTTTGTGCCCTTCATGCCAGTGACGTCGTCCTGGCATTTTCCGGCTCCGAGGATGTCGACGCCGTATGGGGAATCCCTGGCTCCATCTCGGGTAGATTCGCGGATTCGATTGGCGCCGGTTACGGCGATGGATCCTCCTTCGACGCCGCTCCCGGAGTCATCGACGCCCCATCCGAAGATGCGCTCGAGGAGAGAGGCGCAGAGGTTGTTGGAAGAAGAGCAGTACCAGTTGGAAGAGAGGGAGGAAGGAGAACTGTATGACCCAAAGGATGTGTTTGAGGACTTGTGTGAGGCAAGTGGACTTGATGTTTCTCCTGAGTGGGACTTTGTTTCTCAGACGGCTTCCCCCTCGAAAGATGTTGTTCCGTACCATTCTGTGATCAGGAAGGCTGCGGAACTTTTAGATTTGCAACTTCCTACGGCTGAGTATAAGCCTAATCTTCTTACAGAGGTACTCCCCTCTCCATCCTCGGTGGTTGAACCACTTTTACCCTTTAATGATGCTCTGACTGAGCCTATACTTGATGTTTGGCGCAACCCTCTTTCTGCACCTGCGGTTTCAAGGCCAGTGTCCAGAAGATACAGGCCTGCTCCTGGAGATCCAGTGTTCCTTTCATCTCACCCCTCTCCTGAGAGCTTGGTGGTGCAGGCTTCGTGCTCGAAGCAGTCTACAGGGGCTTTTCCACAAGCTCCCGCCGACAGGGATTCCAAGAAAATGGAACAGTCTGCGAAGAAGATTTTTTCTTCAGCTAGCATGGCACTTAAATCTACCAACGCAACTTGTCTCTTGGGTAGATATATTCATGCCTTAATGGACTCTGCCAAACAGCTTCTTCCAAAGTTGTCGGAGGAAGATAGGGGAAATCTGAGTGAGGTGTTAGCGGACTCCCAAGCTGCAGCTCGCCAGGTCATCCAGTCTGGCTTGGACACGGCGGACTCTGTGGCCAGAGTGATGGGTTCGTCCATTGCAACAAGACATGCTTGGTTGCGGTCTTCTGGATTCTCTCCCGATGTGCAGGCTGCCCTTCTCGATCTGCCTTTTGATGGGGCTAGACTTTTCGGAGAAAAGGCTGATTCCGCCTTGCAAAGATTTAAGGACAGTAAGGCCACGGCTAAATCTTTGGGCCTGCAGGCGTAATCGAGAGGTTCTGGTTTTAAGAGATAGAGGCTTCGGGAGGTCTTCCTTTCGGAGCTACAGGCAGCCTCCGCAGCAGCAGCAGCAGCAACAACAAAACCCTTTGTATAGGTCCTATAGGGGTAAGGGCAGAGGTTGCCAACGTGGAGCCGGTTGCCATCTCTCCTCCTCCTCTACCTCCCCAGCCCCTCCTGGGAATGCGGGGAAGCAGCCCTAGATCCGCCATCCCGGATCATGTAGGTCCTGTGGGAGGCCGGCTTACCCATTTCCTACGAGATTGGTAATTGACCACTTCGGACCTTTGGGTTCTGGATCTCGTAGAGAATGGGTACGCCCTTCCCTTCAGGGAATTCCCTCCTCCTTACCCTCCTCGTCAGGGGTTTTGCACGGAGGATCATTTACTTCTCCTTCAAAAGGAAGTTATTGCCCTGTTACAAAAAGGTGCGATAGAGGTGGTTCCGGAGCAGGAAAGGGGTCAGGGATGCTACTCCCGGTATTTCCTGATCCCCAAAAAGGACGGCAGGTTACGTCCGATCCTGGACCTCAGGATCTTGAATTTTTACCTGAGGCAGGAGAAATTCAAGATGCTGACCCTTGCTCAGGTTCTTCTGGCGCTGCAGCAAGAGGACTGGATGGTGTCGATCGACTTGCAGGATGCGTATTTTCACATTCCCATCCTGAAGTCGCACAGGAAGTATCTCCGTTTCACGGTTGGGTCGCAGCACTACCAGTTTGCGGTCCTCCCGTTTGGTCTTACTACTGCACCTCGAGTCTTCACAAAGGTGATGGCGGTGGTGGCAGCTCATCTCAGGAGGTCGGGAATTCCTGTTTTCCCCTACCTGGACGACTGGCTGCTCAAAGCGGAGTCGCCGGGGATGGTGCTTCATCATCTGCGGGTAACATCTCATCTTTTGTTCGACTTGGGTTTTTCAATCAATGTGCCCAAATCTCACCTGGTGCCCTCTCAGCGCAACCTGTTCATAGGGGCGGTACTGGACACTACTGTGTGTCGAGCATTTCCTCCTCCACAAAGAATTCTCGACATTCAGGAGATGATCCCTCTATTCCACAATGGGGCGGTTGTTCCAGTTCTGAAGGTCCTACGCCTGCTCGGTCTGTTCGCCTCCTGCATTCTGTTGGTCAACCATGCACGCTGGCACATGAGGGCGCTCCAGTGGTGTCTCCGCAGGCAGTGGTATCAGCACAACGGAGATCTCAGGGAGTCTGTCAGGATCTCCAGAGAAACTGCGGCGGATCTGTCTTGGTGGAGCGTGGAGGGCAATCTGTCTCAAGGAAAGCCCTTTCATCTTCCTCCATCGGTGGCCACAGTGATAACGGATGCCTCAACTCTAGGGTGGGGTGCTCATCTAGGGGATCTGGAGATCAAGGGTCTTTGGTCTCCAGAGGAAAGGTTGTCTCATATCAATCTTCTGGAATTGCGGGCAATACGTTTGGCGCTCAAGGCCTTTCTCCCTGTGCGGACAGTCAGTTCAAGTCCTGACGGACAACACTGCCGCGATGTGGTATGTCAACAAGCAGGGAGGAGTGGGGTCGTACCGTCTCTGCAGAGAGGCTTTGCGACTTTGGTCCTGGGCTCAGGACCATCGGATTTGCGTGATGGCAAATCATCTGGCCGGGGTGCTAAACGTACGTGCGGACAGTCTGTCGGCAGTTCTCCGCCGACCACGAGTGGAGGCTTCATCCGGAGGTAGTTCAGCACATCTTCCAGACGTGGGGGACTCTTCGGGTGGACCTCTTTGCTACTCTCGAACGCGCACTGCCCGTTATTCTGCAGTCTCCAGTTTCCGTTGCAGGGGACGCGTTTCAGTTGAGTTGGGGCTCACAACTTCTTGATCGCCCCGGATTGGCCAAGAAGGGTGTGGTACACAGACCACCTTCACCTCTCGTCGCACCCTCCGCTCCGTCTCCCTCTCAGGGTAGACCTCCTCTCGCAGTCGGAGGGGCAGGTTCTTCACCCCCACCTCCAGAGCCTGCACCTTCATGCCTGGAGATTGAACGGGGCAACCTGAATTCATTTTCTCTCCCGCCTGGCGTGGTGGATGTTATATTATCGGCCAGGCGACACTCCACCAAGTCCATCTACTCCTACAGGTGGTCAAAATTTGCTAAGTGGTGCGGAGAGAAGTCTATTGATCCCTTGAAAGCTCATCTTTCTGATGTTCTTTGTTTTTCGCTTCATTTGGCCCAGCAGGGTTCTGCTGTGGCCACTGTTAAAGGATACTTGTCGGCTTTATCGGCATTTCTCTGTCTGCCTGATCAGCCGTCTCTTTTTAAGTCTCCAATAGTTGTAAGGTTCATTAAGGGGCTTACTAACATGTTCCCGCCCACTCCTTTTATTATGCCCCAGTGGGATTTAAATTTAGTGTTAACCTTTTTAATGGGTTCCACGTTTGAACCTATGCATAGCTGTCCTTTAAGACTGCTGACTTTCAAAACGGTCTTTCTTGTGGCTATCACTTCGGCTAGGAGGGTGAGTGAGCTTCAAGCTTTGAGTTCAAAGCCCCCGTTTTTGACCATACATGCTGAACGGATGGTACTCAGGACCAGGGCTGCTTTTCTGCCTAAGGTTGTAACTCCCTTCCATCTAGGGCAGTCCATTACCCTTCCTACTTTCTATCCTCCCCCTCACCCTTCCAAGGAGGAGGAAAGGCTGCACCGTTTGGATCCTAAGAGGGCGATTAGTTTCTATCTTGATAGAACAAAGGACTTCCGTCAGGATGATCAGCTCTTTGTGAGCTATGTTGGACGTATGAAGGGCAAGGCGGTGCACAAGCGCACTTTATCCAGGTGGATCATCTTGTGCATCAAGATCTGCTACGCTCTGGCTGGTAAGGAGCCTCCTGTAGGCATTAGAGCTCACTCTACCAGGGCTAAATCATCTACGTCTGCTTTGTCCAGGGGTGTTCCTGTGTTGGACATCTGTAAGGCGGCAACTTGGGCCTCCCTCCACACTTTCGCGAAGCATTACTGCTTGGACTCCGAAGTGAGGAGGGATGGCCATTTTGCGCGCTCTGTTTTGCAGGACTTTTTGGTATAAAAGGGTGGACACCCTCCTCCGGGAGCGGGACTGCTGTGGGATTCTATTCAAAAGGTGAGGAATCCACAGGCAGATGTATCCATCAGAAGAACAAGTTACTTACCTTCGGTAACGCTTTTTCTGGTGGATACAGTATCTGCCTGTGGATTCCTCACTGACCCACCCGCCTCCCCGTTGTCCACCCTTTTATACCTTTAAAAGAGGTTTTCGTTAATATGTTATCTCATGTTGTCATTATGTATTGCCTCTTTTTGCCTTATTGTAGGCTTGTAGGAAATGCTTGCTTTCTTTTGCTTTCCTTTGTTCACTTTGAACTGTGTGAATACTGTGTACTATGTATGCATTGTCTCGTGGTCGGTCCGCCCGTTTGCCTCGGTGGCACGGAAAAAATGGGTGGAACTGACGTCATCACGCCGACGTGGTCCTCTTATGGCTCCGGTGACGTCATGCGATGGCTTCGTGACGACCTCGTCGGCGTGGAGAGCTAGGAAAAATTTCCGCGGAATGCTGGCGCAGGGGGATATTCAAAAGGTGAGGAATCCACAGGCAGATACTGTATCCACCAGAAAAAGCGTTACCGAAGGTAAGTAACTTGTTCGTCGCTGCCACTAGTTTACTATAGGAAGTGTTAAGTTTCTTTTTCAGAGCCCCAGCTATTTGGACGCGCTTCAAAGTAGATTTAGCCACTTGGGGTTTCCAGGACATACTTTCAACTAAGGTTGTACCCAGGTAGCTGAAGGTGCTGACTCTCGTGGGATACCTCCCAGAGTTAGGCTACCTTGTAAGATTTGTGGCAATTTATCGTCAGAAACTTTGTCTTTGAGGTATTGATCTCAAGACCCTGCGACCTACAAAAGTCATTAAAGCGATTAAGCAAAATCTGAAGCCCCCCAGGGGTTTGGAGACAAGCAGGGTGTCATCTGCGAAAAGGAGCGTCACAACCCTTTCACTCCCCAACGGGTGTATCAGCTGGCGCCTCTTGAAGATACTGCACAATGTTTTTCATATAAAGGGAGAAAAGTGTAGGAGCGAAGATGAACCCATGACAAACGCCCCTGCTAATGTCAATTGCATCGGTGAGCTGGCCTTGATCGACCCACCAAACTTTGGCAAAATGTTATCATGGAGACAGATAACTAAAGACAAAATCTCTGGCAGCATCCCCATTTCTTTTTTTCTTTAAATATGTTTATTTATTTTGAATAATTTGAATTTACAATCAAAGAAGTCATGAATGCACGATACAGATTGGTAGTTGGGCAGTCGCAGTTGGCATAGGGCAAAATATATATCAACAGTTCCTCTGAAAGAGCACGAGGTTAGATTTCAACATAGTACGTATACATATGCTAAGCGTCCGATCCAACTCAATCCCCTTGATTAATGATCGGTCCGGTCTCACAATCATCAAGTCCCTTACCCCAATCCTCCCAGTGGCAAGAGCAATTCCTCCTCTTCATCACCCAGTTCTAACCCATAATATTTTATCCACGGTGCCCAGATCTTTCGAAACTTCCGGGGGCAACCCCTCGCCTTATGTCACTCTCTCCGCAACCGTATATAGATCCAAGCTTGCTCTCCATTCTTTAAGTGTAGGGAGTCGGTGGGCTTAGGCTTGAGTGTCATGTAGCTGATACGTGGCTTGCAGCAAGGCAAATGGGGCCAGTGTGCCTGCCTGCCATACATCCCCTATTTTAGAGATCCCTATTAAATCCCACTGTTTAAAGCCTCTCAATTTCCGAATTTCAGTCAGTCTAGTTCCCTCCCATAACAGGGTCTCCCTTGTTGGTTTCATGTCCAATTTCATTTGCTTCTCAGCACTTTTCCACGCCTCCAGCACGCGTTGGGTAGCTGGTAGGAGTCGAGTATAGCCTTTGCCACCATAGATAAAGTGTAATTGTGTACGCTCTCTAAATTGTAGCCTTTCCAACCTGTAGGTGGGGTGGTCACCTGGAGCGTGGTTCCATTCATTAATTACAATGAGATGGGCCGCTCTGTAATAAGCTCTGATATCCGGCAGGGCGAGCCCCCCATTGTAGGGATTTCGCTGTAGCGTTTGTAACGCTATTCGTGGGTGGGCCCAGTCCCATAGAAGTAAGCGTTGCTCGCTATTGAGGGTTGTGAACACAGTCTCTGGGATTTTACAATAGGTATTTTGCAAGATGTACAGCAACTGCGGTAGTGTGATCATCCTGTACATAGCGGCCCTTCCCATGATCGTCAAGGGGAGTTTCCTCCATCTCTTGACATCTTCTTGGAAGTTCAAGAGAATTCGTCTGATATTGCGCTCTAAGTTAGTTGCTACCTCAGTGGTAATATAGAGTCCCAGGTAAGTGAACCCCTCTGGATAGCCGTAGACAACTCGGATAAGTGTGGGGCTCCACCACTCCAGCTATGGGGTACAGGGTAGACTTACCCCAGTTAATCCTGTATCCGGCATGTCGGCCATATTCTTCAAAAATTTGTAGCAGTTTAGGGAGTGTCGCTGCTGGGTCAGTGACTTATAATAAAATATCCGCATACAGCGATATGCGTTCTTCTAAGAATCGGGACTAGTCTATGAAACCCCCCAAACCTTGACGAGTTCGAACTACACAGGCCAAAGGCTCCATTATAAGGGCAAATAGTAGGGGAGACAGGGGACAACCCTGCCTAGTGCCTCGTTGAATCGACCAACTCGCCGAGACCACCCCGTTAAGTCGGACTTTAGACTCAGGCACATTATACAGGAGTGCCAACCAATCCCTGAAGATTGGGCCGAAGCCAAACTTTTCCAAGGTGCATCTCATGAAGGGCCAATGAATGGTATCGAACGCCTTCTCGGCGTCCAGCGAAAGGAGCAGATGGGGGGCTTTCCCTACTCTGAAACGTGGCCATCCAATTGGCCAAGCGTCGTAGGTTAAAACACGTGGCTCGCTTAGACATGAAACCGGATTGGTCTCTTTGTATTAAGGGGGTAATGACAGTCAGGAGCCGCGGTGCAAGAATAGTAGCCAGAATTTTGGTCTCGATGTTGAGCAGAGATATGGACCGATATCACCCACAGTCCTCCGGAGGTTTCCCTGTCTTATGAATTACCACTACAGTGGCTATTCGAAGATCTTGTGGGAGAATCCCTTGCTCTTTGGCCTTCAGGAACCTGTTTAATAAGTGTGGTGCCAGCAAAATACTATTTAATTAAAAAAATTCTCCCGGGATTCTGTTTGGGCCCAGGGTTTTTCCCCACTTTTGGCAGCCAATGGCCTCTGTCACTTCCTCGAGAGTGAGGTCCTCTTCTAGTCCCTCTCCTCCGGAGAGAGCGAGGGAAGCTTGATTGCGTCTAAGTAGTGGGATATTTGCGCCACGTCCGCCTGAGATGTAGCCACATACAAGTTCGTGTAGTACCGTGCAAAGGCCCCTGCAATATCTGTGGGTGTAATATGTGTGGAGCTTTGGTCTGTAATGGATGTTACCCATCTTGACTCCATTTCCTTCCTGCCCAGCCACGCTAGCAGTTTCCCTGCCCTGTCGCCTGTCTCGTAGAGTCGATGTTGGACTGCCAATTGCCGAGCCCTCACCTCCCTGGTCGCCAGCGCCTGATATTCCCTTTTAGTTATTTCGATTTGGCGAAGGGTATGAACAGTCATTGTGGAGGCGCCACTGCCCTCCAGGTTCAAAAGCTTGCGTTCTAAGGCCTCCATCTCCTGGGCTTCTCGTCTCTTTTTATGGGCAATTATATTTTGCGCTCTGTCTCTCAACACCGTCTTGAATGCTTCCCACAAATTGACTGTACTGAACCTACATTTTCCTTAAAGCAGAGCTCTGAATCTACTCTGAGCTCTTTAGCAGCCCTTCTATCTTTCAAGGCCCATGGGCTCAGTCTCCAGTTCGTTACCTGACGATCGCCCGTCCCGCCCACCGTTAATAAAAGCGGTGAATGGTCTGAGATGCCCCTAGCTAAGTATTCCACCCTCTCCACTGGTCCGGCCTCCCCCACGGGAGCAAAGAGATAGTCTAATCTCGAAAATACTCTGAGCCCCCGAAAAGTAGGAATAGGCACGCATAGTTGGGTGGTGTCGTCTCCACAAGTCCGTCAGTCCAAGGGCGTCCTGGAATTTTGCCAACATTGTGGATCCTTGGGGCCCAGGTCTTAGTTGGGTTCGATCAAGGGAGGGCTCGACCACATCGTTGAAGTCCCCTCCAATGATATGTATAGCAGGTCCGGAGTGCAATCGGATCTCTGTCAGCCTATCTAGCGTACGTTGCTGCAGTCGCGGGGGTGCGTAGGCACTAATAAATAAGAACGTCTTACGGTTCCAAATTCCCTGCACTGCAACATAAGTGCCGTCAGAATCCACCCACTGTTGAGTAATACGAAAGGGAGGTGACTTTTTAATGAGAATTGACACTCCTCTCGAACCCTTAGTAAAACCTGCATGTGCCAGGGTAGTATAATGCCCTCTTCCCAGGAAAGAACAACTCGAACCTAGTAGGTGCGTCTCTTGTAAAAAGATTGTCGGGTTTAAGTCGTTTGAGATAATGAGATACGAGACCCCGCTTGATTTTGTTTCCTAACCCATTGACATTCCATGTCAATGCCGTAAATCTGTCCTCAGTCATTGCAGTGCACTTTGTGGCCCATTACACATCCCGCCCCCTCCCAGAGGATTGCCTACGTCCCACAATCCCAACCCACTCTCGGCATTCGTTTGATTTAACTGAAAAGAACAGTCCCCCCCCCCGCGTGACGAGCTCAATACACAACATATGACAATGTCTAATCTACCCCCACCCTACACTCTTCAGGTACCCGTACCCTCCCCCAATTCGTCAACATGACAACTCTGGCACGGGTAATCCACTAAGAGGTCTGTAGCCCCCCCTACCCCCCGTTTCAATTAACTACACAATAATATGATAACAGCACTCAGCGTACTTCCCTGTCTCAGGCCAAAGTTCTGCAATGTCTACCAGGCCTTAGGGCTAGCTTACTGTCTGTTGGCGGCCGTCCAGCCCCATCTCAGTCCTCTTCGCCATTACTAGGCGGATGCTGCTGTTGCGTGCTTGTGTCGAGCAGAATCGGATCTGATGCTTCCAACTGTTTAATGCTCTCCAGTAACGGGTGCTCACTATCTGCATCCGCTGAGTCTTCTCTTTCCGACAGTTCAGTGTGGATGTTGTCACTCGGTCTCAGCAGGGTGTGTTCGGATGGTCCTGCACGGCCTCGTCCGAATCCGATATTTGTGACCTACTTTCTCTAGGCCGCAAGGACCTCGCCGGTGTTCCTCCAGCTGCACCTCGGATTCTCAACACTCGTCTCCTGCGCTTGTCTTTAGGTCGTTCCTGGCTAGAGCCCAATCTCTTTTCTGTGAACCGATCTGGAGCTTGGGGTGATCTGCTCCTGAACTGAGGCCGTTCCTCAATCCACGACCATGCCTCTTCCAGAGTCTGAAAAAACAACGTGTTACCTTGGAAGATAACTTTAAGCTTGGCTGGGAACAGTAACGTACTGAATCTCGAGTGCTCGAAGCTTCGCCTTGACCGGATCAAAGGTTCGTCGTTGCTTTTGCACATCCCGTGAGTAGTCCGGGAATACCATCACTCGTGTATTTTCATATTTGATCTCCCCCATCTTCCTTAGCTCACGTAGGATTAGGTCTCTGTCTTGAAAGTTCAAAAAGCGGGCTATCAAGGGTCGAGGGGGGGTCCCCGGAGGCGGGCGAGCAGCAGGCATCCTGTGCGCTCGTTCTATGACAAAGCAGGACGAAAACTGGGTATTTGGAAGGGTGTCTTTGAGAAACGACAGGAGAAACTGGCCTGGGTCCGTTCGTTCCGCGTTTTCCGGAAAACCAATAAATCGAAGGTTATTTCTGCGGGCCCTATTTTCAGCATAGTCCATCCTCCATGCCACTTCTTTCATTGATGTTAAGAGCCCCATCACATCCTTCCGCATAGAATGAGAGGTATCTTCGAGCTCCGAGATGCGGTGTTCAGCATCAGTAACTCGGTCAGAGACTTTTCGCAGGTCGTGGCGTAGCAATGTGACCTCCGAGCGTATCTCCGCCATCTTCCCTTCCAAGCTTTCTCTTGACTCATGGATTGCTTGTAGTTTGGCCTCATTGTCCGGAAGGGGAGCTGCACCTCCCTCCGCTCCCGCGGGCGCAGGGAGCACTTTAGCAAATCGATCTAATTTACCCTGCCGCGACGTCTTAGGCTCCTTATCCTTCGCCATTGCAGGCCGTCTGATGTGAAGATGTAGTTAGACACTCTCTCCCACAATCACGACCCTCGTAGCACCACCGGTAGCTTCCCAACGACTCACCCGCTGCAGTGTCTCGATAGTTCCCATGCCAGCTGCAACAGGATGCCGCCTTGGCTCCCCCCACCTACGTGGCGGACCGTCTCGTCCCTCATGTCCGTGCGGCTTCTGCTGGCGCCACCATGGGAGCACGTCCGAAGTGATGAGCTAATTGCTCTGCAGGTTGCCGGCCCTTGTAGTCAGGGAGTGCTAGGCCCGTTCCATGTACCCACACTACTGGAATGTCGTGTCCCCAGAAAGCCAATAGCTTGAGATGTACACCGGGGCCTGCCGTCACAACGGTCCCCTGCACACGTACCTCAGCTGCCCGCAGCCGTGTTGGTGGAATCAGCGGGGGGAGAGAAGGAGGAAAGCACGTCTCCACCCGCAGCGGGCCTCCCGGATCAGCTCCGCGGTGTACCGCAAGGTCTGTGGGCCTAGACCCGCCGCCTCTCAGACGCTGTGCTGCCGGTAACAAAAAGGATCCCCAGGGCAGCTCCGGAGCAGGCGGGCCGGCCCGTGCGATCTCGGCCGCGGCCTCCGCCACTCGCAAAGGTGGAAGGACGCTGGGGCCACTCACTCAGTCCCAGGGCGTTTCACCTGGTGCAGCAGTCCCGCCACTCCGGCCCCACGGGCCACAATGCTGGGCCCCTGCGGCTGAAGAGACTCCTCTATCTGGCCCTGGTTAGAGAAACCTGCCTCGGGGTTCGCAACGCCGTCAGTCCCCACAGCAGTGTAGCAGGCAGCTCACGTGAACAATTGCCAAAGGGCGTAGGGGTAGAAGGAAAAGTCCAGCAATAGGCCCCCTTAAGCGTTCTCAGTAATATGGCCCACTCTAAGCTACAACGTAGTCCTGGGGCCTTAGTCCCCCGCTCCCCCCTCCACCGCGTCCCAAAAGGTCGTCCAGAGCCGCGCGGCCCCAGGTCGGCCGAGTCGTGCAGTCCCGTTCAGTGCAGGAAGTATCCGCCATGGCGGGGGAAATCCAAAGGCGTCCGCTTTCCAGCTCGGAGCCGCTCAGCAGGAATCGACACGCAGATCCGGCCGCCGCGCGGCTCCGGGCGTCATGGGCCCCCCCTTCCTCCGGCACAGCTCCTCCGGTCTGCCCGCTCCGATATCCCAGGTCCGATGTAGCACTGCTTCCTTCTGTTGTGTCCGCGGAGGGTGGGATACCGCTTGCTGCCAAGTCCGCTCTCCGGTGCGTCGGAGCCCAGGCGGCCTGCTCCCCCTCCACTTTGCAGTCCAATGCCGTCTCGGGCTCCGCAGATCACCAGTGGCAGCCCCGGCAGGTCGCCATCTTAACAGGCCACACACCAACAGCGCTGCAGGAAGGGCTCGTATCACTGCGAAAACTCCCGGTACAGCATTCCCTCAACCTCCGCACACCTTCCGGGCAGCACTGGAACAGTTTCAGGCGTCGAGGGTCAGGATAAGTGTCAGGATTCAATCGGGGCCGGCGGAGCTAGCGGAGAACGCAGCTACCCGGCCATGCTGTTGGCCACGCCCCCCCCAGCATCCCTATTTCTGACAAGAAATGCCACAATTTCTGTCTTGGAACGAAGTCGGAGGCAGTTTTTAAATCGACAAAAGCCACATATAGGCTCCCTCGACCAATGACAACCATCTTCCAAAAGAGGAGAAGGAAGTGGAATACCTGGTCTACTGTTCCCGTCTTTTCCCTAAAACCAGCTTGGAAGGGAGATAAAATATTGTTCTCAGTAGCCCAATCCTGTATTTTGGCGAGTAATGCTCGACAGACAGCTTTTTGTACTGAATCAAGAAGACTAATGGGTCTGTAGTTACTGGGCAATGTCCTGTCTCCTTTTTTTAAAGATTGGCATCACCTCTTCTCCCTTCCAAGACTGGGGTATAGGGGCACCCCCGGCTATGGTATTAGCTAGTGGCAAGATATAAGCCAACCAGTTTTTACTATTGTGCAGGAACAGATCACCAGGGATGCCATCCGGACCAGGAGCCTTAGCTTGGGCAATGGAGTTAATAGAGCACTGGGTGTCACCGCTCGTGAAGAGCTCCTTTGAAGAAGATTCAAGATAGTTCTGGTTGTGGTGTTACCAGAACAGCCTGGGCGGGCCCTGCATACAGGAGCTTGAAGTGGTCATACCCAGTTATTGCAATGTTCCTGGAGGAAAGCAAAGGTCTCTTGGCATCCCCCTGGGTCACTATAAGCCAGAAAGATTTCAAATCCTTGCGGGCACATGCCTCTCTGATAAGCCTCCACCTGCTCTCATCCCATTCCCTTTCCGCTTTAGCTTGGGCTTTTTTGTAGGACCTTCTTAGGACTCTTACAAGATCCATAGTATTAGATGTAAGAGCGGGCATTAGTTGACGTTATATATGCCTGCATTCGTGGTTAAACCATGCAGTCCACGAAGATACCCCAGAGCTGTGCACCGGACGGGGCGAGGAATCAGCAAAGTGCATAGCCAGCTGTTGGAAAAAGCAAGAGAGCCTATGTACTATGGCTTAAGTAAGGCTGTAAGGTATGTCATACATACTGTCAGATCTTTTTAAAGAGATTGGAGTTTATTCTCTTCCAAGATCACCTTTCACCAATTAAGGCGGCTGTAGGAGAGTAGGATCTGCTTCTTATAGTTACCCCCACTTTTTGCTGATGTTTCACTGTTTTCGACTTAGTCTGACTGGGATCCTGCCTTTCAGGACCCCAGTCTATCTGCTTTCTCCTCTAAATTGATTGCAAGTACTTTAGGTACACGCCAGATTGGATTCTGGGGTACCCTTATAAGTCCCTAGTATATGGTATACTATGTACCCAGGGCCTAGGTACCCCAGAGGCCTCCCAGGGGCTGCAGCATGTATTGTGCCACCCCTGAGAGACCATTTAAAATGACACCACAGGTCTGCTACTGCAGCCTGTGTAAGGTGGTGCATGCACCCCTTACTTAGATATAGGTTCACTATATCTATCCTAATCACTGCACATATAAGCCTATCAGTCACCCCTATAGCAGGACTTATCAATCCTGAAGGCAGGGTGCTGGGTTTTATGTGAGAGGGTGCCCATGCATGAGCAGAGCCCATCTGCAGCCTTCGGAACCTATTTTCCGGGGTTGTTTGTGATGCAGCCAACCATATATACTTAAGTGCATTATAACCTCGCGGTAAATGCTAACTTTAAAACGGCTGCATGGAAACATGTCTTGTTTGGTGTCAAACACCTTGGAATCATACCTCCATACCAGTAACTGGTGTGGGAGGTATGATTCCACCCTCCAAGAGGGAGAAATACGACCACACCGGTACCCCCGGTACCAGCTTTCTTGACCCTGGCATCACAAAATGGATGCTGCCAGCCACAGACACGAGACTGCCCTCCTGCTGCTGGACGAAACTCCGGCAGGGGAAGGCGTCATTGACAATAGGTTTCCTGTCACAGGGAGGTGTGACCACCTCCCAGACAGGCTTTTAGTGTATTGGGGCTGGGTGGGTGCACTCTGAGAGTGCTTTGATGTCTGCACTGGGGGCACATTTGGTTTCCCTGTGCATAGTCCAGCTCAAACCGGTTGCAGGAGCCATTTGCTCCTGCTCTGGCGCGAAACTGGACAAAGGACATGGGTGTAGTCACCCCTCTGTCCTGACCCTCCCATAGGTGGGTCCCCAGAGTTTGTCCCACCCCTTCCTTGGGTATAAAGTAGGAACCCCTGACTACAGGACTTTAGATTTTACCTGGACTAAACTCTGCTACAGAAACCAAGTACTTCGACTATCTGCACGACGCTGGATGACTGAAGAATCTCCCTTGGAGTAAAGGAGTTACTCCCCTGCTGAGCAGGCACCTAAACGCATCTGACCGGTTTGCATCTACGCAGCTCCTGAAGGACTCCGAAGATTTCTGCAACACAGGAGGTGGGTTTCCGAGGTCTCTGAGGTTGATCTGCGCTCTCAGCAATTCTGAGGGCTCGTATCCCTCGTGGGGACCTTGTAACCCTGTGCACCGTGTACATTTGCAGCAGCATATGCTTTTCAGTGATCCCTGAAGCTGTGCTTTGGGCTACTTGTAGTCCTGACCCCGAGCAGTAATTCCACTGAAGATTTCCGGCCTACACTCCACGAGTGTTCCGTGGGCTGGTATTTAGTGATTCAGCTCGAGGTCCCTTCATGATCCCTGGTCCGTTGGCCTGTGGGTCCCTGTGAAGGTAACTTTAACTTTCCGTGGGCTTTCCTGGTTGTTCCAGACGTGCCCTGACTCTCCATAACTTGGAGAGTCCCCAGGACCTTGCTGGTCCTCACAGAAGCATCTTTCCTCTGACCGCCTGGGTTGCCGTTGCCAAGGCTTGTTGGTGTTCAATCCGGACACTGACCCCCCCAGCACTCGACATCCTTCGTGGGACAGCTCACCTCAGGACTTTGGTCGTCGTCAGCGCCTCCTGGTCCCCGTGGCTGCAGAGTCCAGCTTCCCCTCTTCTCACCTGAAGCACCCGACATCGGTGGGCATTCGTCTATCGTGCCCCTGGTCACTGTGAAGTGACCCAGACTCTTTCCCCTCTGCTTTCAGGTTCTTCTCATCTCCGATCCAGGCTTGGATCACACCGGACACTTTTCATGTTCACGGCAGCAGCACTTTTCCGCATCACGCCATTGAAAACGACGAAGGTTTCCGACATCACTTGACCCCTATGCACCCGGCTCCTCTGGGATAGGTAACACGGGTACGTCGATACTCTCAAGGGTGCTGGCCTTAGAACCTTCTATGTTTAGCTGGGTTTGCTTAAAGTCCTCTCCTAAGTGTCCTTAATCTTTAAATTTCCAACCGCGACTTTCCCATAGAGTTGTACGGAGCTCGCACCTGTGTTCACACACTGCACCCGTCCTCCGTGGGTCCCCTGTGTCACTACCTTGGGTGGTTCCTTGGGGTCCCAGCGATTCTACGTGCTCTAGGCACTGTCTAGTCAAGTCGTGGTTGTTATACCACTTTCTTAGTATATGGTTTGGTCTACCCCTGGAGCCCACTGTGTATTGTGCTATTTACTGTCGTTCTAGTGATTTAATATTGTGTGCTTTGTTCTCTAATCTCATAAAGAGGTTAGTAGAGAGTGTTTAGTAATAAATACATATATTTTATATATTCCTTGCATGTTTCTCCTTTCATTTGGTCATTCAGGAGGTTATGATCTGGTAAAACAAGCTGCTTTACATTCTTTCGAGACTTAACCTGAAGGCTGCTCTCCATAGCTACCACTAGGATAGCTTTCAATAAAGGTTGTCTTTAACCTAATCATCAATAAGGGTCGTTTGGACTGGTGCAAGGTGCCCACTTTAATTAGTGACAGCATATACCAGGCCAACTTCTCACAGCGGCGATTATCATTAGTTGGAAGAAGCTCTCTGGTTACAAGGTGCTCTCTAGATACAGTGCAAGGCTCGCCCTAAAGGGACATTAAGCTCAGACATAGAGGGTTGTGATCACTGTCAACACTTGAGCCCACAATCATATCTATGAGTAAGGGCCCTAACCTCAGGTCGAGAAGTAAACAATCTATACAGCTTATTCCCCTTTATTTATTTAAGATATTAGCACCCATTTTTATCAGACTTGGTCCTCCCATTTGTGGCCCTCAGCCCGTACCCCAAGGGGATAGAATTTAACTGTAAGGCCACTTGCGACAATTTTTTAATTGGGGGTATCTCAAGTTGAGGAATTCGCCATAGATAGTCCTCATCTCTTGACTCGCATGTATCTTACCTCTACAGGGGTTCAAACGTCGCATTAAAATCCCCCGCTACAATAAGGGGGTGCGTAGAACACCTTTTCTGTAGGAGCTCCTCCAGTTGCTGTAAGGTGGAGGATCTGCCACCCCCCCCCAGTACCTCTGGCATAGACATATAGATGTCAACGGAAGTGCCTGTTGCCCCTTTAAGCTGGATGCCCAGGATGTCAGAGTTGTTGCAGAAGAGCTCACAAACTTGGCAATTAAGTTCTATCTTTACCCAAGCAAGCAGTCCGCCTGCTGGCATCCTATTTCACTCTGAATAGCGGGACTGTAGTATGTAAGATACCCTGGCATGTGATATGGAGTGGTACTCCAGGTTTGTTGGAGGATACAGATGTCGAAAGCTTCCATGAAATTGATCCAATGCGGGAGCGACAGTTTCGATCTGACCCCGGCCACATTCCATGATACCATCTTGAGCTTGCACAGAGCCTTTGGCACAAAAATCTTGTGAGGACTTGAACTATGAGTTTTATTGTCTGCACAAGCCTGCTGATGGGAGGAGATTGTAGTTACGCCCCCACCCTTGAGCTCTTCCCTGAGCTTGGGCAGTCCCCTAGTGTCTTGCGTCCTTTGACTGTGGACGATTTCACCACTGCCCTCGAAAGGTGGTAGGGTGACTAGTTGGGTCTCCGAAGCAAAGGATGTATCTCGCCATTGCAGTCAATCATTGCGGCCAGAGTCTAATCTTGACCAAGATGTGAAACAATACGGAAAAAGCACGATGGCTGACACTGATTAGGGAGGTGGTACTTAAATTGAATGCTGGATGTCACAGGAGCCGAGGTTCTTACTTCCAGCGCAATCAAAGGCTGTACCAACCTATCATCTGCTAGGGATAATTCAATGCAATCCTTGGGGCTATTCGAGAGGGAACACCTTGCTCACAGTATACCTTCTCCGATGACTGACCTACAGCCTCTCACATGCCTAATCCAGTGAATCGCTTTATTCCGAAGGGCATGTTCGCCCTCCCGCTTCTGGTGATTGTTAATTTTCGGGACATCGGTCATAATGTTTGTGTTACTTGTTAATGGGGCTGAACTCTCATTTCTCACAATACTGATCAAAATGGTACCCATGCCCAAATTCTCTGCTCTCATGGGACTTGCGGAGGCTCTTTTCAGCGCTCGATGGCTCTGTGTGCCTAGCCAGCAACATCTGGTGGAAGTATTTGCTACAGGATTGTGCTCAACACCATCACAGCTGTTGCGTGGCAATGGCTATCCCGGATCTGTGCTGGTCGATGGTGTATCCTCATCAAGGGGCCTGCTATTCCGTTGGTCTTGTAAATTTATTTGGGCCAAAGGACTTTCACTTTTTTCTAGAATCTGATTTTCCTGGCCCTTAAGCTCATGTATAGTGTATGTGTAGTGTATGTATAGCCCTTGCTACCTGAGAAAGAGACTCCGCCCATACCACCCTGAGCAGTCCTTAAGATCCAATCACCAATGCTACCTCACTGTCCCCCGCTTCTCCAAAGCTAGGCATGGGGGTAGATTGTTTTCGGTGGCAACCATCAAACTGTGGAACGACTTGCCTCCCCACTTACGCATGTTAAACTTGGAGCAGGAGTTCTGAAAGACACTGAAAACCTGGCTCTTTAAGCTAAGGGATTAGCGACCCGGTCCCTCTTCTCTGATGTCTTCCACGTTAGCGCCGGGACACCTCGTTCGAGGTAGCTGTGCTCTCTACAAATGTCCTTTATTATTATTATAGTCCTATTCTGAGCCTTAAATTCTTTTCTTAAATCCTTAATAATCTCTAGGACATCGATATCGAGATTAGTCTGCTCCTTGACAGATGGTTGGCTTTTCTCCCACCGGTTCCCTCAGCCACACTATTCTCCCCCTCCAGCAGATTATCTACCATAGATAAAAGTGGTACAAATCTTTTACTGCAGATGACATCTGGACTTGGTTGGGGGGGGGGGGGTCTTGGGTCTGTGGGGTTGCTGGTTTTTCTGCACTGCCTGCCTCGATATCGGAAGGCTTTATGGGAGCGGGCCTAGAGCTATGTACAGTACGCTTCTTAAATATATTTGGGATGCGTTTAGAAGCTTTAGGACATGCTGGTATGATGCAGCTTTTGGAATTAGAACTGACCAAAGAGACTAATGGAGCTTGGATTTCCTCACAATTAATTATGAGCTTATCAATCCTATCTAGTACGCAGTTACCCCCACCATGTTTAATGGCCCGCTTAGACCTCTTATTTTTGGTACGCGCTTCCACGGAATTGCTCTCAATAGCTTTTCTTTTCCCCATGCTCAGCTAGAGGTATTACCCAAGGTTTCTAAATGGGGTAATGAAGTAAAGGCACTCTCTGGACTCAGAAAAAAAAAAAAAAGAAAACTCAAAATAAACTGGCTTTGGGCAATTTGTCAAAGCAACAATACCTCCTTGATCACGATAAGCAGTGTTAACAGCCTGTTCCAGTGCTGCATGTGTAGTCCTGGTCAGCTTGCAGAGTCCGACCTAAGGTCTTCAAATGTTGGTCCAAGGGTGATAGGCTCTGGGGTGCTCCGTTTTAGTATGATCTATGCTGCCCCTCAAAAAGAAAAAATTCAAATGTGTTCGATGGAAACCAGGCACCTAAAGCCAGATAACCAAGAGGGGGGGCCCAGCCTCCTCCGGTCTCTGACGGGTGCAGATGGGTCTGCCGTTGGACCGGGCGCAGCCCGCACGTGTCCACATCATGAGAGATGGAATGCACTTTAATACTGCGCTGTGCGGGAGTGCAGGCCCCTCCTTAGGGCAGCTACAGGATTCTGGGACACTGAGTCCCAATCTCCGGCGGTGACAAGCGAGCCTACAGGTAGGCCCTAGGCTCCAGCAAAGCAGCAGAGGCAGAAAAACAGCAGGCGTTCTCCACAGTAAATGCAACAATGTTGTGCCAGCTTACAAAATTGTTAAAAATAAAACCAATTTTTGATAAACACATATGAAATCAAAAAATGGGTGGTGTATAATATAAATATAATACACAAATCCAATTATAGAAAAAAGTACAAAAATCTTAGAGGTTCACATAAAAAGGTAGACGTTACAATTAAGAAGTAGAATTTAAAAAAACCTTAGAAACTGAAAAAACAAAGGTTATAGGGACGTTATAGTTAAGAATTAGCATTTAAAAAACCTTAGAAATTCACTGAAATAACCAAAGGTTACAGTGACGTTATAGTTAAGCTGATATTTCACTCGTACAAAACCAGACAAATTCAGCAGTTATAGTTAGCCGAGCTAACTGTAACTCGCGCCCCCACAATGCTAACTTCAGTTCCCAGTGGGTCCACTCAGCCTATCATCCTTTCTGAGGTCGATAAAATGAGTACCATTGAGTTGGGTAACAATAAACATCTGTTATTCAGCGCCAATATGCCCCTTCGGGGGCGTACGTGCGCTTTACAAATACACATGTTATCTTATGTTAATGCACTGCTTATGACCTCACATATTTCATGACTCATGACATGGTCAGTGACATCACTGATGACATCCACAGAATCTGATGCACCCACTCGCACCCTAATATAACCTTTCATGCACCCACTCCAACTTCCATACTTACATTCTCAAAACCATTGACACACCCTTATCAACTCACTGATTTATAGGTCTTCACACACATCTACTCAGTCACCCATACAGCCACTCGTACACCAACTCACTCACTAATCCAGTCACTGATCTATCCACTCATACACCCACTCACACACTGTCAGTCACTCATAGAACTACTCACACGCATACTCACTCAGCTATAGTCAGTCACACAGCCATTTACTCACCTTTACAGTTATACACACTAAGTCACTTATTCATACAGATACTAACACTTACTCACATATACATTCACTGACGCAAGCACACAATCACCCATACAGCCACTATCACAATCCCTCACTCCCACTCATATACTCCAACACTCACCTATGCCGTCTTTCACATATCCAGTTACTCACCCATATACCGCTGACACATTCATTTACTCACCGACACCCATACACACACTCAGTCACCTATACAGCCCCTCAGTTACACACAGTCACTAACTCATACAGCCACTGACTCACCCACTTACTCATCCATGCAGGCAGTCTCACACCCTCTCACCCAGCCACACAGACACTCATACAGGTCCTCAGACACCCAATCAATCACCCATACAGCCACTCACGTACTCACTCAGCAACCTATACAGCCACTTAAACACCATCTGAGACACTTAATCACTCACTTATACAGTCAGTCACACACCCACTGAATCATCCATACAGGCACCCATACAGCCACTGATTCATCAATACAGCTTGCTATATATATTTAACACTCATAAACATTTTAAAAACTGTCACTGTGTATATATATTTATATATTTGTATATATTTTTTTTCCACTGAAAGAAGAAAGGGTACAGGGACATTATAAATAGGAAATAGATTTTTTTTTTTTTAAACCTTAGAAATTCACTAAAAAACAAAAGCTACAGAGACGTTCTAGTTGGGTTTAGATTTGACACACAGAAAACCATAGAAATTCAGCAGTTATAGTTGTGCCAAACAACTATAATTCGTGACCCCGCCATGCACAGTTTTCTTTTCAATAATTGTATTACAAATGTTGCAGTGATATTATCAATGATGTCATAGAAGATGTCATGACTGTTCTAATATGTGAGGTAATTAGCAGTGCATGGCGAGGGCGCGAGCTATATTTACCTTAAGGCACGAGTTATAGTTTCCGGACATAACTACAACTTCTGAATGTCTATGGTTTTATGTGTGTAAAATCTGAACCGAACTATAACGTCCCATTAAACATGGTTTTCTTAGTGAATTTCTATGTTTTAAAAAATTCTGTATCCTAACTGTAACGTCTGTGTAACCTTTGGCCCCGGGGACCCCATCGCATGTGGCTCGGTGCATTTTTTAGAGGGAAGGAGCACGGGCCCCCCTCCTGGGCTGCTGTTGGCCCTGGTAAAATTTCAGCGGGGGCACATGGCCCCCTCCTGGGGACCCCATATCCGACATCATTTAATAGGCACTGGGGCATGGCCCCCCCATCCCAGGTTGATTTCGGCCCCAGGAACCCTATCCCCTAGGGCACAGCTTATTTTGTTTGGCAGGGAAGCTCATGCATGAGTAGCTGTGGGGGTCTGTGAGTGGATGTGTGTGATTCTCTGGGTCTATAAGTGGGTGTGTATCTGAAAGAAACGATTAGTTATAGATTCCTTACCTTCGAATTACTCCCAGGCGTCAGACTGGATCTGGAGAACTTTTCTTCAGCAGTACCCCTGCGTGTTGGTAGGTGGCGTCGGTCGACTCCAAGTTGGTCGTTGGCGTTGTGGTGCCGGAATGACATTGCGGTATCTACTTAGACACTGCCCCTGCGCGCTGATGTCGGTTCTTTCATTTTCCGCGCCAGCCAGTGCAGATCCAGAGAGAGCAGTACCCTTAGTCACTTTTTGACTAAAGTTTTTTCGACTTTTGTCGACATCTTTTTTCGAATAGTTAGACTCCTGGTGCACGTAGGGATGTCCCATCGACATACTGGCTTCAGACCATGACTACTGTCACAAATTGATGTCGGTCACGGACTCGCATCTCGTGTGCCTCTGTCTGGAGCGCGACCACGACCCAAAGTTGTGCTACGACTGTCGGCCATGAACCCGAAGTATTTGCGGGAGCGGCCCCGAAAGCTTCTGGAGGCCCGGCAGTCGGCTCCCCGCCGCTCAAGGTCCCCGTCGAGAGGGAGCTTGTGGGACCGGTCGCGGAGTCACCACCACCATTCATCATCTAAGTCTTCGTCTTTGGGTAAATCAAAGCACAAGAAGAAGGCGAAGAAGCACCGCCGCTCTTCACCTTCTACCCGTCCATTGGCTGACGGGACCCTGAAGGTCGTCGTCCTTCGGCTCTGCCAGTGGAGCCAACTGGGACTGCTCCGAGCTTCCCTCCCTTTCTGGGAGCCGGAGCGTCCCCTGCCCAGCTTTGTGCATTTTACGAAGCTCTCCACTCCATCTTTGGGCAGCCCGACTCCAATCCTTCGGGAATATAGCATGTTACATCGCATGCTATAACATCGCGTTCTATTAAAACGCGGTCGTTCAAACGACCTCGTTGTTAGAATGCGATACCTTTACATCGCAAGTCATTAGATCGACTTGCTGTAGGGGGCGCGCTGGACTTAGGAATAGTATAATTTACTATTCCAACTCCAGCCTGCGCAACAGTAGGGAAGGTGTTGGAATAGTAAATTATACTATTCCTTAGGTTAGAGCGCCCCCTACAGCAAGTCGATCTAATGACTTGCGATGTAAAGGCATCTCGTTCTAACAACGCGGTTGTTGTAATGACCACATTGTAATAGGAACGTGATGTAATGGCAGCGTTGTAAACGCTGTTTCCCCTCCTTCGGGCCCTGCGGACTCGGCTGGGGGCTCTAGGCCTTCGATGCCGGCGGCTTCGACCTTACACCTCCCCCAGCACTGATTCCTTTGACAACACCTCTGCCGACCCCGGCCTCCCCCTCGATATGGAACCAGAGCTGGACCGACACCGGGGGGTACTTTTGTACCGTTCATCCCTGGTGTTCCTTTTCGACCTGAGTGACAGCCAGGTGAGGATGAGGAGGACTGGGAGGGGTCTGTTGACCCTTTAGCAGACCAGCTAGAGGAGCCGGTCTGGAGAGAGTTGAGTGAAGCCAGGGCTCTTGATACATCCCCAGACCCTGGTATCCTTTCTCCCCCTACCGTGGCTACGGAGGAGGGAGCCTCCTACGCTGTGGTGTTGCGTAGGGCGGCTGAGGCCTTGGGCCTTGAGCTTCCTCCGGTGGCAGTCAGGACTAACCTCCTGACTGAGGTGCTTCAGCTGGCAGCAGCCTCTTCGGAGCACCTACTGCCTTTCAATGAAGCCCTCACAGACATCCTACTGGGCACTTGGTCCAAGCCCAGCACAGGGGCTCCTGCGGACAGTATGATTGCCCGACACCAATGCCCGGCTCCGTGCAACCCACTTTTCCTCTCCCAAAACCCTACCCCTGAGAGCTTGGTGGTCCAAGCCTCAACATCGAAAGGTGCATTCCCTACTGCTCCCCCAGATAGGGAATCCAAGAATCTGGACCATCTTGGGAAGACGTTTTTTTTCGCTGAAGTCCACTGGCTTCCCTGGGGATTTCCAATCGACCCTTTTGGACATGCCCTTTGATGGCCGTCGCCTGTTTGGCAACAAGGCAGAAATCACACTCGAGCGCTTCAAGGACTCTAGGGCTACGGCCAGATCCTTGGACCTTGCTACCACCTCGCGCCCTGTACAGTCTGCCTTTCGCCCCTTTCGTGGCAACGGAAGGGGTGCCCCACCACGTTCCACCCAGGGCCACAGGCTGGCACAAGCTGCTCAGCCTCTGTGCGGCCGTTGACGTGTGACCCAGCGTCGTGGGTCTAGGGGCCAGTGGGCGGGCCAGTCCACCAGTGCCCCCTCTGCAGCAGCCTCCAAACCTTCCTAGTCCGACCTTTCAGGGCCACCATTTGCCAGTGGGCGGCAGAATCCACCATCACCTCTCCCACTGGCACAACATCACGTCGGACAGGTGGGATTTGCAGATAGTCCGAAGGGGCTACTCTCTCCCCTTCGAGACTACCCCTCCCTCCATGCCACCAACACTCCATCGCATGTCAGAGGATCACTTGGCCCTTCTCCGTCAGGAAGTTGCAGCTCTCTTGGCCAAGGGAGTTATCGAGCGAGTCCCTGTGCCAGAAGTAGGTCATGGTTGCTACTCCCACTACTTTCTGGTGCCCAAGAAGGACAAAGGCCTGCGTCCTATCTTAGACCTCAGGGACGTCAACCGCTTCCTCCGGAAGGAGAAGTTCAAAATGTTGACATTGCCTCAGGTCTTGTCTGCCCTCGAACCTGGAGACTGGATAATAGCGTTGGACTAGCAGGACACTTATTTTCACATCCCCGTCCTGCCGGCCCACCGACGTTACCTACGGTTCTTGTCAGGCCACGAGCATTTTCAATATACCGTGCTCCCCTTTGGCCTTACCAGCGCACCTCGGGTGTTCACGAAAGTGATGGCGGTGGTTGCAGCTCATCTGCGCAGATCAGGGGTTCCAGTCTTCCCCTATCTCGACGACTGGCTGTTGAAGGCGAGTTCGCCCCAGGCAGTCGTTTCCCACCTCCAGACTGCGGCGGACCTCCTGCACTCGCTGGGGTTCACTATCAATGTGACGAAGTCGCACCTGATTCCCTCTCAGAAGCTCCTTTTCATTGGAGCAGTTCTGGATACAGCGCAGTTTCTTGCCTATCCCCACGAGCAGCGAGTCCCGGATATTTGGGCTATGATATCGATGCTTCAGCCTCTATCCCGGGTTTCGGTGAGGATGACCCTGAGGCTGCTGGGCCTCATGGCCTCCTGCATCCTGCTGGTGGACTATGCCAGGTGGCATATGCTGGCTCTGCAGTGGGACCTGAAGTTCCAGTGGGCGCAGCATCAGGGGAATCTCTCTGATGTCGTCCAGATCTCGAAGGGCACTACACACCAATTACAGTGGTGGCTAACGAACCAGGATTGGGTCGACGGCAGGTCTCTCTCCCTTCCCCCAACCAGGCTTCACAGTGGTGACAGATGTGTCACTTCTGGGATGGGGGGGCCACATGGGAGAGGCGGAGATCAGAGGCCTCTGGTGTCCGGCAGAGTTCAGGCTCCACATCAACCTGCTGGAGCTCTGGGCAATCAGTCTTGCACTGAAAGCATTCCTTCCTTCTGTCAAAGGGAGGGTAGTGCAGGTGTTCACGGACAACCCCACTGCCATGAGGTACTGCAACAAACAGGGCGGGTTGGGGTCATGGACCCTATGTCAAGAGGCTCTCCGCCTCTGGACATGGCTGGAACATCAATCAATCAGGTGTTAAGCGCGACTACTCACCCGTAAGGGTCTCAAGGCGCTGGGGGGTGCAGGTTCCAGTCCATCTGTCGAAGAGCCAGGTTTTGAGGTTTCTCACGAAGATGGGGAGCGATGTCTGTCTGAGGTGGAGCAGAAGGGCGTTCCAGGCTCTGGCTGCGAGGAAGGGGAAGGAGCGGCCTCCCGATCTGGTCTTTCTGGTGCGGGTGACCATGGCGTAGGAGAGCTGGGCTGATCGTAGGGTCCTTTGGGGTGCGTGGAATTTGAGTTGGCTGTTCAGGTATGCTGGTCCGGTGTCGTGGAGGGCCTTGTGTGTGTGGGCATGTCCCTGGTGGTTCAACACCTGGGAGGTTCCCTGAACCCCAGTGCGGACGAACTCAGCCGCCGGTGCATGGTGGATCACAAATGATGTCTTAACTTGGAGGTGGTGCAAGGTATCTTTCAGCAGTGGGGAGAGCCTTGGTTAGATCTGTTAGACACTGAAGAGAACGCGCAATGTCAGCAGTTCTGTGCATTGGAATTTCCAAGGCGGCACTTGCTCAGCAATGCTCTTCTTAGCAAGTGGAATTGCGATCTTCTATACGCTTTTCCGCCTATACCACTTCTGCCCAGAGTGCTGAAGAAGATCAAGCGTGACTGGGTCCAAGTCATTCTTGTGGCTCCGGATTGGGCACGAAGAGTCTGGTATCCCGAGCTCTTGAACATGGCCATCGATCCTCCGATCAGACTACCTTTTCGGGAGGTTCTTCTGTCGCAGCAGCAGGGGACGGTTCTCCACCCGAACCTGTCCAGCCTCCACCTCCTTGCGTGGAGTTTGAGTGGCAACAGTTGACAGCCTTCGACCTTCCTCCTGAAGTCTGTAATGTTATCTTGGCAGCCAGGCGCCCCTCTACTAAAACAGTATACGCCTGTAGATGGAACAAATTTGTGGCATGGTGCGCAGCAAAGTCTGTGGATCCCCTTTTTGCCCCCCTTTCTGAGGTTCTCCTCTTCCTGCTTTCTTTGGCCCAGCAGGGCTCTGCTCTGGGCACCCTTAATGGCTATCTTTCGGCCATTTCGGCCTTTCTTCGCCTTCCTGATCAGCCTTCTCTTTTCAAGTCCCCTATTGTAAATCATTTCCATAAGGGCATTACTCACCTGTTTTCTCCTTTTCCTTTCGTCATGCCCCAGTGGGACTTGAACCTTGTTCTGACTTACCTTATGCACGCTCCTTTCGAGCTGCTACATAATTGTCCACTCAGACTCTTGACCTTGAAGACTGCTTTTCTGGTTGCCATCACCTCTGCTCGAAGGGTGAGTGAGCTTCAGACTCTTTCTTCTAAAGCTCCTTTCCTTGCTGTTCATCTGGACAAGGTTGTCCTTCGAACTAGACCTTCTTTTCTTCCCAAAGTGGTTACCTCTTTCCACATAGGACAGACCATCACTTTGCCCACCTTCTTCCCGCCCCCGCATCCTTTTATAAAGGAGGAGAAGCTCCACCGTCTTGATATGAAACGTGCGCTCTGATTTTATCTGGATCGCACAAAACAATTCCGGGTGGATGATCAGCTCTTTGTTGGCTATGTGGGCGCCAAGAAATGTTGGGCCGTGCAAAAACGAACCATCTCTCAATGGGTCGTTCTTTGCATTAAAATCTGTTATTCCTTGGCGAAAAAGGAACCTCCAGAAGGGTTGCGCGCCCATTCCACCAGGGCGACGGCAGCCACTACTGCTTTGGGACGTGGAGTCCCCCTCAATGACATCTGCCAGACAGCCACGTGGGCATCATTGCACACGTTAACTAAACATTACTAGCTGGATAGCCAAGTCCATAAAGACGGCTTCTTTGGCCGTTCAGTTCTCCAGGACTTTCTGGTGTGAACTTGGCTCGCAGACCCAGCTCCCGGGTTGATATGCTCGGGTATCTATTCTAAGGTAAGAAATTTATAACTAATAGGCTCTTTCAGATGAACAAGTTACTTACCTTCGGTAACGATATATCTGTGAGAGACAAACGTTCGTTATAGATTTACCGCACCACCCATCCTCCCCGTTCTGCGAACTGACTTCTAGATTAAGGGACTCCCTTTCAGGGCCCTAGTTTTGTGCACCAGTTGTCAGTGTCTTGCATGGCTCTGCGCTTCTGGCGTGGAATGCAGTGTAAAGAAGTGACGCCAGCACGCAGGGGCGGCGTCTAAGTAGATACTGCGACGTCATTCCGGCGACCACGACACCAACTACGAACGCGGGTTCGACCGACGCCACCTACTGACGCGCAGGGGTAATGCTGAAGAAAAATTCTCCGGATCCTGTTTGACGCCTGGGGGTAATTCTAAGGTAAGGAATCTATAACTAATATATGTCTCTTACAGATATATCGTTACTGAAGGCAAATAACTTGTTCGACTGACTGTATGGGTGTGTGAATGTGTGTATGAGTGGTTTTCTGGGTCTCTATGGGTGTGTCACTGGCTGTAAGGGTTGTGTGTGAATATTTACTGGGTGTGTGAGTAGGAGTGTAAGTGGTTTTGTCACTAGCTGTATAAGGGTGTGTGAGTGCCTATGTGGGTCTGTGATTGGATGTATGAGTGGTTCTCTGGGTTTGTAAGTTGGTGTGTGAGTGGTTGTATGAATGTGTAAAAAAGTCATTTGTTATGATACTCAGCGCTACAAACGCACGTTCCTGTAGCTTTAGCCTGGATGGGGCCAGTCATTACTAAAGTGCCTAACTTTAATTATCTGGGCATGTTGCTGGACACTAATTTTAAATGGGCCAAACCTGTCGATCAGAGAGGGCATACAATGCATTGCGCAATTGAGGCCATCTTCAGTTTCGCTAGGAAACTGGAGCAAAATCAAATGATAGACCCCCTATCCCTGTATAAAGCAAAATGCATCTCAGTTGGCATTTATGGGGCAGGAGTTTGGGGGTATGCAAATTGCGATTGCTTACAAACAGTGGTGTCGTGTAGTTTCTATAAGACCTATACACGATCTTCGCGTTTGGACAACATACACTGCGGTCTTGGTGTCCTGACTGATTCCAGACTCTGCCCCCTTCCCTTTTAGTCCCTTACAGCGGGTTTCCTGAGAGCTGGTCGGAAGTACTGCCCATTTTCTCCAGCACTCTGCAAACGTCGCTACTAGTTAAAAAAAACTCATAGAAATTCACTTTAAAAACCAGAGGGTACAGGGACATTATAGTTAGGAAATAGAATTTGAAAAACCTATGCAAGTCAGGGAAAAAAAACAAAGGTTACAGAGACGTTATAGTTAGGCTGAGATTTCATTCGTACAAAACCAGTGAAATTCAGCAGTTATAGTTACTGGAGCCAACTATAATTTACGCCCCGCAGTGCACTGCTTATGACCTCACATATTACATCACTCAGTACATGGTCAGTGACTTCACTGATGACCTCTCAAATCACATCACTGATGAAATCACTGACATCAAGTGAGTGTGTTTTCTAGAGTCTATGGGTGTTAAACATTTATACTAACCTACTACAAAAGTTAAATTAGTTACAAAAACGGCAGAGCAGTCTCATAAGTTTTATCACTTCTGTGTTTCTTTCACCGATCATGGGATGAGAAATGGCCAACATGTTTCGGCGTTTGCCTTCAACTGGGCCATAGAGTTTACACGCCTAGACAATGTATTTAAAGTGCCCTAAACCAAAATAGTCTGTCATCGTTTTCTACAAGAGAGAGGAGAAAGGCTAGAGCATGTTACAATCTTTTCTTATTTGTTGTCTCTTCATAATTAACATTTTAAGTAGGAAACTCATGTTCAATGTTGTTGTTAATCCTTGTACAATTTTTGGTGCCATTTCTTGTGCACATTTTACACACATTTTTTAATGACTGTTCTAAAAATGTCTAGAAAGGACATTATGCATTGGAAGAGTATTCTTGAAAGATAAACAACGAACATGTGTCCAATATTCTATTCATTCCATTTACATTTTTTACATATTATTCCCAGTAGCTTTTCAACAATAACTGTAAAGTACAATGTTTGGGGAATAAGAATATTTTTCTTCAGTAATAAATAAAGTGAACGTTTTATACTGACAGTTCAAATCATTAATGCGAGCTCAGAAGATGACCATTTAAAAAGGAGAAAAAGATTTATTTTAAGATAAGTACATTTTGTTCTAAAAATAAAGTGCTACGTGCAATATTTAAATCTATTCTTAAATATCTGTCAATTACATGCAAAAAGTAGCTAAGTGCAATTCCTTTAGCATTTAAATAGAACTACAAATACATAACAATATATATATTTTAAGATGTATCCAAAAATGCCAAAGGAAAAATTATATAAACTGTTCATTATTTTACTCAGCGGCTATTATAAAGTGTCGAGCAAAGTAAGGAAAAAAGAAGAGAAAATATATATTATATTGTGACAAGAGGAAGAATGTAGGTGGTAAAAGATATACAAGTCCAAAAATGTTTTATAAGATTAGTATCACACATGTTGGCTTGTCCAGGTGGTAATACGAATTACCTAAAGACGTAATTCATAGGTTAAAGTATTTAAGAGACCAAGGTCAAAAGTTAAAGTGCTAGGTGCTATTTGTTGATTTCAAAAGATAGGAAGAGCAAGAAGAGAAGGGACAGGAGAAAATGGAGGAAGAAGATGGTTGGTTTGTTCCTATGGTCAGGTGTTGGTAAAAATATTGTTAAAAGATCTAAATCCATCGTAAAATATGTATACATTATAAATAATTTGTCCTTGTAAGGTGCATGGTATCTTCCTTATGTATCTCAATTCTCTCCTTTTCTTTTTATTGGTCTCCTTCCTCCTTCACCCTCCACATCTCAATCCTGCACATAGTGACATTGGTGCCACAATCTCATACATTTGTCATTCTTCAACTCTAATGATTAAAATCCAATTAGGCAATCGTAAGATCCAATATTGAGTAAAATATGAATTTCTATGAGATACTTCTGTCGTTTTCTACTCAGTCTTTTTAGTCCTTATTTTGTTGATAAAAATATATATATATCCATTACATTTAAAGTGTACATCTAATTCTGCATCACTATTATCTCCTTTTGGTGTTTCTGTTCCTAATGGGGTAATCATTCTTGATTCCATCCCTCGTAATGTAAGTTCACGTTTTCCACCTCTTTCATGAGCTTTAATATATTTAATTACGTAATACTTCGGATACCTGATGTTACTTTGTTGATGTTCCTAGGAATATTTGGCTATTGGTTATGAAAAGTTCTTGATTGCTCTTAGGTGCTGTAAGATTCTAAGTTTTAACGTGTTTACTGTGCTTCCCACATACAACTTGGAACACAGGCATTCTAACACCTTCCTGTTGGTGATGCTAGGATGTTCTGTTAATTCATTTTTCAAAGTGTCCTCTAATTTTAGAATTTTCCCATTTTTTCCAATTCTTTTTTACAATTAAAATCCATGATAATTTGAAATTGATTTTCAGATTCCGGAATTCTTCTGCGAGCTATCAAACGTTCTTCTCTGGGTTGATTCTTAATTCTTCTGAACGCATCTGTCAGAACCTGTTTAGGATAACCTATTGCTAAAAATCCTTCCTTCAATTTTAATATTTGTTCCATTAAATCATCCGGTTAAGAACAATTTTGTTTTGCTCGAGCATTTCCCCGAAAGGGATGCTTCATTTAAGGGCCTTTGTGTGACTACCATTCGCATGAAGGATGCGGTTACAAGAGGTTGCCTTTCGATGAATTTTTGTACATATCTTCCCTTGTTTTATGTCAATTTCTATATCCAGAAAAGAAATATGGTTTGGACTGATGTATATGTAAAATTCAGATTCAAATTATTTCGATTCAGAGACTATATGAATTTTTCCAAATTTTATTTTCCTCCCTCCCAAATCAAAAAGAGGTCATCTATGATTCTTGTCCAGATCTTACATGCTGTAATATTGATTGGTTTGCATCTTCTCCATACAGTTTCTCACTCCCAGGAGCCCATCAGAAGGTTCGCGTATGTTGGTACAAATTAAGTCCCCATTGCATTGGAGATAGTTGCCATTAAAGATAAAAATATTTCGGGTGAGACGAAATATTCAGCATTTCCAGGAGCATCTCAGAATGCTCTTAAAGCTTTTGGACCTGGCACATAAGAAATATTTGCAGGCGTTTATGCCATCTTTGTGACGATAGATGTATAAAGAGAAGTGACGTCGATTGTTGCCAACAAATAGTTTTGTTTAGGAAGTCCATTGAATCTCTAATATATGATGGAAGTGATGATACATATTCCATAAAAATATATATCGATGAATCTAGATTTATTTTCTAATAAAGAACCCATGGAACTTACAATTGGACAACCAGGGGTTCCTGTAGGTTCTTGCGTATCTTTGGAAAGAGATAAAAAATTTGGAGTGACAGGATGATTTGTTTTCAAATATTTACATCACTCATGGTCAATCAATTCCAATTCTAACCACTGTTGTCATTCCCCATGTTATTACATGGTGACTGCTTTTATAGGATTATCTTTGAGTAGGATATACTGTTTGTTTTATAGTTGTTTTTCAGCTTCTGCCATATATTCACACATATCCTGGATGACCATGTTGCCCCCTTTGTTGGAAGCCTTAGTTATTAGTTGTTCATATTCCCTTAGTTCTTGAATGGCTTTATATTCACTTTAGGTAAGAGTTTGTTTTTTTCGTGTTCCTTTCTTTTGTTTTGCTAGAGGATTGATCTCTTTGATCATGATCTTTTGGAAAATGTCTATTTTTGTTACCTGCAGGAAGTTGGGGACAAAATGATGTAGGTTTAGTACCACTACTTCCTGGCATCCATGTCATGATTCCCGCTCTTTCACAGATTTATATATCCAATATTTCTGATGCTGGAGTTCCATTTGGGTCATCTATTTCATTCTCTAGGTTCAATATTGTCCTCAGAGTTGGCAGATCTTCCCCCATGATTTTAGAGGTCATACACATGGGATTTGGAGTTCGAATATAAGTTGATGGATTCATAAAAAAAAAAAAATGTGTTTTCAATTTTACTTTATGCACAAATTTATACAGGTCAATTCTTATATTTGGTAAGTCCAGGTTTGTATTCGGACAGAAGGATAATCCCTTAACAGTTTAATTTGATCATCCGTTAGATTTTTTGAGGCTAGGTTGGTCACAAGGTTTTCCTTCTTTAGGGATTTTTTTTTTGTTGCTTTAATTTTTCCTTGCATTTCTGGTATTCCATTGTCCCCTGCTTCTCCAGATTTTGTATTGCCTCTGCCTCTCCCTGGGATAGTTGTTTTCCCTCTGCCTCTCCCTCTTTGTCACTTGCTTATTTGGATTAGCCACATTTCCCTGGAAGAATCCAGACTAGTGGTAGATACATTCTCATCCACTGAACTTGCATCAGAATTGTCGATGATTTCTGGATTTTCTGTAGCTTCAATTGGTCTTTCCATGGTATCTCTATTTCTGAAAACAACATATTTTTGAGCAAAGGTATAAGTTCTTCCGCTTGCATAATCAATGCGGTCCTGGTTAAATTTACTTGCTTTACATTTTTCCACTTCTGCTTCGTGTTTATTTACTTTTTTCTCTAGAGCATCTTTAATGTCTTGATTAGCAGGGTACTTATCCAATTCCTGGCCCGGCTCCTTTAATTGTGCTGTCAGTTTTTCCAATCTCCTCTCGGCATGAATGATTAATGTTCGCATCAGTTTAAAGGAGCGTTCTTTACTGTCAATTTGCCATGATTTAATCAAGTGATCATCCAGATCGCGAAGGGTTGGTATAATTGGAATCCTTAGTCCTCTCCGTATCCTTTTATTTTCTATATATTTCTGTAGGGTGATCACCGAAAATGGCCGCCGAGTAGGAGCCCCCCTCGAGGAGCTCCCGGTTTTGGGGATCACCAACATTGGCATATATCCCTGTTTAAACCATCTCTCCGCCCCCCCCCTGCACCGAACTACGAACCGGGACTGAAACGCAGCAATGAAGCCGTTTTTGACTTCCAACTCACCCGCTGGATCGACCGCCGTGGCTGCCTAGGTCCGCACTTGCCCTGCCGGACCTCCAGCACGAGATATCACTGGCGCCGGGACAAGTTCCGTTGCAGGGGGACTGCCTGTCAGCGCAACGAGCCCGCGACCTGGCCGCTGCTGACTCTCCTCGTCTCGCGCTGCCTCCTCCAGAGTCTCGAGACCTCCGTGTGTCTTCTGCCCGTGGGTGACCCTCCGGGCTGGCCACACGCTGCACAAGGGTTGCGGTGCCCTGCTTCCTGCTTCCTGCGGTGCCCTGCAATGGGAGCCTGAAGAAAACGCACCAGCTGCACCGGATCCGGGGAGCCCTCCTCTCCGCACGGAAAGTGAGCTGGATCGCCGATATCCTCGAGGGGACTGGAGGCACTGGATCCATGCTGCTGCCGACGCCATTTGCATGCCCTCCGACCTACCAGGAACAATTAACGCTGATGCCCTCTGACCTGCCCGGAGCACCAGCGGCCCGGCAGCGATCTCTGCCTTCACTGGAGGCGTCCCCTCTGCACCGCCCGATTGCCTATGAAGCATGATGCTGACGCTTTAAGGGGCATCTCAACCCCGGTGCATGAGTTCAGCATTCGAGTCAGTCACAGCTCACTCCCTGACTCTAAAATGGCGGCAAGATTAGGACACTTCACTCGGATTGGCACTGGGGGCACATGAGGGCACATCAACAACATCGTGAGTAGTTTCGCACACTCTCCTTCTAGCGAGATGTACAATGCTGAAAAATAACGGTCTGAGCTCATCTAAACGGCTCTGTCACTGCTCACTGCCTGACCTTAAAATGGCGTCCTTATGAAGACAAAGCTGCCCCTCCATACTGCCTCGGGCATTTTAGCCACGAAAAGAACAGCACCCGGCGATGGCCATAGACACAGGACTTGAGCTATAAAAATAAACAAGGGTCCACAGCTGCACCCCAGCCAGGCTTGTTCAGACAAAGACAACAGAAGGACAGCTGCACCCTGTTCCGGTGGCGGCCATCCTGAAGCGGCACTGACCTGCCATAGAAGACCATGAAAGATTTGTTGAACTTTGGAAAGCTCCAGGAATTTCTTCTACCTTACTACCAGGCCAATTTCTTATTCCTATAAGGTTACTACCCTTACAATCACGGACATAAGAAAATCTGCAGCGTACTGACCCATACCTCTCCCATCGTGCCCAACCCTAGCCAACATGGTAGGCCTGACCACTACTGGGGTAAACTCTTACACCCTGGTTTACCCCCTAACCTCTCCAAAACCGCTACAAAAACCTTCAAGCACCTCACCCTAAAAAATCACCCTGAGACACTGATCTCTGACCTGCGTTTCTGTGCGGACAACGGCACAATCATCAACGACCTCCTTTTCTATTCCAGAAGAACCCCCTCTTGGCGCAACTCCTTTGCGCACCTCCTCAATGTACGCACAACCAGAAACATTCCTTACGGCACTAAGCTCACTATAGCGCCCTCCGAAACCCTGCGAGCCGACCTCACCATCACCCTCTACAAAAGCGGCATTGTATTGATCCAAGCCTCACCCAAAAACCTCAATAAATTCGCTGACATTTTTACCTCCCTCAGAAACCATGTGCACAACACGGGCAGGGCGACCAACACCCGCCTTGACGATCCTCCGACCTACCTGCCTAGCATGACTAACCTCCCACAAACCACCCCTCTAAGGGTTTCCAACTCAGTGCCTCCTAACCCCTCTAGGTCGTCTTCCGGCCCTGCTAACACTACCGCCCCGAGACCCTTGGTCTCCTCCCCACTATCTCCCCATACTATCCCTGAGGTTTTGAACCCAGCTCACCCTAACCCCCCTAACTCATCTACCGGCCTTGCTAACGCAATCGACCCGAGACCCTTGGTCTCCTCCCTACTAGCTCCCCACCCGGACTCTGAGACCGGTACGCCTCCAATGACCCACGATACAGGTCAAGCCAGCCCTGCCAGCCCACAAACCACCCCTCCTATTGCCCCCAACACAACCCATCCTAACCCTCCTAGCACCTCGACCACGCCCCCCCCTTATATGGATATCGATACTCTGCACTCCAGAGCCGCCAAAATAATTCAAAGCATCCACTTCTCCATTCAGGATCTAACGAACCTCCTCCACCTTGCCGAACTCTCCTTCACCACACTCAAGCCCCGGCTGAACTCCACCTCCACTCCTATCACAGAGCTCCCCAAACACCCACCACCTACATCCTCGAGGCACCTCCGCCTTCGTAAACATACCTGCCACCTAACGGAGGAGGAAACCCTAGCTCTCATCCTCTCCTACAATCCTTCCCTCACCACACCAAATCCCCTAGATCTCACTGAAAAAGAAATCCTCGCCATTCTCCAGGACTACAATGCAGCCCCAGTTACCCCTGGCCTATCAGACGTGAGTGCAGAACATCCCATCCGCACGGTCGCTATCAACCCCTGCAGATCAGCTACCCTCCATAACAGAAGTGTGATTAGAAGCAATCTAGCGCCTGTACACCTGTCCGCCCCAACTCCCGACATTCCCTCCGACCCCTCCCTGACTGGTCTCTTAATTAATTGCCGTTCGGCAGTAAAACATGCCGCCGATATCGCTGCTCTCATCCTGAACAAAAATTTCGACCTAGCAATTCTAACAGAATCATGGCTAAACGATTCCTCATCCCCATTCCTAGACCTCTTAATCCCTCCCAACTATAACATTGCTAGGCTGGACAGACAACATAGCAAGAAAGGAGGTGGCATCGCCTGCATCTACCGCTCCAACCTCCTTGTCACCGAACTCCTGGCGGATACCACCGACTCCTGCGAATACCTCGCCCTCTCTATTTCCAGTAACTCCACCCAACTGTGCAACCTGCACATCTTTTACCACCCCCAGGCATGAATGACTCCTTCACTGACCACCTCATGGAAATTCTCACAGCAAAGAGCTCTTCCAACGCTAAAGACATTTTCCTTGGCGATTTCAACCTACACTGGAACGATCCCAAGGACCCTCATGTCAACGCCATTAAAGACCTCCTAGCCGATCAAGCCCTGACCCAATCTTGTTCACTCCCAACTCACTCGAAGGGGCCATTCTTGACTGGATCATCTCTAAGGAAGCATCCGTCAAGCTTATCTCTATAGACCCCTGTGACTGGTCTGACCACCACGCCATTGCCTTCCTACTACCTGGCACCCACAAGACAAGGACAACACAACCGGTGGTTACTAAACGCTGGATCAGAGACACCAAGAACCTGGACCACAAAGAACTCGAGGCTCGGTGCAAAGCTGACCTCCCCCTCGCATATCACAACGGTTAGCGACCTCAACGATCACTACTCTGCAACTATGTCGAACATTCTGGATGACCTAGCCCCACTAAAACTAAAAAGAACGCAAATCAAAGATAGAAACCCTTGGTTCACTGGATCCCTCAACAATGAGAGGAGATCCCTCCGTCAATCCGAAAGAATCTGGAGACAGCACCCTTCTGCCGCTCACCTAAAACTTCTCCGCCAGGCCAGAAATACATACAACAGGAACATCCTCAACTCAAAAAAGAATTCTTCAGATCTGAACTGGGGAACGCCCAGAACAGACCCCGCAAACTCTTCGAACTGGTCAAACACCAATCCAGCAAACTGGCCAAAACACTGAAAGAAAACCCCAAGTCTCTAATATCATCCGAGGAATTCTCCTCGTTTTTTATGACCAAAATCAAAGCCCTAAGTAACGATCTTAGTTCCGCCTCATACTCTCTACCCCCCCCTGACCTACCTCCGCCCTCCACGCCGCCCCAACAGGCTTCACCTAAGAATCAAGCACACTGGACCGACTTCAAAGCACACTGGACGACGAAGACTCCGTCTCCAAAATCCTATCTACCTTAAACCCGAACAACCATTTCAACGACCCGCTCCCTTCTAACTGCCTAGCTGCCGCCGCCCAATCCATTATTCCGAGCTGGACTGCAATAATTAACGCCTCTCTCCGGCAGGGATCAATTCCTGACTCTCTGAAAGTGGGCCAAGTCCTCCCCATTCTGAAAAAGCCGTCGCTGGATCCAGCCTCCCTGACAACTTCAGACCTATTTCCAACATCCCTCTCTTAGCTAAGGTGCTGGAGAAATGTGTGCAACTGCAGCTAAGTCGTCACATCAACAACTTCCACCTACTCGATGACTTCCAATCTGGATTCAGACCGGGACACAGCACTGAAACCACCATGCTCCACATCGTCGATGATGCCCTCCAAGCCCTTGACCAAGGCAAAACTTGTCTCCTAATCCTCCTAGATCTATCATCGGCCTTCGACACGGTCAACCATGGGAAGCTACTCGAACGCCTCAAACTCAGGATGGGACTAGATGGCTCTGTCCTAGAATGGTTCAGATCCTTCCTCCAAAACCGATCCCAGAGATTCCTAATTAACGGCAACCTGTCCGCTCCCTCATCGGTCACGATTGGGGTCCCCCAAGGATCAACGTTGTCCCCCACCCTCTTCAACCTTTATCTGGAACCGCTTGCCGAAGTCCTACGCACCGCAAATATCTCCTACCATATGTACGCTGACGACACTCAGATCTACATAAAAATCTCTTCCCTCGAGGAGATTCTCTCCCTGAATGAGGCCCTGATGCTAACCGTCCAATGGCTCTCTTCCAATCAACTCAAACTCAACGCAAAGAAAACAGAATTCCTTCTAATCTCCCCTCCAAAAACTGACCCTGAGATTCAGATATGGATTAAGGCCATCACAGCCTTAAATTGTCCACCGACCATTGTGGATTCGGCCAAATCACTGGGAATAACCTTAGATTGCAACTTGAACATGCGGGACCACATTAACGCGATGGCCAAATCAGCCAGATTCCACCTGAGCTACCTATGGAAACTGAAACCCTTCCTTGACGCTCCCGACCTAAAACTGGCAGTCCAAGCACTAGTCATTTCTAGACTGGAATATGGCTGTTCCACCCTCTCTGGTTTACCCAAGATCTCCCTAGCACCTTTAAAAGCCTGCTCCAGCCTCCCGCTACGAGGCAACAAGAAAAACGGCACAGCAGTCACATAAGTTTATCACCTCCGTGTTTATTCACCGATCATGGGATGAGAAATGGCCGAAGCATTTCGGCATTTGCCTTCAACTGGGCCATAGAGTTTACATGCCTAGACAATGTATTTAAAGTTCCCAAACCACAATAGTCTGTCATCATTTTCTACATGAGAGAGAAGAAAGGCTAGAGCATGTTATAATTTTTTCTTGTTTGTTGTCCCTTCATAATTAACATTTGAATTAGGAAACTCATGTTCAATGTTGTTAATCCTTATACAATTTTTGGTGCAATTTGTTGTGCACATTTTACACATTTTCCAATGACTTTTCTGTGTGTGTATGTGTATGTGTGTGTGTGTGTGTGTGTGTGTGTGTGTGTGTGTGTGTGTGTGTGTGTATTTATATGTGTGTGTGTGTATATGTGTATATATGTTATGTTAATTCATTTTATAAAGCGCAGCGTTTTCCCGGAGGTGTCTTGGCGCTAGCTCGTTAAAGATCAACTTACTATATCAGCTTCTATCCGAACCCTATAAATACAGTTAAAAAGCCAGGTAGTTAAGGCTTTCCTAAAGACCAAAAGATATTTAATTGTTTTTAAATGTATGGGCAGATTATTCCAGGAATTTGACGCACTGAGGATGAAACTTCTTCCTCTCCACGAGGTGCGCTTGTATTTAGGAATCAAGACGTTGTATGCTGTGGAGGACCTCAGAGTTCCTGATGGCTTATACCACTTGAATTTATTCTTCAAGTAGTCAGGGCCTATTACATGCAGCGCTTTAAAAACAGTACTAACCGACTTGAAAACCACTCTGACTTATTGCCAACCAGTGAAACGTTTTGAAAGCACCTGCTAGGTATTTGAATTTGGGAATGCCCAATAGCAGTCGAACTACTGCATTTTGCATGGTCTGGAGTTTGTTCATATGTTTCTGTTGCAAGTTCGAATAGAAGCCATTGCAGTAGTCAAGTTTCGAAAACACCATCATAGTTACTACTGTTTTTTGCAAAGAGGGAGACAAAAATGGCAGGATTTTTTGGATGGTTTTGATGGTGTAGAAAACTGAGGAGACCACCACATTTACCTGTTCATTGTGAGTCTCATCGATAATCACTCCCAGGTTGCGGGTCGATTTGATTGCAATAGGGGAAATACCGAAAACAGTGACCTCTTTTATTCAAGTTCAGTTTTAGGCAACTGGTTGCCATCCATGTGTTGACTGTTAGCATACATTCTCTGAATCTCGAGTCTGTGTTGAGATCTCTCTCTGTTAGAGAGATGACAATTTGTGTGTCATCTGCGTAGGTTAGCAAGAACCCAAACTGTCTGATCAAGATAGCTAATTTGGAAACATAGACATTAAACGGGGTCGGACTCAATGGTGATCCCTGTGGCACGCCACATGGCAATGAAACGAAATCTGATGTAAAACTTTTTAGAGAAACTTATTGTTTCTGCCTTGTCAGAAGGACTTTAGGAGAGAAAGGGCCTCTCCTCTAATGCCTATGTTCGCTAAACGACCTGTCAGCAGCTCATGATTCACTGTGTCAAATGCTGCTGACAGGTCGATTAGTATAAGAGCTGCCCTACCTCCTTCTTCTAGTGTTTCTTTAATCCCTTCTGTTGTCTTAACTAAGGCTGTTTCATTGCTGTGCCTGCATCTAGAAACTGTATTGAGTTGAGTCCAGAATATTATTTTCTTGTATGAATACAGCAAATTGCTGATTCATAATCTTTTCGGCAATTTTTGCTGGAAAAGTTGATCTTGAGATGGGTCTGTAGCTATTTTAGTTGTTTTTTATAAGAGGCAATATGAAAGCGGTTTTCCATTGATTAGGAAAAATGCCCATCTTAAACATGAGCTAGTAAATTGCCATAAGGTTTAGGGCAATTTGTTCTGGTGCCAGCTTAACTATAGTGGGAGGACAAGGGTGAAGTTAGGATCCGGATTTTGTAGATTTTTGAGTGCAGTCACCTGCTCTTGAGTAGCCTCAATACATTTAGTAAAGAAGTTACAATTCTTGTGGAGGGAGACAAAAAAGGCAATATCAAATAAAAGCTTGATAAAAGAAAAGTTGTCATATACCTCTTTGACTTTGTTTTAAAAGAAAGTAGCCAGGCTGTTAAAAAAATTCTAGGCTATAGTGGCCTTACTGTTTGAAAAAACTTTATGTGGAGTTTTTTGCCACTTTTATTTTTTATGTAAAATAGGAAGCCTTGCCCTTTTCCATCAGTAATTTATAAGCAAACAATTCTAGTTTATCCTTTTTTATCTCAATGTCGCAATAATTCTTTCTCCAGTTGTACACTTGCCTGCTACATTTTTGTTTTTGTGCTCTAAGAAAGTCTGTAAACCAAGGTGCCGTAGGGTGTGATCTCTTGTTGCGAGATACCTTAGGTGGAGCAAACAAATTGACAGCGGACATTAGCCAAGATTGTAATTATTAACCATACTATCAATTTCATTTGCGACTGAAGGTAGTGAGTCTTGCAAGGTTTACTGTAGTTTGCCAAGTGAGATTTTGTGCCATGGTTGGGAAGTGAGTTTTTTCAGAACTATCCTGTCTTTTTGTGAGGGATATGGTAAGTTAATGTCAAATGTAATTAATGAATGGTCCGACAAGGTCACAGGTAATATGTTTACGTTGGTTAAAGAAGAATTGTTGGTGACAATACTGTTAAGACAGTCCCCTTCAAAATGGGTTGGTCCTACCACTGCCTGCCTAAGTCCACAATTAGTTGTCATCTCAAGTAAGGTTTAAGTGTCTTTATCCATAAGGTTTTCTAGATAAAAATTAAAGTTTCCCAGGAAAATAAAGTAAATGGAACTTGCACATTATTCTAGGATAATACTAAGATCTTGGAAAAAAACTTGTCTGAGGGCCGGGGGCGATATAGAAGTAGCCTGTTAAAATCTGGGCTTTGGTCAATTCTATGCTAAAAGAAAGGGCTTCACAATGCAATAACATAAAAGGTTTAAAACTCACTTTGTTGTGAATTGAATAAAAAATGGCAAGGCCTCCACTTCTTTTGATTTCTCTATCTAACCTGTAGGACGTATATCCTGGTGGTGTGGTCGCCCAGGATTCTTTAACAAATAAAATATCCAGCTTCTGAGTCTATCAAGTCAGCGACTTCTAATTTGTTTTACTAGAGATCTTAAGTTAATGAGCGCAAATCGACTTGTTTTAATTTCAGCTGCCTGTGGGTGTTGTGGTAGTTTAAGCTGTATTTTTGCAGTTTTTGAGCGGTCCTCTATATGTAATTGAAACATACAAGTACCCCAGCAGTGTTTCGGAGACTCGGCCTCTGCAAATGAGTCGGATATAGGGTAGCACTGAGACTTTTTTCGCGCATTGCAGTGAGCTCTTCCCTTGTATTAACCCTTCTGGTGAGTAGATCTGGAGCAACATTGGCTGGGGTTCGGGCCCTGGATGCCGATGGGCTTGCCTTTGGCGTACCAGCTGCGCGCCCACTGCGTGGACGAGCTGCCAGCTCTTTTAAATATCCCTCCATGAACGGGGGTGTCTGGTGCGGGGGCTAAGCGAGATTTGCGCGAGTCAGCCTGCTGGTAAAAACTGGTGGGATTAAACCAAATGTTAACTGGGGTCCAGCAACCCCATAATCATGCAGGCAGGTTCCGCTGCTGCATGATCTACTGGTAAATCAAATATTAATTAAAATAATTGGCCAACAGAAACCATAAAATGAATAAAAAGGGTTTGTAACCCTTCCAAGATGGAGCCTGTACTTAAGAGCCAGGCACCTCCAAATATAGAGGCAGAAGTGCCTCTTACAAGGAAAATAAAACAGGCGTAGTTCCTTGTGAATGCAGATCCAAATTCAGCTTGATAGGTTAGTTTAGCAGTTTTCGAGCTGCTCGGACGTGCTGCCAGCTCTTTTAGATATCCCTCCATGAAGGGGTGTGTGTCAGGCAGGCAAGGGCTAAAGTGCGATTTGTGAGAGTCTGCCTGACGGTATAAAAAGGTGGGATTAAAACAAATTTTAACTGGGGTCCAGCAACCTCAAATTATGCAGGCAGGCTTTCCTGCTGCATGAACTACCGTTAAATCAAATATTAATTAAAATAATTGTGCCTACAGAAACCATAAAAACGGTATTGTATGTGTGTGTGTATATATGTATGTGTGTATATTTGTGTGTGTGTGTGTGTGTGTGTGTGTGTGTGTATATATATATATATATATATGTGTATATATATGTGTGTGTATATATGGGTGGGTGTATTTGTATATATGGGTATGTGTATATATGGGTATGTGTATATATGGCTCGGTGTATGTGTATATATGGGTGTGTATAAATGTGTGTGCATGCATGTGTGTATGTATATGTGTGTGTGTGTGTGTGTAAAATACAAAAAGAGTTGCCTCTAGGTGGGATGCACTCCCAGGTGGAAATTACGCCAAAGCAAGGGCACACGCCATGAACAACAAAGTCCTTTTCTGCTTTCCTGCCAGACGCGTTTCGGGCCAACGCCCTCTTCAGTGGCAGACCATGTGACGTGACTGCGTGCGGCAGCCACCAGTAAACCCCCGTAATAATTATGCTCAGGTGAACCACCTGAAGCAATGCTTCCTGGGACTGGTGATTCAGTAAAACCCAAGTGGGTCGCCTCCGGCACTCACATTCAAAAATGTCTTTAAAAGTATTGCCGATGTTCGTGCCGGCACCCCTGCATATAACAGGCTCCTCCTGTTCCACAGTTAGCTGCCCCAATAAAGCAGCCGCGGACCCGCAAGTGTTTCGCGGTGGTGCATCCCGCGAATTTGGGGATTTACTGGTGGTTGCCGCACGCCGTCACGTCACATGGTCTGCCACTGAAGAGGGCGTTGGCCCGAAACGCGTCTGGCAGGAATATTTAAACTTTACAGAAACACAGTCACTGGATTATGTCATCAGTGATGTCATTTGAGATGTCATCAGTGATGTCATCAGTGATGTCACTGACCATGTCATGAGTGATGTAATATGTGACGTCATCAGCAGTGCATTGCGGGGGCGCGAGTTATAGTTAGCTGAACTAACTATAACGGGGGAATTTCACGCGTTTTGGACGAGTGCAATGTCCAACTAACTATAACTGTCCCTAAAACCTATGGTTTTTTCAGTGAATTTGTAAGGTTTTTTAAATGCAAATTTCTAACTATAACGTGTCTGAAACCTATGGTTTTTTCAGTGAATTTCAAAGGTTTTTTAAATGCTAATTTCTAACTATAACATGCCTGAAACCTATGGTTTTTTCAGTGAATTTCAAAGGTTTTTAAATGCTAATTCCTAACTATAACATGTCTGAAACCTATGGTTTTTTCCAGTGAATTTCAAAGGTTTTGTAAATGACAATTTTTAAATGTATTAATTGTTATATTTATTTTTTTGATACTGATTTACTATATTTTTTTAAACTTTATTTTTAGATATTTTATTTTTTAAATTACATTGTAATTACATTATACATTACATTACAAAATATACTTTCTCAGAATGAATTACTTTAGTTTAAATACTTTTGAAATAGGCAATAGACTTTTAAGTACAGTAGTTACAGTTGTTGCAATGGGCAACACAATTTCAAACACAATGCAACATTGAGCTCAATGTGAATTTCTAGTTAAATGCAATTAGTTACTTTATGGATTACTTTTCTAACCACAGGACTGGATCCTAGATTCAGTCCTGGGACATCTCCTGTAAACAGTTGAGTAAAAGCGTTTTGGTTACAGTAGTGATTTTTAAGGAATATTATTGTATTTTAAAAGTTGACACTTAGAAACTTTTTCACATAGAATCACCAATGTTATCCTATGGGAGGAAATTCACTTAGCAGGTAAGTAGTGTTATCGTTACTTTTTCTTACTCAGTGGTGGATCCTGGATCCAGCACTGGTGCATCTCCTGTAAACAGTTGAAAGAATGCGTTTGTCATACATGCGATTTTTAAGGAATATTTGTAGTTTGTGAAAAACGGCACTTTGAAACTTTTCTGCTGAAAACCAGACAATGGATTCCTATGGAAGGAAACATAAGTTACTGGTAAGTACGGTTAGAATTACTTTTCAGGATCAGTACTTGGCTCAAAGATGCAGCACTGAGGTCTCTCCTGATAACAGGTGAGTAAATCGGAATTCGTAGTTCGGCTGATTTTAGAGGAATATTATAAAGTTCCAAAACTCAACACTTAGAAGAATTTCCAAGTGAAACCAGTCAATGTTAGCCTATGGAAGGAAATTCAAGTTACTGGTAAGTACGGTTAGAATTACTTTTCAGGATCTGTACTGGGCTGAAAGATGCAGCACTGAGGTCTCTCCTGATAACAGGTGAGTAAATCGGAATTCGTAGTTCTGCTGATTTTAGAGGAATATTTGTGTGTTTCAAAAATCGACACTTAGAAACTTTTTCAGCAAAAAGCAGGCAATGATATCCTATGGAAGGAAATTCAAGCTACTGGTAAGTACGGTTAGAATTACTTTTCAGGATCAGTACTGGGCTCTAAGATGCAGCACTGAGGTCTCTCCTGATAACAGGTGAGTAAATCGGAATTCGTAGTTCGGCTGATTTTAGAGGAATATTTGCACAATGGTGAAGGAAGGGGGTGGGGCCTGAGGTGACATGTCTGCAAACACGTCTGCAAACACGCCCTGTGGCGCGTTTTAAGTTGGAGAATTAATTCCTCCTCAATCCCGAGGGTCCCTAGGGGCCAACTGGCCCACCAGATACCTCCAGTATGCGCCAGAGAGCTGCGTTGCAGAGAGGTGTTCAGAGGCCACGCTCCTTTTTACAACACTCTGCAACGCAGCTCCGTGGCGCTTACTGGAGGTACCTGGTGGGCTAGTTGGCCCCCAGGGAACCTCAGGATTGAAGGGGATTTAATTCCCCATCTTAAAACGCGCCACGGGGCCTGTTTGCACACATGTCACCTGAAGCCCCGCCCCTCCCTTCACCACTGTGCAAATGTGGCGCGTTTTAAGTTGGGGATTAAGTCCCCTT
>CAWUFW010003801.1:635000-642500 GCA_963921515.1 Calotriton arnoldi | reverse complement strand
ACCCTGAAACACCACCCCCAGCAAGACCCCCTACACTGCCCGAACACCACTGCACTGCCCTAAACCCTGAAACACCACCCCCAGCACGACCCCCTACACTGCCCGAACACCACTGCTCTGCTCAAAACCCTGAAACACGAGCCCCAGCACGACCCACTACACTGCCCGAACACCACTGCCCTAAACCCTGAAACACCAGCCCCAGCACGACCCCCTACACTGCCCGAACACCACTGCACTGCCCTAAACCCTGAAACACCAGCCCCAGCACGACCCACTACATTGCCCGAACACCACTGCACTGCCCTAAACCCTGAAACACCAGCCCCAGCACGACCCCTACACTGCCCGAACACCACTGCACTGCCCTAATCCCTGAAACACCAGCCCCAGCAAGACCCCCTACACTGTCTGAACACCACTGCACTGCCCTAAACCCTGAAACACTACCCCCAGCAAGACCCCCTACACTGCCCGAACACCACTGCACTGCCCTAAACCCTGAAACACCACCCCCAGCAAGACCCCCTACACTGCCCGAACACCACTGCTCTGCCCTAAACCCTGAAACACCAGCCCCAGCACGACCCCCTACACTGCCCGAACACCACTGCACTGCCCTAAACCCTGAAACACCAGTCCCAGCACGACCCCCTACACTGCCCGAACACCACTGCACTGCCCTAAACCCTGAAACACCAGCCCCAGCACGACCTCCTACCCTGCCCGAACACATCTGCACTGCCCTAAACCCTGAAACACCAGCCCCAGCACGACCCCCTACACTGCCCGAACACCGCTGCACTGCCCTAAACCCTGAAACACCAGCCCCAGCACGACCCCCTACACTGCCCGAACACCGCTGCACTGCCCTAAACACTGAAACACCAGCCCCAGCAAGACCCCCTACACTGCCCGAACACCGCTGCACTGCCCTAAACCCTGAAACACCAGCCCCAGCACGACCCCCTACACTGCCCGAACACCACTGCACTGCCCTAAACCCTGAAACACCACCCCAACACGACCCCCTACACTGTCCGAACACTACTGCACTGCCCTAAACCCTGAAACACTACCCCCAGCAAGACCCCCTACACTGCCCGAACACCACTGCACTGCCCTAAACCCTGAAACATCACCACCAGCAAGACCCCCTACACTGCCTGAACACCAATGCCCTAAACCTTGAAACACCACCCCCAGCAAGACCCCCTACACTGCCTGAACACCACTGCACTGCCCTAAACCCTAAAACACCACAACCCTGCACGACCCCTACACTGCCCGAACACCACTGCACTGCCCTAAACCCTGAAACACCACCTGCATGCCCCCCTACACTGCCCGAACACCACTGCACTAAACCCTGAAACACCACCCCCAGCACGACCCCCTACACTGCCCGAACACCACTGCACTGCCCTAAACCCTGAAACACCACCCCCAGCATGACCCCCTACACTGCCCAAACACCACTGCCCTAAACCCTGAAACACCACCCCCTGCACGACCCCCTACACTGCCCGAACACCACTGCACTGCCCTAAACCCTGAAACACCACGCCTGCACGACCCCCTGCACTGCCAGAACACCACTGCACTGCCCTAAACCCTGAAACACCACCCCAGCACGACCCCCTACACTGCCCGAATACCACTGCACTGCCCTAAACCCTAAAACGCCACCCCCAACACGACCACCTACACTGCCCGAACACCATTGCACTGCCCTAAACCCTAAAACACTACCCCCAGCACGATCCCCTACACTACCCGAATACCACTGCACTACCCTAAACCGTAAAACTCTCCCCCCAGCACGACCCCCTACACTACCCGAACACCACTGCACTGCCCTAAACCCTAAAACAGTCTCCCCAGCACGACCCCCTACACTACCCGAACACCACTGCACTGCCCTAAACCCTAAAACACTCCCCCCAGCACGACCCTCTACACTACCCGAACACCACTGCACTGCCCTAAACCCTAAAACACTCCACCCAGCACGACCCCCTACACTACCCAAACACCAATGCACTGCCCTAAACCCTAAAACACTACCCCGCACGACCCCCTACACTACCCAAACACCAATGCACTACCCTAAACCCTAAAACACGACCCCCTACACTACACAAACACCGCTGCACTACCCTAAACCCTAAAACACTACCCCAGCACGACCCCCTCCACTACACAAACACCACTGCACTACCCTAAACCCTAAAACACTACCCCCTACACTCCACAAACACCACTGCACTACCCTAAACCCTAAAACATTACCCCCAGCATGATTCCTTACACTACCCAAACACCACTGCACTACCCTAAACCCTAAAACACTACCCCCAGCAGTACCCCCTACACTACCCAAGCACCACTGCACTAGCCTAAACCCTAAAACACTACCCCCAGCAGTACCGCCTACACTACCCAAACACCATTGCACTACCCTAAACCCTAAAACACTACCCCCAGCAGTACCCCCTACACTACCCAAACACCACTGCACTACCCTAAACCACTACCCCCTACACTACCCAAACACCACTGCACTACCCTAAACCCTAAAACACTACCCCCAGCATGATTCCTTACACTACCCAAACACCACTGCACTACCCTAAACCCTAAAACACTACCCCCAGCAGTACCCCCTACACTACCCAAGCACCACTGCACTAGCCTAAACCCTAAAACACTACCCCCAGCACGACCCCCTACACTACCCAAACACCACTGCACTACCCTAAATCTACCCCCAGCACGACCCCCTACACTACCCAAACACCACTGCACTACCCTAAACCCACCCCTAGCACGACCCCCTACACTACCCAAACACCACTGCACTACCCTAAACCCTAAATCTACCCTCAGCATGACCCCTACACTACCCAAACACCACTGCACTACCCTAAAACACTACCCCCAGCACGACCCCCTATACTACACCAACACCACTACCCTAAACCCTAAAACACTACCCCCAGCACGACCCCCTACACTACCCAAACACCACTGCACTACCCTTAACCCTAAAACACTACCCCTAGCACGACCCCCTACATTACACAAACACCACTGCACTGCCCTAAAACACTACCCCCAGCACGACTCCCTACACTACCCAAACACCACTGCACTACCCTAAACCCTAAATCTACCCCAAGCATGACCCCCCTACACCACACAAACACCACTGCACTACCCTAAACCCTAAAACACTATCCTCAGCACGACCCCCTACGCTACCCAAACACCACTGCACTACCCTAAACCCTAGAAAAGTAACCACCACCCCATGCCCAATCCCCCTTACTTCTCACTCCTCGTGGTTCCTCTCTCCTCGTGGTTCCTGTTTCATGTCGTCTCTGAGGGGCGGTGCACGTCGTTGTGAGGAAACGGAACAGCCTCTATTTCCTTACAACGACGTGGATCGTATACATGTTTTTTAGAACTCATGGTCATTTACCATGCATACCTTTACAACAAAATTTGTTGTAAAGGCATGCGTGGTAAATGACCATGCGTTCTAAAAAAAATGCGTAGTAATGACTTTGCGATGTACAACGCATGCATGGTAATGCATGCGTTGTAATGGTATCGCGAAGTAAAAAAGTCGTTGTAACGGCTGTTTACTGATCGAAGCTGGCCCCTGTTCTTCAGTGAGTCGTTTATTTGATAAATTATGAGGAAGGAATGTGGTTTTTTTACCGAAAAGTGCATTCCCGGGTGTTGTATTGTGAAAGTGTCCGCGTGGCCTGGTTTCACTTCCGGTGAGAGAGTGGAAGAGTCTGTTTGGATCTAAAGGGGTTCTGCTGTTGGACGGGGCCGGCGCGACATGTCATCAGAAAACGCAGCTAATGGAAAGCGTTGTCCCCGAAGTGTGGAGCAGTGCCATGAGAGGTCAACGAGTGTGCGTCCTACCGCAGTATGACCGTACCGCGTGACCCATGTGCCGCCTCCAGTGTACGGAAGGCAGAAGCGGCATCCATCGCAGGTCCTCTTGAAGACCATTGTAGCACTAATTCTACATTTTTGAACTAGGGCATTTTAACCTTGTTGTTCCTGCCAGATACAAAGAGAAGATCCTGTGTTGTTCAGTGCCCTCGTTACCTTTTCTGTGGGTAGTGGTGCTTGTCACTTCACTGCCCCGCCGGTGCACACGACTGGGCTCCCCACCTCGTGTGCCATCTGCAGGGCCTCTGCCCTCGGATCACTGGTTTCGGTTTCTGGAGTGGCAACATAAACAGTTGCTCCCAAAGGACTAGCCTGAACACTTGGGTGAATATCCCCTGCGCCAGCATTCCGTGGAAATTCTTTCCTAGCTCTCCCACGTCGACGACTATGTCCTAATAGCACGGCCCCGCTCGCGACACCGTATGACGTCCTAGGAGCCATAAGAGGACCTCGTCGGCGTGCTGACGTCAGTTCCACCCATTTTTTCCGTGCCACTGAGGTAAACAGGTGGACCAACACATTTTCACATGTATTCATAGTATACTAAATATATATTCACTGAAAAAACCATAGGTTTCAGACACGTTATAGTTAGAAATTAGCATTTAAAAAACCTTTGAAATTCATTGAAAAAACCATAGGTTTCAGGCACGTTATAGTTAGAAATTAGCATTTAAAAAACCTTAGAAAGTCACTGAAAAAACCATAGGTTTTAGGGACAGTTATAGTTAGTTGGACATTTCACTCGTACAAAACCATAGAAATTCCCCCGTTATAGTTAGTTCAGCTAACTATAACTCGCGCCCCGCAATGCACTGCTGATGACGTCACATATTACATCACTCATGACATGGTCAGTGACATCACTGATGACATCTCAAATGACATCACTGATGACATCATCCAGTGACTGTGTGTTTCTGTAAAGTTTAAATATGTTTAATATATATAGGGAAAGGCGTATTGAAGAATGAGTGGGTGTATAAGTGTCTGAATGGATGATTTAGTAGGTGCGTGACTGACTGTGAGTGATTAAACGTATCTTACTGAATGCATGGGTTAGTGACTAAAATGTGTGAATGTCTGTATCCGTCTGTCTGTTGGTGTGTAAGCGGCTGCATGGGTTTGCGAATAGCTACAGGAGTGTCTATATGGGTTATTAATTGGTTGTCTGAGTATCTGTATGGGTGCCTGAGTGTTTGTGTGGGTGGGGTGTGTGTGACTCTGTGCATAGATGTGTGAGTGGGTGATTCACTGGGTGCATGGTTTCAAGAGTGCATCTGTGATGGACTGTATGGGTGGGTGAGTGTGTGTATGGGTGTGTTAGTGAGTGAATGTATATCTCAGTGGTACATGTGTGAGTAACTACGTATGTGAAAAGCAGTATATATGTGTGTTGGAGTATATAAATGGGTATAAGTGAGTGTGTGATTGTGAGAGTGGCTGTATGGATGAGTGTGTACTTGTATCAGTGATTGTATAAGAGCGTAAGAATGTGCTAGTATTTGTATGAGTAAGTGAGCTGGTGTGTGTATAACTGTATAGGTGAGTAAATGGCAGTGTGATTAATTATTTGCATGACTGACTAGGTGTGTGAGTACCTCTATGGATGAGTGGCGGTGTTTGAGTGTCTATATAGGAGTATGAGTGCATATGATAGTCCTGTACTGAGTGACCGTAAGTATGAGTGACTGTACGGGTGAGTGAGTGGATGTGTGTGTAGACCTAAGAATCAGTGAGTGGGTATGTAGTTTTTGGTGTTGGAGTGTCTATGGTTTTGCGAATGGCAGTCTGTAATTTAGAGTGGGTGTATCAAAGGTTATATTAGGGTGTGAGGAGGTGCATCAGATTATCACGTGGATGATGTCATCAGTGATGTCATCAGTGATGTCATTTGAGATGTCATCAGTGATGTCACTGACCATGTCATGAGTGATGTAATATGTGACGTTATCAGCAGTGCATTGCGGGGGCGCGAGTTATAGTTAGCTGAACTAACTATAACGGGGAATTTCACGGGTTTTGTACGTGTGCAATGTCCAATGAACTATAACTGTCCCGAAAACCTATGGTTTTTTTCAGTGAATTTGTAAGGTTTTTTAAATGCTAATTTCTAACTATAACGTGCCTGAAACCTATGGTTTTTTCAGTGAATTTCAAAGGTTTTTAAATGCTAATTCCTAACTATAACGTGTCTGAAACCTATGGTTTTTTCAGTGAATTTCAAAGGTTTTTTAAATGCTAATTTCTAACTATAACGTGCCTGAAACCTATGGTTTTTTCAGTGAATTTCAAAGGTTTTTTAAATGCTAATTCCTAACTATAACATGTCTGAAACCTATGTTTTTTCCAGTGAATTTCAAAGGTTTTGTAAATGACAATTTTTAAATGTATTAATTGTTATATTTATTTTTTGATACTGATTTACTACATTTTTTAAACTATTTATTTTTAGATATTTTATTTTTTAAATTACATTGTAATTACATTGTAATTACATTACAAAATATACTTTCTCAGAATGAATTACTTTAGTTTAAATACTTTGCAAATAGGCAATAGACTTTTAAGTACAGTAGTTACAGTTGTTGCAATGGGCAACACAATTTCAAACACAATGCAACATTGAGCTCAATGTGAATTTCTAGTTAAATGCAATTAGTTACTTTATGGATTACTTTTCTAACCACAGTACTGGATCCTAGATTCAGTCCTGGGACATCTCCTGTAAACAGTTGAGTAAAAGCGTTTTGGTTACAGTCGTGATTTTTAAGGAATATTATTGTATTTTAAAAGTTGACACTTAGAAACTTTTTCACATAGAATCACCAATGTTATCCTATGGGAGGAAATTCACTTAGCAGGTAAGTAGTGTTATCGTTACTTTTTCTTACTCAGTGGTGGATCCTGGATCCAGCACTGGTGCATCTCCTGTAAACAGTTGAAAGAATGCGTTTAAGTCATACATGCGATTTCTAAGGAATATTTGTAGTTTGTGAAAAACGGCACTTTGAAACTTTTCTGCGGAAAACCAGACAATGGATTCCAATGGAAAAAAATACAAGTTACTGGTAAGTACGGTTAGAATTACTTATCAGGGTCAGTGCTGGGCTAAAAGATGCAGTACTGGGTTCTCTCCTGATAACAGGTGAGTAAATCGGAATTCGTAGTTCAGCTGATTTTAAAGGAATATTTGTATGTTTCAAAAATCGACACTTAGAAACTTTTTCAGCAAAAAGCAGGCAATGATATCCTATGGAAGGAAATTCAAGTTACTGGTTAGTACGGTTAAAATTACTTTTCAGGATCAGTACTGGGCTCAAAGATGCAGCACTGAGGTCTCCTGATAACAGGTGAGTAAATCGGAATTCGTAGTTCGGCTGATTTTAGAGGAATATTTGCACAATGGTGAAGGAAGGGGGTGGGGCCTGAGGTGACATGTCTGCAAACACGCCCTGTGGCGCGTTTTAAGTTGGAGAATTAATTCCTCCTCAATCCCGAGGGTCCCTAGGGGCCAACTGGGCCACC